>JAJEJO010004007.1:158911-235027 GCA_020662805.1 Glaucomys volans | reverse complement strand
ATTTTTTTAAAAAATCTAGTTCTACTTAAAACTCTACTTAAGGAAGCGCTTTAAACAGTTTTTAAAATTAAAAACACATAAATAAAAGCTTTCTATTTCTTACTCCTTGGAGGAAGCACAGCATTCACCATACTGACAGTAATACATCAAGAAATTCTGGGGATATAATGACCATTTTTTAATTCTAAATGATACCCTAACCAAGAAGTTACATTTTATTTGTGAATAAGTTATGGATAATGAAACACTTTTTCAACTATTTCTTAAAGGCAAAATATTTTCAGAACACTTCTAATAATTACATATTCTTAAGGTTTAATTCTTATATATAGGTAATGTGTTTTCATTTCAAAAATCAAAATATGCCCAAAGACAGACATTGAGATGTCTCAGTCTCCCTGGATGCTGTCTATCTTTGTCCCTTCCCCTCCTCTTGGAGATAACATCTCTTATTGCTTATTGTATATGTTTCCTTATGAACATAATATAAAAGTTACATTCTTATTTTCCTCCATTGCTATAGTTTGGATCTTGAATGTCCCCCAGAGGCCCCTGTGTTGAAGGGTTGACCCCAGCCTGGGGCACTATCGGGGAGGTGATGGAACCTGTGGGAGATAGGGCCTCGTGGAAGGCAGTTGGGTTATTAGGGGCATGCCCTTAAGGAGCAATTAGCACCCTAGTCCCTCCTCCCCCTCTTTGTGCTTCCGAGGCTCCAAGATAAGCAGCCTCCTCACCATGCGCTCTTACTGTGGTGTACTGTGCCATTACAGGCCCAAACCAAGAGGGCTGAACCTCTGAAACCACAAGTCAAAATAAACCTTCTCCTCTTTAAAAGTTGATTATTTCAGGTATTTAGTCACAGTAACCAAAAGCATACCTATATCCCAAATAATGCAATTTCACTGTCATGAAATTTTCTTTTTCTTTATATATATACATATATATCTCATATATTATATTATATTTATATATATATTTCCATATCACTACTCATCAGACAGTCATACATTTCATTGCAAGGATGCACCATATAAATCAATCAGACCCTACCCCAAAGTGCAGCTGAAATCTGTAAAATCAATGAACTAAAAGTCTGAATGATATCAAAACCCAAGGCACAGAAATTTTACATTTGCATATTATCAACATTTCCTTCTGTTTGTACAGACATCTATTTTTCACATTATTCAAACAGCCAAGAAAGACAAAAGACATTATTATTGACTTGTACAGAACGAGTATCATACTGCCCTAAAAAGCTTTCTTCTATAAGGAAAGTAGCAATTGTACTGTCTGAATATAAGCTAAACACTGATTTACTAGCTACAAGGCTTTTGGATGCCATACATTTTCTTTTCAATTTCTGACATTTGATGATATCTTCATAGTCCTTTCTTGGCTTCGATGTCATTTCAGAATGGCCCTCCTAACACAATGAGATTCAATTATACAATTCTAGTTCTACAAAATACTTGTATTTAGAAAGTCAAAATAAGCTGCTTTGAAAAACTTGATTTTGACAGTTTTCAGTGTCAATGTTTCAAATGTATCCTTTGATACAACAGAGGCAACTGAGATTCCAGAGCTTTTAAAGAAACTGTTACAAATACTTGTTTTTAATTACTTTTTCAAAGTCCCATCTCACACTAAGTTTTTTAACGTGGTCCAGAAAATGTCTGTTCAGACATTTTTAAAATGGATTTTAACTTTGGAAAATGCTGTTCTGAAGGACAAAGGTATCACTATAAAAAAAGAACTTTCTACACCAGTGTTGGAAATAGACACACTGATTCTGCCAGGAGAATCCACTAAATTGAATTAACTGAATACTGTAGTCTCCACAACTCATAACCATTTAGAATAGAGAAGAAAAGAGGGGCCCAGTCCAGAAAACTGGATATCCATATGCAGAAGAATGAAACTAGATATCTATCTCTCACCCTGCACAAAAATCAACTTAGTGTACCAAACACCTAGGAAGTGGACCAGAAACAGTGAAACAGCTAGGAAAAAAAAGTACAACACTCCAACATATTGGCTCAGGTACTGACTTCCTTTATTAATAAGACTCTAAAATCTCAAGAAATAAATCCAAGGATCAACAAGTGGGATGGCTTCAAATTTAAAACCTTCTGTACAGCAAAGAAAATAAGAGCATGAAGAGAGCCTGCAGAATGGAAGAAATTTTGCCAGCTCCTCTTCCAACAGGGGATTAATATCCAGAATTTATAAAGAATTCAAAACCTTAACATCAGAAAAGCTTATAACTCACTCAATAAATGAACAAAATATCTAAATAGACATTTATTAAAAGAAGAAACACAAATTGCCAACAAATATATAAAAAAAAAATTCAACCCCTTAGCAATCAGTTTTCTACACTGAGATTTCATCCCACCCCAGTTAAATTGACAATCACCAAAAACACAAATAATTCCTGGCAAGGATGTGGGGAAAAGTACACTCACATATTGTTGTTGGTATTACAAATTAGTACAACCACTTTGGGAAGCAGTATGAAGATTCCTCAAAAGACTAGAAATAGGATCACCATACAATCCACCATACAATCCACTCCTTGATATTTATCCAAAAGAATTAAAATCAGAATTCTACAATGATACATGCATACCAATGTTTATAGCAGCACAATTTACAATAGCCAAGTGATGGAACCAGTCTAGGTGCCCATCAACAGACAAATGGATAAAGAATATGTAGTATATATACACAATGAAATTTTACTGAGCCATAAAGAATGAAGTAATGTCATTTGCTGGTAAATGGATAGAACTGGAGAACATCAAGCACACTAAGTGAAATAAACCAGACTCAAAAAGTCAAGGGTTAAATGTTTTCTCTAATATGTAGAAGTTAGAGAGAAAGAAGAAACAATAAATGGAATCTCTTAAAAATAGGAAGAATAACTTTAAAATAGAAGTGAGGACCAAAGGAGAGGAAGGAGGGGAAGAACAAGGAAAGTACTAGGGATGAAAATGGAGAAAACTGTATTGTAAGCATTTACGAATGTCAAAATGAATCCCAGTATTATGAATAAATATTATGCACTAATAAAAACATTTAAAAGAAATAAAAATTTTATAAAGAGAGGCCCAGCCCCAGAGCCTGTACAGATGCCCTAGGAATGTTCGAGTATCTTTTCTTGATTCTTCTCATCAGAGGTCCCACCTTTGCTTCTGAATGGTGAAACAAAAATACGGCAAAGAAGCTCTAGGTTTCCCCATTCATTGGTATCTACTGTCTCCTTTGAAGGAAGCAAGGAGAAGGGAATAGGCATCTGTATGGTGTTATTGCTTTTGTAAGAAAAATGAAAGAGCATCAAAATTATTCACTCTAAGTTTATTGTCCTGCCTAAGCTACTGAATTAACTCAGCCTCCCTCAGCGGAGTCACACTCTCAACAGCATTTTAGAATACATAGCATATATTCAATAGTGTTTCCAGTATCTTTTGGAACTGGATTCCATCTGCTTCTCTCTAAATGGCCACAATGTGGAGAAAACCAAAGTTCTGGCATGGAAAAGCCAGGTCAGAAGAAGTTGAGTCTCAAATGTACAAGTCATAAATATGAACCCATCCATCCTTTGGAGACGCATGAAGTCTGCTCTCTTCACCCGAGCTTTGTGACATGGCTCTTTATGTAAGTCAAATTTCACACAAGAAAAACTACAAAAACTTTCTTTTCTTTATGAAACCATGCAAAATAAGTAGTAATACAGCTTATATGTAAAATAAAATGTAAAATAATCCCTTCATTTAGTTAACTCAAATTGGGGTGCTATAGAATTCAAGATTTATTCTGAGTAAGGAAGGAGAAAAATGAAATATTTTGCACAGCAAAGTCCCATGATCTGACCTAGATTTAATTTTTATGTTAATTGAGCTGTTTTAAAGAAATATTTAGCATCAGTTATATTTCACAACATTTTATGTGCTTAATGAATTTTTGACCTCAAAAAATAAATTTATATTGCTTTTTCAGTAAAAAGACTTCTGATTTTAATGTTTGGAAATTTAGTTTGTAACTTTTAAAGAAGAAAATGAGAAAAAATAAGAAAACCAATTATCTAATTCAATATAAAATGCATTGTGAATATACATGCTCTCCTGTGCTAAAGGCCTGGAATATGTGTGAAATGAATGAATGAGCAAAAATTCTGATATAAGCTGGTGATGAGCTCTAAGAAGGTGTCATGATGTCTCTGGGTTTCATTTTATTTATGTCTAAAATGAAAGTTTTGGACCAGAAAATGCCATAGGTCCTACCATCTGTGTAACTGAATCTAGTCACACAGCTACGCATCTCAGAATATGATTACTATAGTCTCTATTAGTACCTACTTTCTGAATCTGCCTCCCTCCCCTGGAAATCATATAACAGATGCTGCAAGTTGTCTTTGAGATTTCTAACATCCCTCTGTAAATACAGCAATAATGATAACGACATAGACAACATTATCCCAATTTTTCAATGCTTGGACAAATCCAGACAGCGTAAGGGAATATGAGCAAGATGGAAGCAACCTGGGCACTGTGGCCCACGCCTGTAATCCCAGCAACTTGGGAGACTAGGGCAGGAGGATCTCGAGGTCAAAGCCAGCTTCAGCAATTTAGCAAGGGCCTAAGCAACTCAGTGAGACCCTGTCTTGAAAGAACATACAAGAAAAGGGTTGGGGATGTGGCTCAGTGGTTAAGTGTCCCTGAGTTCAAGCCATGGTACCAAAAAAAAAAAAAGAGAGAGAGAGAGAGAGAAGCCAGTAAGTCCTGGAACTAAGGGAAGCTGCACCTGAAGACAGTGACCAGGAATATTCAGATCTTCAGGAGCAGAGAATGCAGGCATTTATAGAGTTCAGGTGCTCCCGTAAGGTAGCTTTTTTTTCAGTGCACAACAGATAAAATAATTTCTGAAGGAAATAGCTAGAAATCTAAAACAAACATTGGCTCAAATTAAAGAATAGCTCCCAAAGAGCTGAAGTTGGAACTGCTATCATGAAATATATACAATCTATACAATCCATGATGTTAAACTATATGTTGTTACCAAGTCTTCTATTAGAAGATAAAGAACAAATGAGATGGATGAAGCTGATAATTTTCATTAAATATAGATAGTGAATAGTAAACAGAGCACTCCTGGGTCCATCTCAGGTACTAAGGATGTTTGAGATGACAGGGCACTAACTGTTCATGATACTAAACAGACAAGAGACACAAAATATCCCTGGTGAACAGGAAGTGCTCAATATTCTTGAGGTCTTAATTCAGTCACTGATGGATGAAACCCATTCTCATATGTCCTTTGCCCAAAAAATTAAAATAAATCCCAGAGCTGCTCAGAGGTCCCTCTGGAAGGTATAGTGATGCAATATACTTGCCCCATGTCTCTGACATCGAAAGTGTGTGTCACTGACCCAGAGCACCTTCCCCCTGGTCCCCTTGCCACAGTCTCATCGTCTTATTTCTGATCCTCGTAACAACCTCATCTTTGGAAACAGTTGATGCAGCAGAAAGTCAGGAAGCATGAATGTTGCCTCTCATCTCAGGAGTCCCTTCACCTTATCATCCCATATCCTAAGTGTGTCCACTTACCCTTCTGTTATGGTTTGGATGTGAGGTGTCCCCCAAAAGCTCACATGTGAGACAATGCAAGAAGGTTCAGAGGAGAAAAGATTGGGTTGTGAGAGTCTTAACCCAATCGGTGATTTAATCCCCTGATAGAGATTAACTGAGTGGTAACTGAAGTGGTAGGGTGTGGCTGGAGGAGGTGGGAATTGGGGCGTGGCTTTGGGTATATATTTGTGTCTGGTGAGTGGAGTCTCTCTCTCTCTCTCTCTCTGCTTCCTAATCATGATATGAGCTGCTTCCCTGTACCACACTCTTCTACCATGATGCCCTGCTTCACCTCAAGCCCCAAGGATTGGAGCCTGCTGTCTATGGATTGAGACCTCTGAAACTGTAAGCCACCAAATAAACTTTTCCTCCCCTAAAATTGTTCTGGTCAGATCTTTTAGTCACAGCAGCCAAAAAGCTAACTAGAACACCTTCTTTCCCTGTGTTTCTCACAGTATGTTTTAATAGACTTCATGGAGTTTAAACATCTGAATCTGATGTGCGAATCTGTCTGTCCTCTGACCTGCAGGATAGACAGTGTGTGAGTACTATACTGGGGGTTACCATTGCATCAAGGCACCTTCCCATAGGACGTCCCTAAAGGGAAATGGCATGAAGAAGAGCAGCCAGTGCAGAGTCCAAATAGGACATGAGTCTGGAGGAAACCTGAGGCTCTCTCTTTACCATTCTTCTCTCTTTTCTTTTTCTTTATAGTTATGCATGACAGTAAAATGCATTTTGTCATATTACATATACATGTAGTATTACTTCCCATTCTTGTGGATTTTATTTTTTCACTCACCTGGCATCAGCCAGAGTTGCTCGTACCACAGCCCAGGCCACAACAAACGCCACTGGAAACCCTGTAACCAGAAAAGGATTCAGAGACCACATTCCTCTTAAGATCAAGGATTTTTTTTTCTCTTATTCATCACACACAGGATATACTATTAGCAGTTGAGAAAGAAAAAGACACAAGAAATGTTGATATGTCAATAAGGATATGTGAATACCTAATTTTCATCTTGTCAGTTTGAGAAATGAGTGAGAACAATGATGTTATTTGTTGCTGAGAGTCTGAAGATGATGGTTGGTCCAGTTTTCATGTGAGGGACATAAACAAGACACATTTGGAGGGCACTGAAGTTTCTGGGGCCAGAAGGAGGCAGGGGTTGAATGCTTTGACTTTGGGCACAGTGAGAGCCACATGCTTTCAAAGAGAGAAGCAACAAAAGGGACTCATGAGAAGCTGAGAGGAGCTGTTAAAAGCAGTGGAACTGGAGAATATCATGGTAAGTGAAATAAGCCAAACTCAGAAACTCAAAGATCACATGTTTTCTCTCACATGCAGAAGCTAGAGCAAAATAAAGGAAGAATAACATAAAGAACCAATCAAATACAAATCAATAGATGAGCAAAAGGAAGTCAATAAGGGTACAGGAAGGACATTGGGATAGGGGAGGGAGGACGGGAGGGAAAACTGTTATCCACAAAGCACTTACTAAGTGACCATGTATATGTTAGGAATTGTTCTAGTCTCTGAAGGTGAAGCATTGATCAAATAAACAGATGATCCATGTTTCCTTAAAAGGTGTATATTGATGAGAGAGAAATTTAACAAAAACAACCTTGTTATTAATTATTTTAGAAAAACAAGAATGATTCCATGCAGTGGAAAAGGCATGGCCTGACATGAATTCCTTGGATTCCTTTGCTGTTCTGCACTCTTGGCTGCCAATAAGTCATCTGCCTGTCTTTGGTCCCAGTGTTTACCTCTTCTCATTTTCAGATATTCATCAACATTCTCCTGATCAGGCAATTTCCTAAATGATGCCCTATACAATATTGATTAATGACATTTGGGTTGCCATGATGTTGTAGATGATAATTATAACAAATATATCAGGCCCTATGTCTTAATAAAATTTCTTTTCTCACACTCTTGGCATACCCAAATGTATAAGACTGATATAGAGACAACCACTTTGGAATTCTTTAAGGATTTTTGGTCACCAATTTCAATATCACATTATTACATATTTTAAATTTGTAATAAATATTTACATGTTATTTACATTAATATAGGAAAAATATTTTAAATTTATCTGATTTTAAATTTGACTTTATTTAAATAAATTTAATGTTAATTTAAATAAGCATTTAAATGTTAAATTGAAATAAATTTAAATGTTAATATGTGCATCTACTGAAAATTGATTAGTTTTCATAATGTCAGTAAAAATAGCTTTTGAAATAACTGTACTTACTAATCAAAATTTTGAATACAATACATATGATCAGAACAGTCAAATGGACAAATAATACATCCTAAAGTGTCACAGTGTGTTTCTTATATGGGATATGAATTGGCCCCAAAGGTGCTGAAAGTTTTTGGTTCAGAACAAGGCAGTGTTAAGAGATGATAGAATCTTTGAGAGGTGGAGACTAGTAAACGGTAATTTTGTCACTGGGGGAACACGCTCAAAAGATCTCATGGGAATAGGTTGGGTCCACAGGAATGACTGAGTTACTGAAAGAAAGGGCTGTTATCAAATGAGTCTAACATTCTTGGCTCAGTCCCTGGCTCCATCTCTCACCATATGATCTCTCTTCCATGTACTTGCCGCCATGTGATATTATCCACCATGAGGCCTTCACCAGAAGCCCATGCTCTTAGACCTCCAGAACTATGAGCTAACTAAGCTTCTTTTCTTTACAAATTATCCAGCATCTGGTATTTTGTTATAGTAACACAAGATGGACTAAGGGACTTTAATCATATCTCTGTATTTAAATCATATTTACTGCCAAATAAATGTTCAAAAAATGTTTGCTAGTTGAGAACATTTTATACAGAGATAATAAAACTGGAAGTATAGTGCCTTCTCTTGACTATTTTCAGAGGACATAGAACGTGAAAACATTGAACATAAAATCTTGGCAAGAGGGACATGATATGATTTAGAAACAGAGTGTTCAAGGAAATTACTATTCTTTTTATTATGTAAGCCCTAGACTAAATTATTTTTAAAATATTTTTTAGTTGTTTAGGACCTTTGTTTTAATTAATTTTTATATGTGGTGCTGAGAATTGAACCAGTGCCTCACACATGCAGTACCATTGACCCACAACCCCAGCCCCTAAATTATTTTTAAAAGAATGGAGTAGTAAAGATAAAGTCAGAATGGAATTAACAGGATAGGTACTTTAATATGATAATATTCACATACGGGCATCTTATCTGACAGTTGAAAATTAAGGGTGGCTACTGATTTAAAGTTAATCACCATATTCAGTAAGGATGAAAGATAAGATTGAAACCTTTAAAACACATAATGAAAATAAAGAAAAAATATATGGATGAAAGAAGAAATGGGACCAAGAGTAAAATTCTTTATTTGTGAGAGAACTGAGGCAAGGATAGAGAAAAGTAAGGATATGTTTGGTGGGGGGAAAGAAATCAGTATTTGCCTTTATTCCTCTGTACATTTTCTTTTGTGATAAAAAAATGTGTAAAAAAAAAAGTCATTTTAAATATTTGTCTTCAATTTAGTAAAGGTCAGCTGTGGCACCTGTTCTTCAGATTGTAATTTTACTTTCCTTCCAATTTATTACTAAAAATCATCAAAATCAATGTAAATAATGTAACTTCACATCTCACTACAATGTGAATAATGGGTTTCTGAGTATTTAAGTAGCTGAAGAGAGTGTAAAGCTATAATAATTGGGTCCGAATGAGCAATAAAGGAAGCAAAGCAAGTTCTCTTTTTTAGAGAAACCAATAAAAAATATCACTGGAAGGAAGTGCGAAATTTTATTCAATATAAATTATTCCAGCAAAGAATTCTGCAAAGCACCTATGGTTTTGATCATGTGGAAAAGTGAGTCAGATATAAAGAAAATATTTTTAAATCAGGCACTCGTATTAAGGTAGGAGAAAAATAATCTATTAATCTAAAGGATTTGGATACGTCATTATTAAATAGTAGCTGTGATTGGGAGCAGAGATAAAGTACTATTACTACTCTTTTCATTACATATGCCCTAGACTGTTTTGTTGTTGTTGTTGTTGTTTTGTTTTGTTTTGTTTTTGGTACCAGGGATTGAACTCAGGGGCACAAAACCACATCCCCAGCCCTATTTTGCATTTTATTTAGAGACTGGGTCTCACTGAATTGCTTAGCACCTTGTTTTTTCTGCTGAGGCTGGCTTTAAACTCACAATCCTCCTGCCTCAGCCCCCCTAGCTGCTGGAATTACAGGCATGTGCCACATTTCCAGCTTAAACTGTTATTTTGTACAAGAAGGAAGTTGCAAAGAGAGAAAGAGAATATAGATAGACTAGCTATGGAACCATAATTCTATGAAGAGTGAGGATTATCTTCTGGGACGGTGACTAAGTGAGCATAATAGCACATGGGAAATGCTTTCATAGTGAGCTGCCTTGAAAATCCTCCTTGCTTCGTGTGCATTCTTAAGCTATTCCATGAAATGAAAATTTCAGTTAAAACAATGCTTATCTATTTTAGTTGACATTCCTACACCAAAATTTTTATGGACAAATTAATAAAAATTAGTTGTAAAGAAAGGCTAGAAACCCACACTTACATAGAAATTCACCAGAATCATGGTTACTTTTTATTCTTTTTTTTTTCATAGAAAAATTTGAAAACTAGTTTCACAAGTTTCATTATGACAAAAATCCTCACTTTAATTAAGAAAGGAAAGACTGAGTGATATTACACAACTACAGAGTTGGTGAAAGGCCTGCACCAGTTAGCTGTCAAGTCAGTTATTACCCATGTGACCGATGATGTAGACATTCAAGAAACAAAATATAACTCAAACTCCCACATTCATTACTGAATTTTCTATCAACGCCTTCATCAACTTCTAGTAGTTATGTGGGTGCACAGATAATTTTGATTTGAAGACAAACTATCAAAAACTGTCTACAAAATTGCCTAAATGCTCTAAAATATGAAACTTTTTTTTGTAGTAACTTTTAGTCTAAAAGAACCTTAATCAGATGAGCTAGCTTTAGAAATAAAACTTCTATTATTTTATTATTTTGTAATAAATGAAGTGTTGCTATAAATTGATCTTGGTCTTCTTAAAGCTTAGCAGGAAATTTCATATACTTCACATTTTCAAATGTTAAAATGATTAAGGCATTAATACCATTAATAAGGAATGTTCCTGTTTTGAAGGGAGGGGGGAAAAACACCTTCAAATTAATCTTAGCCACTTAGTGACTTTTTGTTCTTATGCTGAGCACCTCATAATTTGAACATTAAAATAGCAATTGAGATCTGCAGTTGTTAACCTCCAGACTCTTCTCCATTTTAGCCACATATGAACTTCAATTTCCCCCAAATTTTAACAAACATCTTTTTCCCTGTGTCATGCTGAATTAGTGCCTAACCCACTAATTGCTCCAGTACTAAGTCATTTTAGGGATGTTAGCTGAATATCATTTTTTAAAAAATTACTCTGCCTAAAGTAGGCTGAATGATCTCCTTCTAAAAGATCTGGTAAGTTCTCATAATTAGTTTGTAATTTGTATATGTTAAATGCAGTCCTGATAGTCCTATAACTTCCTTTCTGGCATTTTTATTATATGACTTAGAAATACAAATCAAAGACCTATCATTATTACTTAGAAATTCACAAATTAAAAAAATTTAGGGAGAAATTATTGACACTGCAGAACATCGACGTAGGGCATGAGCCAAGCAGTTGTAAATGCACATGGCTAACAAGGCATTCTCTTAAATTTCCTCCAAGGAAGTCTCATGAGAATCTTGGTCTAAGAACATTAAACATAAATTTAGCTTGAAAAGTTGGTTACTGCTGGGAGGATTATAGACTTGATCTTAATAATTTTCATTCTAGAATAATAGGACAATGAAAGAAAAAGAAGAGAGGGTAATGACAAGATGAGGAGAGACTATTGCAGGAAAAGGGCCAATGGGATGCTGATAACCGGCATGGCAGGAAGTGCTCAAATCCATAAACTGTTTAAAGGAAAGGAGGTAGAAATGCCTTACCCCAGCCTATCAGGATGAAGCCCCACAGGTACTTGGTGTCCGAAAAGAAAGACACAAAGATTAAATTATGCAGGTAGAGACCTTCCACTAGGATCCAATAGTAGTTTGTAGCCAAGAAGTAAATAAACATCACAACAGCAATCTTGCACCCGATCTGTTACAAATAAGCCAGAATGGTGTCATATTAGAACCCTCAATTGTACATGCAATCACTAAAAAAATACTTCTTCAGTTGCTTTCTCATAGTCTAATATTCTCCAGTGCATGGAAAAATCAAGAACATTGAAACAGGTCAGAACAAATTTATTTTCACACAGCATTTTTAAGACTATAAGACCAGATTCTATTGTTAAAATAAAAATTTGGTTTCATTTAAAAGTTAGGAAATAAATCACTTTCTCATAAATTTTTTCTTAATAAATATAATACATGATCATCATATAAATTGAGAAGTATAGAAAAGCATATGGAAGAAAATATGATCCATTTTTCTACCGGGAATTTTTTTTCTGGTCTTTTTGATGCCAATATTTGCAGCAAAAGAAATGGCCCCAAAAGTTAATGACTTAAACCAATAACCATTTCATATGCCTAAAGATTGTGGATCTGCTGATGTGGGATGAGCTCTGCTCATCTTGGCCAGCCCTGCTCCTGGAAGTCTACCTCCATCTGCCTATCACTTCTGCTTCCTGCTACTGAGTAAAGCAAGTCACCAAGTCAGTCCAGAACCAGAATTAACCAGGACTACAAACTTAGAGAGAAAAGGCAGAGATGCAGACAGGGAACTAATCTGTGCCATCAAGATGATTGATCTACTATAAATTATTTCCAGATACATTGCTTCAATGATCAAATTTGCTGAATTATTGAGTGACTGTTTACTAATTTAAGAGCAGACTCAAGTACCATGCAATTTTATATTGGAATGGGACTCTGAGTATGCAATAAAGGAACTATCTGTCATGGGCTTTTCCAACCCAAGCTTCTGGTTTTGCTGATGAGTCTTTACTTTTAAAAGCAGTACCCGTGGCAGTTGTTATGTTCTATACATCCTATGTTGTTCTAATCATATTCTTTTGCAGTTTCCACTGCGAAATGTCTTTGATGAGAAGGCTCAACCACTTTTAATAATCTAAAATGAGTGATTAGACCTGACAAGACAGAATTGAGGAAATAAATATCAAGTCTAATTCACATTAGGCTATTTTTATATTAATTATTATTGCTATATTACAGAGATAATATGAAATAAGCCAAAACAAGTTAACATTTAGTGGGTTGTGAAATTTGACACACTTACATACTGTGATTTGTCCACAGAAGGTGCTCCAATGGAATTCTGTAGGTCATCCTGCATTATCAGGGACTGCAGCTCCTCTATTCCCAGGTGAGCCTGGGCCACTCTGTCCTTGACAAAGATGCTTATAGCTCTCAGCATGAAAGACACAAATAAGTGCAGGTGGATATAGTTCCTAGTGCAATGCAATCGTCTATGCAGAGAAATAGCCAGTGTTTAGAATTGGACAAAATGAGAACTAGGGAAATAAAATACCCAAAGAATCCCAACCTTCCCACCACCAAAGAAACTGGCAACTCAAAGACTCAAACGATATTAAATAGCTGGCTTACATTTCATAATATAAGAGGGAAAGTTCAAATGAAAATTAGCTAAATTTAGAGATTTGGGAAGTGAGTGATTACATTATTAATATTACATTATTGACATGTTGTAGACATTTATTTTTTCATATCCTGACTCCTCATCAGGAGTGTCTTCACAGGACAGCAGTATTTCACCAGATACCGTAATCAGGTGTGGGTGGCAATCATTTCCTGTACATATTCCTATTATAATGCAAAAACAGGTTTTGATTTTCAAGAGACTTAATACAATCTACTAGAAAAGGAGCATTTTGTAGAGGAAAATGAATTTTATATAACCATTTATTTTAGAATATATCAATTCTATTGAAAATATTTTTTAGCAATTATAAAGAATCTACAATTAAATACTTTGCATATTAAGTCAATATTTACATAATGAGTTATTATGTAAATCGAAGAACTATTACTGAGTTATTTCTAACATTCTGAATTTCTAGTCATCTATTTTCCTCATAAAGGTTTGTCCATTATTCTGAACAACCAGAGCTAGGCTTAGAGTAGTGGAATGAACTCTGGATAAGGAGACAGAAGACAAAGGTTCCATTTCCAGCTCAACCTAGGACCTTGGACACTGAACTTCAATTTCTTGGTCTCTAAAATCTAATGATGCCTGCCAAGCCCAATTCTCAAGGCAGTTTTCAGGAAGCCCTCTATAATCCACAAATCTGATCATATGACCCTTCCATTTAAAAAAATTCATATGGTTTTTCTCCTTTCTTCTGCTGAATGTGTTCATTGATTTGTGTATGTTGAATCATCCTTGCTTCCCTGGAACAAATCCCACTTGGTCATGGTAAGTCATCTTTTTAATGTGCTGTTAGATTCTGTTTGCTATTCTTTTGTTGAGGATTTTTGCATCAAGAATATTGGCCTGCAGCTTTCTTTTCTTGTATCCTTGTCTGTTTTTGATTTCAGGGTAATGCTGGCCTCATAGGATTATTTTGAGAGAATTTCCTCCTCTATAATTTTTGGGAATAATTTAAGAAGAATTGGGATTAATTCTCTAAATGTTTGGTATACTTCAACAGGAAAACCATCTAGTCTTTGGATTTTCTTTGATGAGAAATTTTTTATTACTTAGTCAATCTTATTACTCATTATTGGTCTACTCAGGTTTTCTATTTCTTGAGGATTCAAGGTGTATGAGTTCAGGAATTTGTCCACTTCTTCCAGATTACCAAATTTGTTGGTGCATAGCTGTTCACAATGATCTTTAATGATCCTTTGTATTTCTGTAGTTTCAGATGTAATATCTCCCTTTTCATCTCTGGATTTTATTTATTCAGGTCTTCTCCCCCTTTTTCTTATCCTGTTCAGGGTTTGTCAATTCTGTGTTATATTTTTAAATAAAAAGCTCCCTATTTCATTAATCCTTCTGTATAGTTTCTTAAGTCTCTTTCATGTATTTCTACCTAGATTTTTTTTTTTTTTTTTTTTTTTTTTTTTCTGGGGTTTGTACCCAAGAACTTTTGTTTGTGTGGCTGCAAGGCAGGCACTCTACCAACTAAGCTATATCCCCAGCCCTGCCTTGATTTTTATTACTTCTTTCTTCATTTGATTTGTTCTTGTTTTACTATTTCCTTAAGATACAGCAATAGGTTGTCTGAGATCTTCCTGCTTTTTTGACGTACGCCTTGATTACTATAATTTCCCTATTGATATTTCCTTGATGCATCCTGTATATTTTGGCATGCTTGCCTCCATTTGCATATGTTTCACAAAAGCTTTTCACTTCCTTCTTGAATTCTCTGATCCATTGGTTATTCAAGAGTAAGTGTTTATAATTTTCAATTTGGTTTTTGATTGACACCTAATATTTGAACATATGTATGAGGTACTAGGTGATGTTTTAATAGAAGTTGAGAGCATATTAGTGGTTACCAGAGTGAGGAGACCAGGGGATACCCCACAAGAAAATGCAATTTCTATATTTTCTTGTATCAGTTAAAAATTAAACCTTCTAATTAAACCTTCTAAAAATCGGAAAAGATCATAAACCTATTTATCATTCTTAAAAAATAATGATCCTACTAAGATGCCTTAGACGACTTCTCACTATGGGATCCAGTCTGAAAAATTTCAGTTTGCCTTTTTATGTGTCTTTCTCCAGCTTTCTAAATAAAGAAAATTTGCCACTGGAAATTCTTTTCATTAGCTCCCTATTTCCTTTATAGGTGAAAGTTCAACACCCTTGATAAGGGCCTACAAAACCTAGTGCCACAAAATCTCATTTCTTTCTGGCCATTTCTATATTGCCAGCCCTCCCTGAACACTAATGCTCCTGCTGGGACATTCCTAGGCTCCCTGAGCCTTCTCTGCCCCTTCATGCCCGTGTGTCCTTGCACATTCCGTTCCATCGTCTGTAATGTGCTGAATTTCTTTTCCTTATTCACTCCTAGCTCACATGCCAGTTGTTCTGGAAAGACTCTCCCTCCCATCTAATCAGGTTTAGATTAATTCTCAGTATTTCCAAAGCCCTTTACAGAAGTCTGTATTTCAGTACAAACACTTTTTATAATGCTTTCATGGGTCAGTTTCTCTCTATGATATATAAATTACTCTTCTTTTAACTTGGACTCAATCAAAAATGAAAGTCTATCACACAGAAAAATGATGAATAAATGGACTATCAAATCACTAAAAAAAAATTCTGACTTCTCAAACTTTTTATGCTTTTTCTTGATCTAAAGGTAGATTTGGAATACTCTTCCTCAGTCTCCTCTTTTGGTTAAACCTTATTTATACTGACGTATCATTTTAGATTTCACTTCATCTAGAAGGCCTTTCTTTATCTCCCTCTTCTCTCCTCCAGAAATGCTATTCTAAATTACAATGCACTAAGTTGTGGACAGTAATTCATAGCAAGTACTTTTTACACTGTTTATTACTTTTTTTGCCAATTATTGGTATGACAGACCAAATGGCAACCATCCTGAGTATATACAACCTACAGACATTGTTCTCTGTTATATCTGTACATTGATGCTCAAAATTTGGTGTCAATTTAGACTAAGTTAAGTTAAGTGGGACTCAATTTTGAGTGCATAAAAAACCAAAGTCAATACTCTGCTTTATGTGACAGTATCAAATATTTGGCGATGAATTTTCATCCAGTGGCACCAAAAACCCATGGAATATATGAACTAAGTCATTACATCATGAATGGAAACTTTTATAACTCATCCAACTATATGCTACATCGCTTTGCAAAGAAATATACCAAAATACAGTCTATGAGCTTAAAGCTTACATGCTGCTTTTATGCTTTAAGTTTTTTAACAAACAAAAGAAAACCCTGAATTTGTCATGAAAAATGAATCACTAAATAATATAATTAACATCAGATTTAATTAAAAAATCTGTTGAGAAAAATATTTGGGGGCACAGATTGTGAGACCTATGTCTTCTATGGATTGGAATCAGATTACATCACTTCATGGAGAAAGTGGTTGAGAAGAACTCACCTGAAGTAACCAATGATGAGGATGGCCACAGCCAAGGAACCCAAGGAGATGGAGTAGCCCACGGTGTACAAGACGTGGAGGCTTTTGAAGAACTCTTGCTGCAGGGGAGGAGATAGTCACATATGTAATTGGACCATCTTTTCAAAACACTGCTAAGGACAATATGTTATTTGGGGGATGTTATTTCTAGTTCTCTTTAGCTTTTTTGAGCTGTAACTTGCACACAATAAAATATACATGTCTTAAATGAGCAGGTTGATGGGTTTTGATAAACCCAGTTTATTTATGCCTCTTCTTATTAGAAACCTGCCCACTCACACCCCCACATAACCACTACTCCAATTCCGTCACCATGAATTAGCTTCCTCTGTTCACATGCTTCATACAGTATTGGACTGTTCTGAAACTTCTTAGGATTATATAGTACATGTTCTTTGTGTTGTTATGCTGCTTTTTAAAATTTGTTCTAAATAGTTATACATGGCAGTAGAATGCATTTTGACACATCATATATAAATGGAGTGTAACTTCTCATTCTTCTGGTTGTACATGTTGTAGAATCACACCGGTCATGTAATCATATATGCACATAGGATAATAATGTCCAATTAATTCTACTATCCTTCCTACCACCATGCCCCCTTCCCCCCTCTACTACCCTCTGCCTAATCCAAAGTACCTCAATTCTTCCTAGCCCTACCCCCTTATTGTCAACTAGCAACTACACATCAGAGAAAACATTCTGCCTTTGGTTTTTTGGATAGGCTTATTTCACTTAGAATGATTTTCTCCAGCTCCATCCATTTACCATCAATGAACCAGGGTTTCATTCTTCTTTAAGGCTGAGTAATATTCCATTGCGTATATATACCACATTTTCTTTATCCATTCAACAGTTGAAGGGCACCTAGGTTAGTTCTATAGTTTCGCTATTGTGAATTGAGCTGCTATAAACATTGATGTGTCTGTGTCACTGTAGTATGCTGATTTAAAGTACTTTGGTTATAAACCTAGGAATGGGATAACTGGATCAAAAGGTGGTTCCATTCCAAGCGTTCTGAGAAATCTCCATACTGCTTTCCATAATGGCTGCACCAATTTACAGTCCCACCAGCAATGTATGAGTATACCTCTTTCCCCACATCCTTGCCAACACTTATTGTTGCTTATATTCTTGATAATTGCCATTCTGGCTGGAGTGAGATGGAATCTTAGAGGAGTTTTGATTTGCATTTCTCTAATTGCTAGAGATGTTGAACATTTTTTTCACATATTTGTTGATTGACTGTATTTCTTATTCTGTGAAATGTCTGTTCCGTTCCTTAGCCCATTTTTGATTGGGTTATTTGGTTTTTTTGGTGTTAAGTTTTTTGAGTTCGTTATATATCTTGGAGATTAATGCTCTATCTGAAGTGGATGTGGTAAAGATTTTCTCCCATTCTGTAGGTTCTCTCTTCACATTACTGTTTCCTTTGCTGAGAAAAAGCTCTTTCGTTTAAATCCATCCCAATTATTGATTATATTTCTTGTGCTAGAGCACAAGAGTCCTGCTAAGGAAGTCAATTCCTAAGCCAACGTGGTGAAAGTTCACAGTAGCCTCAAAAAAAAAGTACTTGGGAATCAATCTAACAAAAGAGGTGAAAGACCTCTATGGTGAAACTACAGGACAGTAGAGAAAGAAATTGAAGAAGACATTAGAAGATGGAAAGATCTCCCATGCTCTTGGATAGGCAGAATTAACATTGTCAAATGGCCATATTACCAAAAGTGTTCTACAGACTTAATGCAATTCCTATTAAAATCCCAATGATATTCTTCATAGAACTAGAAAAAGCAATCATGAAATTCATTTGGAAAAATAAGAATAGCCAAAGCAATCCTTAGCAAGAAAAGTGAAGCAGGAGGCATCACAATACTAGACATGCTGCTTTTGATAACCACCAATATTGTTATGTGTATTAGTACTTCTTTCCTTTTTAATTTTCTTTAATTTTAAAGGAATGATAGATGCACAAGAAGAAGAAAATATTACTAAGGAAGGTCCCATATACCATTCACCCACTATCCTCCAATGGTTTAGATCTTTCTCAATTATAGTAAATATCAAAACCAGGAATTTGACATTGGTCCAATGTGCACATTTGGAGTTCTCTGTCATTTTATCACATATGTACATGTAAGCAATCATCACTGAAATTAAGTTCTAAAAATACTCCATCAGCTCACAATTAAACCTTGTGATATCCCTATACATCATACCTACACTTCTCCTCCCACCATCCCAAACACCTAATAACCATTAATCTGTTTTCATCTCTATAATTTTTTCATTTTGTAGTGTCAAAAAATAGAATGAGACCTTTTGAAATCAGCCATAATGTCCAAGTTGTTGAACCTATCAAATAGTTTGCTCCTTTTTATTGCTAAATAGTATTCCATGGTATGTATATACTTTATGTATATCGTTACATTTTAATGAGTTTCTTGTAGATAGTATATAGTTTGGTCATGTTTTTAATAGAATATTCTAATCTCTGTTAATTACTGTATTTACACCATTTATTTTTAATAGAATACTGACACATTAAAACTAAGTCCATCATTTTATTTTTTATTTTCTGTTGTCCTATTTTTCATTTCTATTTTCTTTTTCTTACCATCCTGTATGTTGCTTGAACAGTTTTTAGAATTCCATTTGGGTATATCTTTTGATATAGAGTTTTAAGTGGTTGCTCTAGGAATTACACTATATAGTTTAATGTGAAATATTTCATCATCAAATTTTTACCTTTCTTCTTTTCTAATTAAGCCCTCAAAGTTATACATTTCCTTCTAAGCTCTGCTTAAAGTAATTTTCACGATTTTTTATATTTGGGGCTCTTAATTTTTAGTTTGAACTTGTACCATGAGTCATATAAATTCCAACTATTTGTGAATTATCTACATACGATAATTGATTTTTAATACTTTTGCAATCAGAAAATATACTCTGATTTCAATGTTGAAACTTGTTCAAACTCTGTAAACCAACAAATGTCTATATTGGTGAAACTTTAAAAGAATGTGAATTTTGTAGTCATTGGATATAGTATTCTATAATTGTGAATTTAATCAAATTGTTTGAAAAATATCTTATGGACATTTTGTCTAACTGTTCTATGAGAAGGATATTTAAAAACTCCTACATGCTGGGATTTGGCTATTTCTCCTTTTAGCTCTATTTTTCCTCCCTGACAACACTGAGGTTGTTTCCATACCTTGGCAACTGTAACTATACTGCAATGAACACCAAAGTGCAAATGTCTTCAACACATGATTTCATTCCTTTTGGACGTATTTCTAGCAGTAGGATTGCTGGATAATACAGTAATTCAATTTTTAATGTTTTGAGGAATCTCCACTCTGTTTTCCATAATGGTTGCACTAATTTACCTCCCCTTTTCTCTATATCATCTCCATCATTTGATATCTTTTGTCTTTTTGATAAAGCCATTCTGAAGTGTAAGGTGCTATCTCTCACTGTGGCTTTAATTTATATTTTTCTGATGATTAATGATGCTGAGCATTTTTTCATATACCCAGTGGCCATTTGTATGTCATATTTTGAGAAGTATCTGTTCACAGCCTTTGCCAATTTTATAAATGGGTTGTTTTATTGCTATTGAGTTTTCTGGATTCCTTAAGTATTTTGGAGATTAGCCCCTTAACAGATGTATGCTTTGCAAGTATTTTCTCCCAATCTATAGGTTTTCTCTTCATTCTGCTGATTGCTCTCCTGATAGTCCAGAAGCTCTTCAGTTTGATGCAATTCCATTTGCATATTTGTTTTTATTTTCTGAGTTTTGGGAGCCATATGCAAAAACTCATTGCCCAGACTAATTTCATCAAGATTTCCTCCTATATTTTTTTCTTGTTGTTTTACAGTGTCAGGCCTTACATTTAAGTTTTAAATCCATGCCAAGTTGAGTTTTGTATGTAAGCATCTAATTTCATTCTTCAGTGTGTATGTATCCAGCTTTCCTAGTATGATTTACTGAAAAGACTACCTTTTCTCCACTGTGTGTTCTTGGCATCTTAGTTGAAAATCAATTGGCCATGAATGTGTGGCTTTATCTCTGGGTTTTGTATTCGGTTTATTGGTTTATTGGTTCTGTTTTTGTGCTAGTACCATGCTGTTTGATTACTACATCTCTGTAGCACATTTCGAAACCACATAATGTAAACATTCCAGTTTTGTTGTTTTTTTGCTCAAGATAACTTTGGCTATTCAGGGTCTTTCATGATTCCACACATATTTCAATATTATTTTTCTATTCTGGTAAAAAATGTCAGAATTTTGATAAGGACTGCATTGAATCTGTAGATGATTTTGGGTAGTATGGACATTTCAACAATATTAATTCTCCCAATCTATGAACACAGAAAAGTATTTCCATTGATTTGTTTCTTTCATTTCTTTCAACAACATTTTACATTTTCAGTACACAGGTCTTTCATTTGCTTTGTTAAATATATTCTTAATTATTTTATTTAACTATTGTAAGCAGGATTATTTTCTTGATTTTTTTTGATAGTTTATGGTCAGTTTATGGAAACACAACTGATTTTTTATGTAGATTTTGTATCCTGCAACTTTACTAAATTCATTTATTAGTTCTAATAGATTTTTGATGGAATCATCAGTGTTTTCTATATATATGATCATGTCATCTGCGAACAGGCAATTTTGCTTCTTCCTTTCCAATTTGTGTACCTTTTACTATTTCTTTGCCTTGCCTAACTATTCTGGTTAGGACGATCAGTACTACGTTAAACAGAAGTGGCTTGGGTGAACATGCCCACTGCTTTCGGAGTACAGAAAATATTGTTCCAGTTGCTGCCCAGTCGGTCTTCAGCCAACCACTGTCTTGCCTTAGATGAAGGCCCCTTGTGCCTAGCAGGTCTTCCTCAGCTTCCTTTGTCAGTCTTCTGCCTTGTAGACATGCACATCTAGGGGGATGGGAGAAGGGTTTCTCTTCCTCTGACCTTTGGGCTGCAGCAGCCTTGCACTTGATGAGAGTTCCATGCACCTCAAGGGATGTCTCCCAGCTCCTCTGTTCTGTGCCAGGCCTTCGGCTTAGGCTATCCTTCACTCTGTGGAGGTCCTATGCACATCTTGAGAGATTTATCTTACTCTGCTGTATTGCCCCAGCCTTTGGCATAGTGCCACTCTGTGAAGGATCGATGGAACTTCACTGTGACTGGAGCTTGCTGCTTGGAATTCTATGCCCTTATGCTAGCCCTTGTCTGTTAAAATGTGGTTAAAAGCTTTCCTCCTTTCTTTTCATTTCATTCTATGGTCTGGTTACTCTCCTTTTGCTGTGGACCCAGGTTTGAAAGGTGTGGTGGGTCTTGTTTCTCATAGAAAGGACTTGCCCATTTCTCATATTTAGTTCCTTTAGATTTCTTGACATCCTCATCTTACTGGTGGATTTTTACAAAGTATTGATTTTGCATCTCATCCAACTTAATCTTATCATTATAACTGCCTATATTCTGGCTGGAAAAAAAGGACTTTGCCTCTTATTCCTTTCTTTTTTAAGTATTATTCATTGCATATTAGTTTTATTAATAAAACATTAAAATGTTTATAGAAAATACTGGATAATATGTATAATTACAACAATGACAAAAAGACCTTCCAAGTTCTCACCAAACAAAAAGAAACATTGTTAGCCACTTAGGTATTTTTGTTATTCTATTTCTATGCATCCTATCCTATCCTTTTAAGCATCTGCATCCCCAATATATATTCAAGTTTTTTCCAGCTAATTACATGACAAAAGAATTTTCCAGTGTTGAAAACTCTTAATAAAAATATATATTTGCACTAACTTAACCAGTTCATCATTTGAATTTTTTAATTCTTTCAAAGTATTCACTATAATGACTGACAGTTCGATGAACATTTTTTCATTCAGTTTCCCCCAAAATCCTTACACTCGATCATAGAAGTGAAATTGTAAGATCAAAGGATATGACCTCTTTGAGGTTTTTAATACATATTGCTAAAATGCATTCCAAAAGTGCACATAGCCTTTAGGCATGAGATATATTATACGATAATTTCTACAGTATACCATTGTTTCAAATATCATATTCTAAAGAATTTAATAACCTATGGCCTATCATTAGAGTTCCTTCTCTTCTTTTTATTAAAAATAATTACCTCATTTGACCCAGCCAATGATATGGAAATTATTTAGATAAAAAAAAAAGTGCCTAAAAATAATAACTTAGTCTTACTTTCCCAATAGTGATGTGGTATTCATTCTCTCATAAAATTATGTGTCATTTATTCTCAATACAAACCTTTTCAGTTTTATATATTTCCTTCCTTACAAAAACTTTTATATTAACCATTAATAATTTATATCTCATAAATAAGAAATACCATTTTGCCCTACAGAGCATTAAAACTTCAGGAGCTATCTTGCTTTCCTATTAGGGAATATTTGAGGTTTTTTTGTTTTTTTTTTTTAATCTTCTCAAATTATACCTTAAGGTTGGTAAACAACTGAAAATATGGTTTTCATTAAGGAGATAAAATTAATGTATGCTAATCAAATTCTCAAAGTTTTTAGTTAGCCTTTAAATCATTTTTATAGAAACAATATATATCTTAAGTTTATTAACCATTTTTAATTATTTTGATTCTTAGAATACACAGTAATCACAAAGAATGGTTTTAAGATTAGAGTTCTGGCCAGGCCCGTGGTGCACACCTATAATCCCTGCGACTCAAGAGGCTGAGACAGAATCACAAGTCAAGGCTAGCCTCAGCAACCTAGCAAGATCCTATTTCAAAATAAATAAAAATAAAAAGGACTGGGGATAGAGCTCCATGGTAAAGTGCCCCTGGCTTCAATCTCAGTTCTAAATAAATAAATAAATGAATGAATAAATAAGATTAGAATTCTGTGTGAATAAAATCATGATTTAATTTAGTGGCCAGTTGAAAACTGTGAAAGAATTACATTTGTCATCTTTTAACACACAACTACAGATCGTCGAGCAGTTCACTAAATACCCAGAATGCTTATTTCTGTCAATGAGACTGCATCTATTCTGAAGTATTTATATTAACTTGAAGTTGGCCTGAGTTGCATCATGGAATATATAAGAATCTTCCCACATTGACTATTTTTATCTAAAAAATTTCAACCTTGAAGTACAAAACTGAAGGTCTTTCAACAAACAACTAAAGAGCTCATTAAGGTATTAGCACTAGTATTAGTGATAGAAAAGAGGGAAGTAAAGAAAGGAAGTTTGGCCTATTTGCAAAACTAAACAAAGAAACCTTCAACTCATCACTTCTCTCTACTGTTCTCTCTCCACACCCTCCAAAAATCAATAGGCACTAAAAACAAAGTATCATGTGAGGGAGTTTATGTACAATGAACTGATCTCAGGGTCCTCTTAAAATTACTTATCCATCAATTTATCATATCCATTCCTACATCACAAGCATTCTCCTCACATATCTCTACTCACAGGTCAAGGAGATATGAATGTGAGGATGACTTTGAAACTACCCAAAATAACTTAAAAGTAACTCTAGAAGTTTTTGAAGTTCACACATGATTGCTATGCTGCACACAGTGCTGATGCGAAGTTAGGACCCCAGGGCTCTGCTCTTCCATCAACAAACTAACCAACACTGCATCTCTGGTTGTCACTAGACTCACAACTGTGAAATGAAGGTGTCATGCAGGAAAATTCAGATGAAAAAAAAAAAGAAAATTCAGATGATGCCCTTGCTCCTCCTGAATTCTGCAGCTCTGACCTTTCATCTACTGATGAAATCACCTACAGGCAAATCTTATGAGATAGAAAAACACTTCTCTAAAATGCAAAGGTCCTTCTGGACATGGAGAATGAAATGAGATGTAGTCATCCATAGGTAACTAAGAATAAATCATGAATCATGTTGCTGGCTACCTATTTGGATGTTTATACACAACATAATAGAGCATAATATAATATAAATATAAAATAATGTGACATAATACACACACATAGTTATTTATAAGTATGTATGTATGTATCTCAGTCAGGTTACTCTAACTTAAGGAAAATACCACAATAGTTCAGATGCATCTGAAAAAATTCCAGTATTGCTTTTACCTTTTAGGATATTTGTATCATAGAATAAAATGTTTTTTATGTGTAACGGACAATCAAGAATTACATAAAAACATTATTCTGCTTTTCCTTAGGGATTCACAAATTCAAAAACGTCATTACCTTTCCTATGCTGATATCTGGTTGCAGAAAGCAATCTGAATAATTAGCCCACGTTTTATTGGAGCTGTGAATGAAATCCCACGTTCCATTGGGAGTACAATGTCGGAAGGCAGTTCCTGAAAGGACATGAAAGGCGCTGAGTCTGCTCAGTTCCCTTAGAGTCTGTTACCAAAGAGGAGGAGGAGGACAGGAAGAAGAAGGGGGAAGAGAAAGTACATTTCTTTTTCGAATTAATAATTTCAGAAAAACTCAATACCTTTATGATTGAAGTCATAGATATAAGGAGGGCATGGGACAGCTGATATTTTCCCTACTGTTCCTCTGGGCCAACAAATGAGTCCATCCCATTCTGGGAAACAATTACCTTCTGATGAGAAAAAAAATAGAAAGCAAATACATAAAAATGAGAGAATAATTGAGAAAAACAGAACAAATGCATTCAAAATACAAAAGTTCAGATCACTGCCTATAGCAAAAAGTAAAACACATTGGTAACTCAACATGCAAATGTCCCAAAATTCACTTACCTTGTCTCTTCAGAGGCCTTTGATTAGCATAATTAAAATATTCAAATGATTCCAGTATATTCGCATAGCAGCTATAGCAATCAGGATATAAAAAACACTGGAAACCATTGTGAACCACTGTAGTATAGTTCTTCTACCTGTCATAAAGAGCAGCTACATTTTTACTTCAGATTTTTAAAAATTGCTGTTAAAGAACATGGCACACAAAACAGATTTAAGATTGAGGTTTATCTTCTTATCAATAATTTCCTTGAGTCTAATATTCATCTCAAACAAAATTCTCATAAGTTCTGTGCTTCTCAGGATGAATCCAGAGCCTCATCTTTCCAATAAGCTCGATCGCCACTGTGACAGTCCACATCCACCACATGTCCAGCCAGAATTGCAGAGAGCAGGTCTCCCTGATTCCACTGTTGCTCTCTCCTCTCCCCGTAGGAGTCTTTTAGGTGTGCTGGAGCCACCCAGACCTTCTTGTCCCCTTTTCCTTGCAGTTCTCAAGATTAACTCAAAAGAAAATGCTGGAGAGACTGGCTAGAACAGACTCATCTCCCATCCAAGAAGAGATGTCTTCTAACATACAAGCCTAACACATCAGGTGTTCCCTGGGGTGTACAACCCAGGTGGGTGGTTTTCCTGAGTGACTCAACTGCAATGCAAGTGGGGTAAGCACCATGGAGATTCCATCCACCCAGGGCAGCTTTCCCAAGCCTGGGGAACTTGCTCAGAATAAATCCTGCTATGATCTTTGCGGCCTGTATGTGAGAAATAAACCCACTTCCTGCAACGTGTTGTACATCCATATGGGTGTTCCGTCTTACCCAACTCAAAAAAGTTGGTAACAAATGATACACACTCACTTAACACAGTAAGGCTCCCCATCTCACTCAGAAGCAAAGCCAAGGTCTTGGGAATGTGTGAAGGGCCTGCCAACCTGCCCTCTGCCCTCGCCTCCCACTACCGCAGCTCCTGCTTCACCTCTCACAGCAACTTCTCCACTTGCCCTCCCTGGGCTTCAGGGCCATTCCCCCACATTGTCTTGAGACTTATTTCCTTACCTCCTCCAGATTTTTGCTCAAATGTCAAATTCTTAGTAAATTCTCCAACTAAAAACTGCCTCCCCAAATACTCCCTAACCCCTTTGCACCTTTCCCCTCCACCTGAGTTCTCATTTCCTTCTAGGAAATATCATTTTCTTAATTATTGCTTTCTAAAGTCATAGGATTTAAGAAACATGAGGGTGGAGATTTTTGTCGGTTTTGTCTCATATGCTAACCACATTCCTGGAATAGCCTCTGGCACTTGGTGGGGCCCTAAGGAACATTCCGTGTCAATACTCTGTGCTCTGCTGGGCTCCTTTCCACCAGTTATATATTGACCATCTAAGAATAGAGCCTATCAGTCATGTCAGAGCCCAACAAAGAGGAAAGACATACTTTCAATAAGTGCCAGATTAATTTTCTACCACAAATTTAGCAGCTTAAAATCAATTCATTTTCTCACTATATTTTTGTAGGCCTGAAGTCTGGCAGCTCAGCTGGACCTCTGCTGATAGACTCGCAAGACCAAAGTCCAGGGCTGGGTAGAGCTACATTACTGTCAGAAGGCTCTTGAGGAAAATCGATTTCTTTATTTGTGTCAGCTGTTGGCAGAATTCAGTTCCTTGAAGTTGTAGAACTGAGGTGTCCTTGTTGGCTGTCATCAGAGCACCATCCCAAGTTCTAGGAACCGCTGGCATCTTTTTTCTCCTGGTCTCCTTCCTCCATCTTCAAAATCAGCAAAGCAAACTAAGTTCTTCTCACATTTCAGATCTCTCCTCTGCTCTCCTTTTCTGCCATAATTCAAACTATCCTTCTGCTTTCCTCTTCCTCTTTTCAGGGTCCAGATGATTACATTGGGCCCACCCAGATAAGCCAGAGTCATCTCCCTATTTTAAGATCCATAATCTTCATTCCATCTGCAGAGTCCCCTCTGTCATGTCATGTGGCACAACAGGCGTAACACCAGGTACTGGGGGTGGATGTCTTCAGGGCTCATTGTTCTGCTACCACAAATGCTATCATCCATTCTGATTCTCTCCAATGTTCTGTAACCAATTACACTAACTGTAGTTGAAGATTTTCATTGCAGCCAATGCTCACGGCCTCACACTGTTCAGTTTAGAGTAGTCAGCCTAACACAATCTCACACAAACACCCATCTCTATAAGAAGAATTCAGGAAAAACCTGAAATTAACTTCTTAGGGTCCACCTATCACATAGAAACAAATATTGATTTGCTCTGTGCCCTGCTGAACCAAAAAGAAAACGTCTTCCTCACCCACACTGTTCTTGGAAAAGAACGTTTTCTTGGAAACAGCCTCACTTTGTTCCCACAAGAGAAACCTGGACTTTCCGTACCACAGGCAACCCGGGAGCTCACCCCCCTGGCTCCTGCTTCCGGAGCACAGCACTGCCTGCCTCTCTGCACCCTTACCAGGTCTTTTTGTTGATCTGTTTTCCTTCTTGCTTATATGGAGTAAAATGAATCAATCTTATCCATCAACTTTGCCCAAGATTGTCTTCTATAATCTGGAGAGAATTCTGCACACCTTGCTATTCATTACTTTGTCATTTATGTATCTCTTATATAGACTGTTTTTGTAACTGTTGTTAGTTTGGAACTTAAATACCCCCCCCCCAAAAGCTCACAGATTAAAGGCTTAGTCTCCACCTTGGCATTACTGGGAAATGGTAGACACTTTCAGAGGTGGGGCCTTGTGGGAGGTCTTCAGGTCATTGGGGAATGTGGCCTTGAAGGAGAGAGTGGGATCTCCGTCCTGTCCTCTTACTTTCTTTCATGTCCAGCTATGAGTTGAACAGCTTTGCCCTACCACACACTTCTGCCATGATGAGCTGCCATTCACCCAAAGCGACAGGCCCAATCGTTCAGAGACTAAAATTTCCAAAACTGGGAACCAAGATAAACCTTTCCTCTTTATAAGTTGATATATCTTATGTATTTGTCATAGAAGTAAAAAATTAACACAACTGTGTAATAGATCATACCCAATATCTACTATATAATCTGCACAAGTTGGAGCTGGACACATGTTCTCATCTTTCTCTAACTGATTTCCCTCTGAAATGCCTACTGTGATATCCTGTACTGTTTTCTGCCAAGAGTTAGTCACATGATGGGATAAAGTCTCCACATAAAAGTAAAATCTAATGACTAGTTTATTCTATAAACACTTGCTTTAAAAACAGCTGTGGAGAAATATTTTTCCCCATGTTCTTAAAAGAACACTTTTCTAGTGCTCTATGAGATACCACCCCACCCACAACTCAACTATTCAAAATTCAGAAAACCACCCTCCCCCAGAATAATGGATGTTCAGATGGGGTTCCTTTCTCTATGGCTCTTTGACAACAAGAATGATAAATAATCACCAAAGGGTGAATAGATTGGGAAAGCATAGGAAATACAGAGATGTTAATTAGCATCTTCTCCTTGAACATCACATAAGTAAATACGTTCCTTATTTGGCAAGAAACTAATTAATTGCCTAATGAGTCACCAATCTCTCTTTATAAATTAACACCATTAATTATAGCTCAGTAATCCTTTGTGTGTGCCAGGTGAAGCTTGCTCAGCCATGATATTTGCACCGAACAGTCTACAATTTAGAGACTCTAGCTTTGTCTCTTTTCAACTCTTCAGTTACTCATAACAAAATATGACCAGAAATGGAAGTAGAACCAGAATGAATAATATTTTACTTTTTATTTTCAAATACTCGAATAGTTTTATAATGAGGTATTTGTATTTACATTGCCATTTCTTTTATAAAATTTAGGAAAATTTTTATGTTCAGTTTATTATAAAAAAAATTTCAGAAATATAACAGAAAATACATACCCATAATTTACAATTGACACTTGTTAATATTTTATGATATTTCATCTAATTTATTTTTGCTATAATTTTAAACTGAATTATAGGCAGCATAAGAGATTACTCCTAAATAATTTGATGTGCAATTCTCGATCTTAAGAGCATTTTAAAATGAAAATTTTTTATTCAGTGAATTCAAAATGCCATTCTAATTTTTAAGACTTTAAGTGAAGAACTTGTAAGTCAGTTTACATATAATTAGACTTGTTCATTGTAAGGGAGGCCAAAGTTTACCATATTTAATTATATACTATTTGTGTGTAGAAAGATCTCAAAGTCTTTTCTCTTTTACTATTCATTCATCTACACCTCTCACATGACTCACATATTGACAAATTTTAGATGTTGCAAAAATTCACACATCCAGGTAATTTATGCTTTTATAAGTAATTCTTACAGTGTGTGATTAATCCACATTTACTCACCTTTGCACATCTTATATCCTCTTCCTGGAATGTCTTTTTACTCCCTTCTGGACACATCTAATTCCTACCCCTCTGATATTAAGAGGAGATGATTATTTTCCAGGAAGTCTTTGCTAATCCCCCCAGATTACAAGGCTTTTGCAGTGCTTACCCAGCTGTGAATACCCCTGTTGCTAAAATTACACACCATCCTAAAACACGTCTACCACTCCTATGAAGCCATCCAGCCCATGGAGCAAGGGCAGAATCTTCTTCAGGCTTTTCAGTGCTTACTACAGAAGCAACTCCCTGTGGGTACATGTGTTGGCTATTAAAGGAATACCAAAGATAACGTTGGCCTAGGTAACTGCCAAGTATTTTCCAGCTCACAAGTTCATGAGGCTTCATGAGAAATAGTTTATTCATCCCTTAGAGATAAAAATTCCCTCATGATGATGCTACTCCTTGTCAGCAGATTTGCACGTCTAGGACTAGGATCAGTGTCATTTAAAGGTAAAATGAGCAATTTCCTCCTGGACACTATTAGACTGATCATTCGGAAAACTCCCTCCTGGCCCAAGACACCTACAAAGGCTGGAAAATAAAAGCCTTCTGTGAAAATGTGATTTAGCAGGCTGTAAAAGTAAAGGGATAAATCTGAAGCCAGAAATTATTCCATGGGGGCAATAAGTACTGCAGTTAGAGCTGACCTTCCAGGTCTCTACCAACCAGTTGGCTTAGGGTTTGTTGCTTTGATAAAGTCAGGTAATGGAAACTGAGCCTGAGGCATAATAACTTGGGAAATTAAATGGGAGACCCCTCTATAAAATCAGTATCCCCAAAAGATGATCCCCACCCCCTGCCTTAGTGGGTGACAAGAAATTAAACATCCTTCAGAAAGAGATTGACTCATTTCACTCTTGGCTATATTTAGAGTTGAAATAGGAAATAGTGATAAAAACATTCTCTAGAAACTTCTAATTGAATCCTACACTCCTGCATTATCCAAACTGAGTTTAAAATAGACTTACATCAATAGTTCCTCTAGGGGCTGGGGATATAGGTCAGTTGGTAGCGTGCTTGCCTTGCGTGCATAAGGCCTTGGGTTCAATCCCTAGCATGGAAAAAAAAAAAAATGTTCCTCTAGGCACCTTGCAGAGCAAACACAAATTTTCCCTGGAGGAACATGCTTTAAACCAAAACATCAAGTTCCTCATCATAAATCATTAAAGTTCCTCATCATAAATCATTAGACACATAAAGAAATAAGCCACCAGGTGTGATAATCAGCATGACCAGTAAAGTCTGTGGATATTAGAATTACCAAGGCAGAATATAAAATATATGTCTAAGAAAATAAAAAGAAATTGAAAGATTATTGAAGGTACAAAAGATCATCAAAATTAAATACGAAATTCAGGCACTGTGGCACACAACTCTAAGCCTAGCAACTCAGGAGGCCAAGACAGGAGAATCACAACTCTCACAACTTGCCTCAGCAATTCAGCAAGGCCCTAAGCAATTTAGTGAGACTCTGTCTCAAAATAAAAAATAAGAAGGGTTAGGGATGTGTCTCAGTGGTAAAGCACCTCTAGGTTCAATCTCCAGTGGGGGGTGGAGGAGTAATTAAGTATGAAGATATCAGAAAGTGAAAAACAAAATTAATGACTAGATCAAAGAGCTATAAGACAAAGCTGAACAAAGAGTTAAAAAACTGGAAAACAGATTTGAAGAATTTACCAAAACAGCAGCAGAGAAACAAAGAAAAGGAAAATATGTAAGACATGGACACCTGAGCATAGCATGAGAAGGTTTCACATTTGTCTACTTAAAAGTCCCCCAGGGAGATCATAGAGGGAATGCAGGACAGCAAATTTTCAAGGATGAAATATCTAAAACATTCCTGTTACTGAATAAAGATAGACCCTGAGATTCAGGAAATCCAATGAATCCACACCAGTATTCAGAGTGAAACCTCAGAACGGCAAAGCCAAAGAGAAGCTCTTAAAAAAGCCAGAGAGAAAAGGCCAATCACCAACAAAGACTGAACTGATTTGTCAACAGTAGCAATGGAAGCTGGGGGTGGGGGGAAATGAAATAATATCCTCACGGGCTAAAAATAAATAATTTTTAATCCAGGGTTATATATTCAGAAAAAATATTGCTCAGGATTGCAACTCAAAGATATTTTCAGACAAAAACTGAGAGCACAATGAGCACATTCTCATGTAAAGAAATTCAAAAAATAAATAAAGATATTTCAAGAAGAAAAATTAAAATAACAAATGCCAAAATTACAATTTTATATGACAACAGCATATAGTTTGGAAGTAATTAAAGTATCCTAGAGGCTGGGGCTGGGGCTCAATGGCAGAGTGCTTGCCTAGCACGTGTGAGGCACTGGGTTTGATCCTCAGCACCACATAAAAAATAAATAAACAAAATAAAGGCATAAGAATAAAGTATCCTAAACTGCTTATATTCTTTACAAAAAGTAAATGCTAAATTTTCTTCAATTAAAACAATATGAAAGAGCCTCCAGGGTGATCACTGAGAGAACGAAATACAAGATACGTCTTCCAAACTAGTTGTGAAAGAGTAGAATAAAATAAGCAAAAAAAGCCTCAGTCCAAAAGCAGGTTGGAAGTGGGGGAATGGGAGGAACACATGGGAAGAGCTGATGAAATAAAGAATTCAAATAAGACGACAGAGTGAAATTCCAAGACTGTACGTCAGTTCTCACAATTAATATGAGTGGAGTAAACTCTTTCACTTACTAGACAAAGGTTAGCAGAGGAACAACAAAAAAGTCCGCATGTCCTATGTATCAAAGACACTTCAAAAACATAAGTAGATGGAGAGTTTAATTAAAGGAGGGAGAAACATAAGGAGATGCTGTTTAGTGGGTGTAAGAATGTCATTTTGCAAGATGAAAAGTTTGTGGAGATTGGCTGCCCAACACTGTGAATATACTTAAGACAGCTAAACATTAAAAATGGTTAGGATGGTCAATTTAAAGTTATGTGCACTTTTATCACAGCACATTTTTAAAGGATTGGAAAAGTTATGCCAGGCAAATGCTAACCTAGAGATAAAGAAACTATGTCATTTACTTAATATTGCTATTTTAATAGAATAATTTAAACTATATTTTTAATAAAGCAAAATATTCTGGAGATTAAGATGACTACTTCTATATTGATAAAAAATTAGTTCAACAGGAAATACATCTCTAAACTTGTATATACCAATAACATATTTCCAACATATATGAAGGGAAAAAATTCAATGCATTTTTCATTGAAAAATTCACCATAATACTATTATATTTTAAGATCCATACCTCAAGAAACAATATATCAAGCATATAAAAATCATTACAGATACAAAATACATGAAACACATAACTAATAAACTTAACCTAGTAGAAATCAGGTTTTTACAAAACTGGAGAGCACATATTCTTTGGAAGATCACTTGGAACATTATCAAAATAGGCTACAATATAAGCCATGAAGTCGGAACATATTTTTTGAAATAGATATCATGAAAACTGCATTCTCTGATCATCACCAATTAAGAAATCAGTCACAATTTTTTTAATATTTTTTAGTTGTCAATGGACTTTTATTTTATTTATTTATATATGGTGCTGAAAAGCAAACCCAGAACCTCACGCATACTAGGCAAGTGTTCTGCCACTGAGCCACAATCCCAGCTCCACAATTTTTTTAAAAAATATTTGAGGACCAATATGAAGCAAATATCAAACTGAACATTTTATCATAGGGGCTTACCTCTAAGGACACTGTTGGGAATTTAGGGAACTCAGTAAACGGCACCCCACTTCTCACTTGAATTTAGGACTAAATAAAGAGTCAGGCAAATGGAAACAAAAGTGTTGTTTTTAGTAACAAAACAGGTTTTTTTGAAGAACATGGCTTTGGTGTGTACAAATGAGCTGGTTTACTTGCTGCTCTGAATTGGGTTCAGCACTTACAACTGCAGGTGACATCCACAGGGACAGAGCCTACCCCTCCAGAGTCACCATTTGGTCAACAGCCTGCTCCCTGCAGCAGACAGACCCCAAAGAGGCCTGATGTGCACACACCCAAGTTGTTTTGCCCAAACTCACTAATTGACAAGTCACCCCTTCCACAGGGAGGGAAGAGCCAGTGGGGTGGAAGGAGAAAAGAGTTAGTCTGCTACAAACCCTGCCACATGGGAACACGCAGTGACACTGAGGATCGTGCCAACACCAAACACCAAGGGAAACTTGTGATCTTTGTAAGGCAAAGGGGAATGTAATTCTGTCCGTCTTTACCTCCCTCCTGGAGCTGGGCGGTGATGTTGAGTTCACATTGCACTTTCGCTTTCATGACAAGGACGATCTGCTCCTCTATGGTAACGGTGCCATCAGAATCCAGCTGTGGAAATGAACAAAATGCCAACACTCCCATCATCTTTTTTTAAAAAGCCATGATACACACTTTCATTATTCCATCTTCTAATATAATTGAAAATGAATTTTAACATCCAACTATCTGGAGTGATTTTTCATCAGAGACAAAATTCAAAATCCATCAGTGTATGATATTTTAGGATAATTTTACTTTTACCTGATTGGCCTAAACAACAAAAAAAAATGCCATAGCGGAAAATATGAGGAATTTTTACATATGCTTAGATAATTATTTAACAGATGATATAACTAGAAAAAAATAATACACATTGAAAATTTCATGGAAAGTCATGAAGACCCAATATTTTATTAATTTTTTTTCAATGTCAGTCATAGCACCTAGAAATAAATAGACTAAGGACTAAAATTAGCTCAACCAAAAAATTATCAGTGAAACTTGAAAAAAAACATTTAGCATCTTTAGGCTTTGGATTATTCCTCTATGCAATAAATGGGTTAATCCAAAAGGCCTCTAGTTGCCCTTTTTGCCTTGATGTTGATACTTTTCCCAGGAATTTAGATACTCTAGAGAGAAGACAAGAAGGAAGCCACAATATTTTGATGACCTACTCTCAGATGTTACTTGTGGTTAGTTGCACCACATTCTATTTGTTAAAACTGAGTCACATCTTAGGCCACAAAGCAACTCTCAGCAAATACAAAAAAAAAAAAAAAAACAATAGAGATAATACTGCATTCTATCAGATCATAATGGAATAAAATTAGAAATCAAGGATTAAAAAAAACACAGAAGCTACTCTCACATCTGGAGACTAAATAGCATGCTATTTGATGACACATGGATAGCAGAAGACATCAGGGAGGTTATAAAAAAATTCTTGCAGGTAAATGAGACCAGCAATACAACATGTCAAAATCTCTGGGACATTATGAAGGCAGTGCTAAGAGGAAAGTTCATTGCATTGAGCTCATTCATTAAAAGAATAGAAAGTCAACAAATAAATAACCTAACATTACATCTCGAAGCCCCAGAAAAAGAATAAAACAAGACCAAAAGAATGAGACAATAGGAAATATTTAAAATCAAAGATAAAATCAATGAAATTGAAACAAAAGAAACAAGCCAAAAAAACAACAAAACAAAAAGTTGGTTCTTTGAAAAAAAATAAACGAAATTGATAAACCCTTAGGCATGCTAAAAAAGAAAAAGAGAAAACCCAAATTAATAAAATTTGCTATGAAAAAGGAAATATCAAAACAGACACTACTGAAATACAGGTGATAATCCAAAACTATTTTGAAAATGTATACTCAAATAAAAGAGAAAATCATGAAGACATTGAAAAATTTCTAGAGACATATGACCTACCCAAAATGAATTGGGAGGACATTGAAAATTTAAACAGATCAATTTCAAGCAATGAAATTGTAGATGCCATCAAAAGCCTACCAACCAAGATAAGCCCAAGACCAGACAGATTCTCAGTTGAGTCCTACCAGCCCTTCAAAGAAGAGAGAACATCTATCCTCCTCAAATTATTCCATAAAATAGAAAAGGAGGGAACACTTTAAAGCTCATTCTGTGAAGCTAGTATCACCCTGACACCAAAACTAGACAAAGACACATCAAGGAAAGAAAACTTCAGACCAATATCCCTAATGAACATAGATGCAAAAATTCTTTATAAAACACAGGCAAATTGCATACAAAAACATAATAAAAACATAGTGCACTATGATCAAGTGGGGTTCATCCCAGGGATGCAAGGTTGTTTCAACAAACAGAAATCAATAAACATAATTCATCATATCAAAAGACTTAAAGACAAGAATCAAATGATTATCTCAATAGATGTAGAAAAAGCGTTTGACAAATTCAGCATCCTCAAAACCCTAGAAAAACTAGGGATAGTAAGAATACATCTCAACATTGTAAAAGCTACACATGCTAAACCCAAGGCCAACATCATTCTAAATGGAGATAAATTGACAGTTCCCTCTAAAAACTACAACAAGACACTTCTTTCACCACTTCTATTCACCACTCTTTTCTCTTTTACCACTTCTATTGCACATAGTCCTGGAAATTCTAGCCAAAGCAATTAGAAGAAAGAAATTAAAGGGATATAAATAGGAAAAGAAGAACTCAAACTATCCCTATTTGCCAAAGACATGATTCTATAGTTAGAAAAACTATAAAAAAAAAACTGCACTATGAAACTTCTGGAACTCATAAATGAATTCAGCAAAGTAGAAGGATATCACATTAACACCCACAAACCAATTGTGTTCCTATATATCAGTGATGAATCAACTGAAAGATAAATTAGGAAAACTATTCCATTCACAATAGCCTCAAAGAAAATGAAATATTTGGGAATTAATCTAACAAAAGAGGTAAAAGACATCTACAATGAAAACTACAAAACTCCAAAAAAAGAAATTGAAGAAGACCTTAGAAGATAGAAAGATCTTCCATGTTCTTGGATAGGCAGAATTAATAATCAAAATGGTCATACTATCAAAAGCACTATACAGATTTAATTCAATTCCTATTAAGTTTCCAATGAGATTCCTCATAGAAATAGAAAAAGCAGTCATGAAATTCACTGGGAAAAATAAGAAGCCCAGAATAACCAAAGCATTCCTTAGTGAGAAAAGTAAAGCAGGAGGCATCACAATACCAGACCTTGAATTATACTACAAAGCTAGAGTAACAAAAACAGCATGGTATTGGTTCACAAACAGACATGAAGACCAATGGAACAGAATAGAAAACACAGAGACAAATCCACATAAATACAGTTATCTCATACTAGACAAAGGCACCATAATACATTGGAGAAAAGATAGCCTCTTCAACAAATGGTGCTAGGAAAACTGGAAATCCATATGTAACAAAATGAAATTAACCCCTATCTCTCAGCCTGCACAAAACTCAACTCAAAGTGGATCAAAAACCTAGGCATTAGACCAGAGACCCTGCACCTACTAGAAGAAAATGTAAGCCCAGTTATTCATTATGTTTGCTTAGGAACTTAATTCCTCAACAAGACTCCTAGATTGCAGTAAGTAAAATCAATAATCAAACTAAATGGATTGGAATCAAACTAAAAAGCTTCTTCACAGCAAAGAAAACAATCAATAATATGAAGAGAGAGACTACAGAATGGGAGAAAATCTTTACCACATGTACATCAGATAGAGCTTATCTCCAGGATATATAAAGAACTCAAAAAACTCAACCCCCAAAAAACAAATAACCAAATTAATAAATGGGCAAAGAAACTAAACAACACTTCACAGAATAAGAAATACAGTCGATCAACAAACATATGAAAAAATGTTCAACATCTGTAGCAATTAGAGAAATGCAAATCAAAACTATTCTAAGATTTCATCTCACTCCAATTAGAATGACTATTATCAAGAATACATGCAGTAATGTGTTGGCAAGGATGTGGGGAAAAAGGTACACTTACACATTGTTGGTGGGACTGCAGATTGGTGTAACTTTGGAAAGCAGTATGGAGATTCCTAAGAAAACTTAGAATGGAACCACTGTTTGACTCAGTTATCCCACTCCTGGGCATATACCCAGAGGACTTAAAATCAGCACACTATAGTGACACTGTTACATGAATGTTTATAGCAGTTCAATTCACAATAGCTCAGCTATGGAACCAACCTAGGTATCCTTCAACAGACAAACAGATAAAGAAAATTTGGTACATATATATGATGGAATATTACTCAGCCATAAAGAAGAATGAAATTAAGGCATTTGCCGGTAAATGGATTGAAACTGGAGACTATCATGCTAAGTGAAATGAGCCAACCCCAAAAAAACAAAGAACACGAAATGTTTTCTCTAATATATGGATGCTGATTCACAATAGGCTGGGGGAGGGGGTGTCCACCAGATTGGACAGAGTGGAGTGGGGGGAAGGGACGTGGGATGGGAATGGGGAAGACAATAAAATGAATCAGACTTAACTTTCCTATGTTCATATATGAATGAATGACCAGTGTAAGTCCACATCATGTACAACCACATAAAAAGGAAGTTATACTCTATGTATGTATAATATGGCAGAATACATTCTATTGTTATGTAAACTAAAAAGAACAAATATTTTTAAAAGTGAGTCATCAAGGCTCATTCGAAAGGAGGGGAATTTATCTCCACCTCTTAATGGGAGATAGGTATCCAAAATTTCATAAACGTATTTTTAAACAACCACAGTTTTATGCAGGTAGTCTTTGCTGTAGCTTTATTAACAATAATAGGATCCAGACCTTTCATTTCTGTTCACTGGGGACTTCAAGATTCTGGAATCAAAAGAGATGATAAAGCCAATCCATTTACCTAAGTAACAAACTCCCAATAATATAAAACTTTCATTTCAGCTGCAAATATACTCATTCTCTAGATCTAGTCTTTAAGGGAAGGGAGGAAACAAGCCTTTTTATTTATTTATTTATTTATTTATTTATTTATTTATTTATTTATTTATTTTGAGATCTCACATGCCTTTATTTGATGGGTGGGCAATTCACATTGTATATAAGCTGAACAGGGACTTTCTGTTCAACTTATATACAGTATTACAAAAAAGCCAAAAGGGAACCAAGTATATTATGGTTACATAAGAACTTGCATACACTGTTTTTTTTTTATTTTTTTTAATTTTTACAGACTGCATTTTGATTCATTGTATGCAAATGGGGTACAACTTTTCATTTCTATGGTTATACACGATGTAGATTCACATGAATCACAATGTGATTCATTTGTGTAATCATATATGTACATTAGGTAATGATGTCTGTCTCAGTCCACTGTCTTTCCACCAGCTTTTTTATATTGTGCAATAAGACATTATGAGCTGAACATCAGAAATAGATGCTTATGTCATTGATCATGCAAAGTATACATCGAGATTATTGATAATAATGATTTAAAATTATACATAAAATGATACACAGGTAAAATGAAGAATATGGAAAATCTAATGTAAAAGCTATTTTGAGCACCAACAAATTATTATTATTTCTGAACATTATGAGTTTATTATTTTCTAATATAATTATTTGACAAAGTGAAGCTTGGTGAATAGATATCTAGTTTGGGGGATTTCTGGATTATATTCATAGTTCAATATCCATATTTATGTTAATTGTTTTAGGAAAAGATGAGAATAAGCAAAGATTAATTTGTGAGTTAGAATACATACCAGGGTCTTTGGCTACCAGGATAATACAACACAGTTTTAAGTCATTGCACTCAAAGTGAATCAGAAAATCTCACATTTCAGAAAGACAGAATGAAACGGCAACAGATGAGGTATCTGGGTGGGCATGTGGTACATAAGAAATAGGCATGACAGACTCCTTACCATGCAACACAGACTCCTTACCATTCATTCTTTTTTAAAAAAATATTTTTAGTTGCAGATGGATACAATATATTTATTTTATTTGTATGTGGTCCGAGGATCAAACCCAGAGCCTCACACGTGCTAGGTAAGCGCTCACCACTTAGCCACAACCACAGCCCACCATTCATTCTTGAGCAATAGTCAGGCACCATTCAAGCATTCAAGTTGGGTTTTTGTTTTCTTTTGTTTATCCAGTTAAATAATTATGTCTTTTACTTCAATCCTAGAAATGTTGGGGAGCTCTGACCACATTTCAGAACTATACATTGGATTCAGAGAAATCTGTCTTTATCAAACATGAGCATTTCAAATCACCCCTTGTACCATTTTTACTTAAACATTCATTTTTGGTTTTTTTTGGCACATGCAGCCTTTTTTGGTGGGGGTAAACATTTCAGTAATATAAACATTTTGTAGTATACAGCTTCTAATGATACTTTGTTCTGAAAATGTGATAGCTTAGCCAGAAGTAAGTTTGATTAGAATTTTCTAATTCATAATCTATTACATTGATCTTCAGTCATTTCCAGTGAGAGCACAAATATACTTAATGTCCTCAGTACTGTATTCTTTTCTTCCTTTGGTACAGATACAAGTGTTCCTTACCATGGAGTGACATGAAAATGATAGCGTACTTAAAACAGAAGAGCAGTTTTCCTAGTCAATGTCTATTAATCCAAAAGCAACAGTCGCATCCAAAACAAAACATAACATTCAGAAAAGCAGGTGTTAGTCATTTGTCCTGGGCAAGTGGTCATTTACACTTTGAAATAAAATGCTGATTTCCAACATCACATATTTAATGGCTAAAAGAAGCCCTAATTTGATAAAGTGTATGTCATTGAAAGTCTCTAAAGTTGTCATTATAGAGACCAATTGTTAATGTCGGAATATGAAAATCCTCATAATTATAATGTTTACATTTATTCCATTTTCAAGTGAACATGAATCCATAAATTACACGTATTTAAAAAGAAGCATTCCGGAACTTCCACTTCTGACCCTGAGGAGTAGACATACTTTCCCCTATTCTTCCCAGGAAGTCCAACTAAAAAAATCCCTTGCTATTAAATATAAAATGAGCATTAAGATGATTCTGAAAGGAGGAGAGAAGAAAGCAGACCGGGTAGGGACCTGAGATCCTGAAGAATGACGCAGTGGTAAACTCCTGGGTTTTCTCTTTAACTCATGCATCACCAACTTGGAGCTAAAGTAGTTGGAAACGATGGCCAGGAACAGGTACAGCCTCAAGGGAAGCCTGTTCTCTACAGAAAGGAAGGACGGGCAGCTTGACTTCACAGAAGACTGTGCACATTAACAGTCTGACCCAAGCAAAATACCACAAAAAATAGCTGTAGTCCTACACACAACTCACAATGGCAAAGGTCAAGCAGGAAGTCCAGACTTCCACCCCAGCAAGGCTGGAAGGAGGCATCCCGCCACCTCCCAGAAAGGTTTGAGAGAAAGTAGGAAAGCAGGACACTCACCCACGTTAGCCTACCAAGTCCCCACAGCCCCCTTTCCACACCATGGCCTGCATGTCAGTAGAGACCATGTGGAGAGCCTGGACTTCCATCTCCACCGGAAGAAACAAGGGTGGTGTCAGAGAAGGCCCAGTGGGGAGTCAGCCTGACTGTGGTGTCAGGGGAGACCACTTGGTGCAGAACTCGTTCCCCCACCACTCGGGTGCCAGTGAGTGCTGTCTGGGGAACCTAAACTTGCATGGGTAGTAAGCAGTAACAAAGTGGCACCCCTATTTCACCAGCTATTTTAATAACAGATAAGATAGACTTCAGAGCAAATGAAATTACCAGAGACGAAGAGAAACATTAAGTAATGATACAAGGGTCTCTTCACCAGCATGGGATAGCTACACTAAATCTGTATGCATCACAAAGCTACAAAATAGATGAAGCAAAAACTGAAAAAGAGATAAATCCATTATTACAGCTTCAACAGCCCAATCTCAATAATTGATAGAACAACTAGACAGATAACCAGCAAGGATACAGAATTCAACAAGGCTGTCAACCAACAGGATCTAACAAGCATTTACAGCAATGGAGTATGCACTGTCTTTCCAAGTGCATGTAGAACATATACCAAGGTAGACCATATCCTGAGTTTGCAGCTGACAGATACTGGTCCTACTCAGCCTCCACAATGTGCCAGTCACTTCCTCATAATACACACATTACATAATATAACATATATTACATATATATTGTCTATTAGAGATGATTATAATATATAATATATATGTTATCTCCAATTGATTGTTTCTCCAAAGTAATATTGCTAGACATAGTATTTTCCATAGTCCACAAGAAGGTCTATTGTCTATAATAAGAGATGTGGCATGGAATTCAGGGGTTTTCATACATACTATTGTTGATGGGCCAAAGAGTAAAATCAGTTTTATTAACTCTCTACTCCATGTTTTCATATAGACCTCAAGATTTCATATAGACTTAGCATTATTTTTATTTTACATTCCTAAATGCTAATATCACTCTAAAGAATGTGATTCCTTTGGAGATAGCCAAATAAAGGGAATTTGAAAATGAAAATAAACTTTTAACTATTCCAAATTTGTTCTCTGTGATATTGGATTAAAATAGAGAAAAAGAATATGTTATAAAAAACTGAGAGCTTTGGGGAAATTATTGAATCATCTATCTTTAATTAAAGCACTACGAAAGTATTTCCATTTTTCCTTCTTTTTAATTCAACATAAAACAAAGCAAACAGATGAAATACACAGCATAGATTTGTACACAACCAAACATACACACACAGAGATATTAAAAGTGTCTGGGCTCCCAAATTTTTTTTTATTTACTTATTGATTCATTGAACACAAATGGAGTACAGCTATTGTTTCACTGGTTGTACACAAAGTAGAGTCACACCATCTGTGCATTCATGCATGTACATAGGGCAATGGTATCTGCCACACACTCTGTTATTAATTTTACCCCCCACCTGCCCCCACCCCTCCCTTCCCTCTGTGCTAGCTATCTTTCCTCCATTCTTGCCATCTTTCCCCCCCGCATTATGCATCATCATTCATTTATCAGAGAGACCATTCGGCTTTTGGATTTTGGGGATTGGCTGATCTCACTTAGCATAACAGTTTCCAACATCATCCATTTACCTACAAATGTCATAATTTTATTCTTCTTTATGGCTGAGTAATATTCCATTGTGTATATATACCACAGTTTCTTTATCCATTCATCTACTGAAGGGCATCTAGGTTGATTCCATAATCTAGCTATTGTGAATTGAGCCGCTATGAACATTGATGTGGCTGCATCACTGAGGCAATCTGATTTTAAGTCCTTTGGGTATAAGCCAAGGAGTGGGATAGCAGGGTCAAATGGTGGATCCATTCCAAGTTTTCTAAGGAATCTCCACACTGCTTTCTAGAGTGGCTGCACCAACTTGCACTCCCACCAGCAATGTCTTCCCATGCTGCTCATATATCCTCCCCTCTAGTAGTGCAAATCAGAGGGATTGCAACTTCCCTGTAAAGACCCAGGGCGTCCCTGCAGATTTCCAACAACTCACCAGATGTTTGAGAGGTGCTTGATCAAGTGGTGACCCAAGATAGCTGCTGTCTCACAACCTCCAGGTTGGGAATGATCAATGCTTCTGGGCAGAGGCAACCAGGAGATGCAGCACCATGTCCCTGGAGCCGCAGCACCGTGTCCCTGGAGCCGCAGCACCGTGTCCCCGCGTGAAGGGGTGGGCTTAGGTCCGAGGGCTCAGACAGGTCAAGATAGAGTCTCTCCGCCAGGGAAGCTGTAGAATGGCGCCGACCGGACCCAAATTCCCCGCTGGAGCCGGCAAGCAGCTCCGCTCCCAGCCAGATCTCACCTGGAGCCGCAGCACTGTGTCCCCGGGGAAAGGGGTGGGCTTAGGTCCGAGGGCTCAGAGAGGTCAAAATGGAGTCTCTCCGCCAGGGAAACTGTAGAATCCAACTTTTTTAATCCTTTCACAAAATGACATCATTTTGTACATTTGGCTGTTTATTTTTAAAAAATCCCATGACCTTGTTCACGCAAGAAACAAACTGAAAACTACTTAAGAACAAATATCTGTGGTGTGGCTCATAACGAGTTAAATGACAACATTAGACATGAGATCACATTGAGCTGTCACCCTTCCAACCTATTACTCATTCCTTTCTCTTTCATTTTAACTACATGTGAATTTATTGTAGATATTTGTGGAGCTCTAATTACCAGTTAGAAACAAAGCATGATTATTTTTCTAAGAGTCATATAATGGTTATAGAGATGGAGAATAAATCAGTGGTTGCTCTGTGTTGGAAGAGAGAGGGAAAGGAACTGGTTAGGGCTATAACAGGATGGTTCAAGAGATTCCTGTGCTGGAATGCTTCTTAGGTGGGGCATCACATACAACTACACATGATAAAATACATAGAGTTAACACACACACACACACACACACACACACATGCACACATACATGTTTAGCCTTTGGAATCTGAATTAGGTTGGTAGATCCTACCAACATCAATTTCCTGGATATGATATTGTACTACATTTATGAAAGATATGACCACGGAGAGAAACCAGGTGAAATGTATTCAGTATCTCTGTATTCTTTCTCATGTTGCATTGAGAGAATCTATAATTCTCTCAAAATAGCTTTTTTCCAATTCATCTTATGAAGTTTTTAATGAATTGTTCAACTATAAATAAGAGAAACACCAATCAAGTTTTAAATTAAGTACAAGATAGTCCCCCAATGGATAAGAGGTGTCCCCCAAAAACTCCGGTGTTACTGAAAGAATCTTCGAAGGTGAAATGATTCGACTGTGAGAGCTGTAGCCTATTCAGTCCATCCTACTTTGAATGAACAGATTGGGTGGTAGCTGTGGGCAGGTGGGACATGACTGGAAGAGGTGGGTCCCTGGGAGCCATGCCCTGGAAGGATTCATCTTCCCTGTAGCCCTCTCCCCTTTCCACTTTCTTTCCCTCTGTTTCCTGGCTGCCATGAGTGGAGCAGTGTTCCTCCACCACCATCTTCCACCATGATGTTCTGCCTCACCTTGGGCCCATGGACTTGGTCAACCATGGACTAAACCTCCAGAACCACAAGCCCAAAAAAACTTTTATGTCCTTACTGGTCACGTTAGTGTACTTATAGATTCAATGGTTTCTAATGAATTCCCATGGCTTTTTGATAGAGAATTACCAAATACCGTAAATGCTCTTTTCACATGAAAATGACAGAGCCCACAGAGCAAAGTCGGAAGTGTTCATGAGGAACTTGTATTAACATGAAGCTGGGGTTGATTTCTCATGTTTGCAGAGGTAGGGAAGGTTGATCTAACTTTGTCATATTTGGCCTCTCTCCCCTCATGATAGGGTTGACCTGCATAGTAACTCCTGGGTTTTCTATTCAATTCCTCTTACTTTATCCAGCTCATTCTAACGTTGGACCATAGATTTCTACCATGAAGAATACTTCTTTCTCAATATGTGCTTGTGTTTAATGAGCAAATTTGTGGAGAGAACTGGATCTGGAATTTGGTTGAATACATAAATCTGTGTCTTTGTCATCTCCATTTCTTGAAAATGAACTAGGCTGCATTTAAGAGGGAAAATAACTATCTACCCTCCAGTTTCAAATTGTGGCATATGGTGCTCCTCTTTCTGCCTTCTTTCTGCACATCCTTAGCCCTCTACTTCCAAAACAGGGCAAAAAAGGACTAATTTTACAATTAGGTAAAATGGATCCTTAATGCATCTTCAAAGATAAATATCAAGATCTAAGAAGGACACTTAAGCAATGTCTATAATTCACCTGAAACTAATATGGGAGTCACCTGTCATTACTAGAAACCCTTTTCTTAAAAAAAGTATCCAAATTCAAGAATATCTTTCAACATTTAAAATTGAACTTTTATTTCTTTGTTCCTTCTTTCTTTCTCAACCTTTGTTCTGAGGGGTACACAGTGGCACATACTGTGAAAAAGTAATTCACCTACTTTCAACATTTTAACTCTAAGCTCAGATAAATCAAGGTAAAATGTTACCAGGACTAAGACACAGCAGGGAAGTCAAAATGTTCAGTTTCTATTTCAGACAAAAATTTTAGTCACTGACCACAGTTAAGTCCACAAGAGTGAACAAAATTGGCTATTGACATTATTGGTTCAATGACATGAGAGATTCATAGTTCCCACAAAGTACTCACTGATAAAAGTACAACAAATAACCACAAGTTTTAAACACTTTACATTTTCCCTAGCTTTGTAATTTGTCCAGCTAATTTGTTTTAGGAAAGAGGTAAAGCAAGTTGAACTTGCTTTCTACTCCACACAAGTTATTAACACCATCACTTATAACACATATTAGCAGTTTCTACTTCAGATTGAACTAAATTAGTGTTTTTCTCAACTGATTTGGAAAAGTTCACACAGAGAGACAATTCATAAAGGCAAATACTTCAGTCACACCAAACTCAGCACTACTCCTCAAATAAACCTCTGACAATATCAGTGATAACTGCTAACTCGTCAAAAGTCCAGGAAAATCCCTAACTTCATCTGCTTTTCTTTTTGATTGACTATTAATATTGCTACAACATACTCAATTCTGAGCAACTATTCTCTCCAAAAGATAGTCTTAAACTAGCTATTTTCTCAGGACACATTTCTTTGGCTGCTGTAATCAAACATGATTTAAGTAGTTCATCTTTGGTAAATGTCCTTCCTTGATTGGCTAACAATTGAGAACCTTGCTTTGAACCTTACTTCAGTTGAAGCCTCATTTATTAAATAAATTTTGTGATTCAATATCCCATCTAAAATCATCTAATTTTTCTGACTCAGTGCTATACTATGAATTGGGAATATTGTAAAGACTGATAAGTCTGGTAATATCGACATATATTACATTCTATTAGCACAACTACAGAATCATTGAATAGCAAGGTTTTTAAATTGATTTGAAAATAAAAGAATCTGCACTACACTGTGTCTTAGAAGCAAAATGTTCATCCTATTTTCCTTCTCTTGTTGACATAATGGGTTTGCACTGGTAATGTTTTAAAAAGTAAAGCAAAAAACTTTACACCAAAAATTCAAAGAACCCAATCAATAAATGGGCTAAGGAACTGGGCAGACACTTCACAGAAGAAGATATACAGGTGATCAACAAATATATGAAAAAGTGTTCATCATCTCTAGTAATTAGAGAAATGCTAATCAAAATCACCCTAAGATGTCATCTCACCCCAATTAGAAAGGCTATTATCAAGAACACAAGTAATAGTAAGTGTTGGAGTGGATGTGGGGGAAAAGGCACACTTTTACATCGATGGAGTTGCAAATTGGTACAGCCACTCTGGAAAGCAGTATGGAGATTCCTCAGAAAACATGGAATGGGCCCACCATTTGACCCGGCTATCCCACTCCTTGGTTTATACCCAAAGGACTTAAAATCAGCATACTACAGTAATGCAGTGACATCGATGTTTACAGCTGCTCAATTCACAATAGCTAGATTGTGGAACCAACCTAGATGTCCTTCAATAGATGAGTGGATAAAGAAACTATGGTACATATACACAATGGAATATTACTCAGCCATAAAGAAAAAAATTATGGCATTTTCAGGTAAATGGATGGAGTTGGAGAATACAATGCTAAGTGAAATAAGCCAATCCCAAAAAAATCAAAGGCCAAATGTTTCCTCTGATAAGTGGATATGATGATACATAATGGGGGGAGGGTGTAAGAGAAGAATGGAGGAACTTTGGATTGTGTAGAGGGAAATGAAGCGGGAAAGGGGCAGAGGAAAGAAAGATAGTGGACTGAGACAGACATCATTACCCTATGTACACATATGATTACACAAATGGTGTGAATCTACATCATGTACAACCATAGAAATGAAAAGTTGTACTCCATTTGTGTACAATGAATCAAAATGCAGTCTGTAAAAATAAAAAAAGAATTTTTAAGTTTTTAAAAAGTAAAGCAAAAATGTACAGCAATACATGTAGCACTTGAAAAATATTGATGTAGAACCACACAGTGCAAAACACAGTGCACCAACCGGCAGTGAAAGCAATGTTCTGTCATGACTTCTCAACTCTGCCATGCAGCATGAAAGCAGCTATAGACAATAAGTGAGCAAATAAATGTGTATTCACATATACAATTTTCACATCTATAAAATATCCTTCTTTTGGTTTCAATTTTTTAATTTTAGAACAGTTTTAACTTTATAGAACACTTACAAATTATAGAAGATGGTACAGAGAATTCTCATTCATCTACATATTCAATTTCCCCTGTTATTAACATCAGGTGTAGCTGGATGTGGTGGCATACACCTGTAATTTTCATGACACAGGAAGCCGTGGCAGGAGGATCACAAGTTCCAGCCCAGCCTCAGCAACTTAGCAAAACCCTCAGTAACTTAGTGAGACCATCAGCAACTAAGCAAGACTCTGTCTCAAAATCAAAAGGGCTGGAGATGTACCTCAGTGGGTTCAATCCCCAGTACCCCCCTCCAAAATAAATCATGCTAATTTGTTATAAATACTAAACCAATATTGATATATTGTTATTAACTAAAACTTATACTTTATTCAGATTTCCTTATTTTTTATCTAAAATCTTCTTTTGTTTTGAAATCCCATCAGGATGCCCCACTACTTTAAGACATCATGTCTCCCATGGCTCTTGGTTGAGACAGTTTCTCTACATCTCCTTGCTTTTAATCATCTTGACAGGTCTTAGGAGCACTGATCAGGTATTTCTTATCATGTCCCTCCCCTGGGATTTGTCTATTGGTTTTATCATAGTTGAAATGGGATAATGTTCTAGGAAAGAAGACCATAGAGGTAAAGAAGCATTCATAAAAAGTCATACCAAAAGATCATACAACCAATATTATCTCAGTGCTGAAATTAACCTAGGTTCTTCTTTTGCTTCTGATTGATTGATTTTTTATTTTTTTTTATTTTATTTATTTATTTATTTATTTTGTAGTGCTGGGAATGGAACCCAGACAATCATGCATGTTGGTCAAGTGTTCTACCACTGAGCTACATCCTCAGCCCTGCTTCTTTTGATTTTTATTCAAACATTTAAAAATGTGAAAACCATTCTTAGTTCATAAGACATATAAAAACAGGCAGTGGGGCCAGATTCAAATAACGGACTATAGTTCACCAATTCTTGTTTTAGTGGGTAAAAATTCTGGAACACAATGTAATAACTGAGGGTGCATCAACTCAAAATTACCTTATTCTAATGAGAATTGAAAGAAATGAGGTACCACCCCACTAGCTGGCTAGTCTACTGGCTGTTGCTTCAGAGGATTTGGGGGAATCTGATGAGTGATATAACTATGCAGGATATTTATCTATATAGAGGCAAGATTCAATATGAAAATATCAGTAACTAGGACTATCACCACCTATATCAAGAATGTAGGCTGAAGTTAATGTTACCTTGATTTTAATGTGAAATTATTCAAGGTAGCTAATTAGGTGATATGGACCAGTAGAAGATTTTCAATAATAGAACGTTTTAGAAATGTAAAGATAATACATGACCAATTTCATCGATATTTTATATTCCCCATGTCAACCATTTTCAAAAATACAAAATAATGCTGAATGCAAGAATATTTAAGTGCACTTCTTTCACCACTGAAATCGTAACAGAACTCAAATTCCATTTTGAAATAACTCACTTTAACATTCCCAAGTTCAGAATCTTTTGGACACCCTCATTCCTTAAAGCCTGTTTTTTCTTTCTGCACATCAGCTGACACTGGATAGTGTCCATTGGCTCTGCAGCTGGGTCTGAAATTGTTATGCTGGTGTCACAAGGGGACCGTGCAGGATGATACAGCTCAACATTCCAAATGGTGGCTCTCTGCTCTTTTATAATATAACTTAACAAATTCTAATTGCCAGTCTTTTATGTTTTTGTGAACATTATGTGTGTATGTTTACTTGGTGGTAACTTTTTAAACAAGCAAGACTTGAATAAGGTTTATATTTTATAGTTTGTGATTAAATGAGCTATAGAGAAGGGGACAGAAAGTCACACCTTACAATCTAAGTGGAACTGGGAGGTGATAAACCAGCGATGAGAGAGAGATCAAATGAATGTATAAAAAAGGAAAGTAGTTGCAGGAACATGAAAAATTTGATTGTATCATGAGAAAGTGTAATATATTAAACTTCACTTATGATACAATGAAAAGTATGCATGAATTGAATATGCATAGAGCCAAAGACTAAATGGGGATATGGGTTTGTTTGTTTTTTTTCTTGAGCTCCCAATATATTTACATATAATGCAAAAAAGTTCTCTTTAAAGCTAATGCTGTGCTGATAACCTGAAGAAATCTGAATCCTCTGTATGTTAGATTTCAAAACATTTTACTCTTCATATGCAAAAGAGACAGAGAGAGAGAGAGAGAGAGAGAAATTGGCTACTTATCTGTGGCTGCCCAGTTAATTTTCAGCAAAACATGACAACAAGCCACGTCCCCCGTTTCCCATTAGAACTTTCTCATTCACTCCGTTGGTCTTTCAAGACAATTCTACAGCTCTCTAGAGGGCTCACTTCATATGGAAATGAAAGCAATCAGTGATTATCACTATCCAAACAGTATTGACCTGCTTATGGATGTGACAGATGATGAAGAAGATCATTTCCTTCAGGCAGTTGGCTACCAGAATTCAAAATTATACAAAAATCAGGCTTTAAGTCAATTACAGGTCACATAATAGCAGCAGTGGCCAATGTTCTACCCATTTGTAATTAGTATCACCTCTGAGGCAACATATCTGTCAAACAGCACAGCTGTGCCAACCTGGGGAAGAGTAGGGCCTGGGAAAAGTAACACAGTTGATCTCCATCAGCAACGAGAAGGCCATATTTGAGCACAAGCGATGAGGTAAAACTCACCATTCATAATAAGGCCAACAAACTATAATATAAATTTATACACAGTAGACACTTGGTGAATCCATGTTTTAACAAATATGCATGCAGAATAGAAGCATAAAAAAATTTGCTATGAGGCCTTATAATTCAACAATTTTCTATGGTCTTTCAAAACAGTGTTCACTAGAACTCAGCTTTAGTTTCCCTAAATTTTGATATGAAGTTATGGTTATCCATCAGACACTAGCCATATTTACAGGTAAAAGGGAGGAGGCCAAGGAGAAACTATTTCGTTTTTTAAGAAAGTACCTTTATTGAATCACACACATACAGACAGGCACATATATTTTTGCAGCATGGGGATCCACCACAGGGCCTTGTGCATGCTAGGCAAGCACTCGATTCTACCACTGAGCCACATCCCCAGTCCGAGAAATTATTCTCAGGTGAGGGGATATATTGGGAAAAAATAAGAAGAAATAAGATGTAATGAGACAATTTAAATAACAGATCTGGAGTTGGGTACAGTGCTATACTCCTGTAATTCCAGCAACTCAGGAGACTGAAGCAAGAGGAAATGCATTCAAAGTCAACCTCAGAAACTTAGCAAGGCCCTAAGCAACTGAGGGAGACCCTGTCTCAAAATAAAAAACTAAAAGGGTTAGGGATGTGGTTCCGTGGTTGAGTGGCCTTGGGTTCAATCCCTGGTACCAAACATGCGTGAATACACGCACACACACACATACAAACATACATGCGTAACAGATCTGGGAACAATAAAGGGTTTCTAAAAGAGTTAAGAGTCCGTGTGTTGTTACTGGAAGCCATGTAAAATCCTAGTGAAAGCTAAAAAAAAAAAAAAATGTTATATTTGACAAGATCATGAGATATAAGTGGAATCTGGGGACAAACTTTTGGACAGTGAAGGAAGAGAGACACAAAAGGCAGCACCTTGAAAATAGGAGCTTATTAGGTTGACTTCCTCTCCTTCAGGAACCACCATCACTCAAAGTTTATTTCAAACATCGATTTCAATGTAAAAGCATTTCTAAAAATGCTGAACATGATGCTTTTGAAAATGTGAGCATATGTTTTATGGTAGTGCTGATTCCAGCAACTTTCAGAGTGTCTGCCTCAGAGCACTGGCTGAGTTGAAGGGCCAAGAGTGGTCATGTAGGTGTTTGTTGGGGAAAGCGATCTTGGTTTTTCCAGGATTTATGCAATCCGAGAGCAACACGTATTTGCTATTGATGTAAAATCGTCCCTATTTTACATTTATCTAGATAACATGAAGAAATCTCTTGGCAGATATATTTGAATTCACAGGTAGGACAGGTTTCCAGTAAAAGAAAGAATACAAACTTAATAAGGACAGGGATTTTGGATTTTGCACTTTTTTTCAATGAATCCTTACTTTACTACTTATCTCTTTTTTTTATTTTTTTATTTTTTTATTTTTTTTAATTTATTTAATTTTGATTCATTGAACACAAATAGAGTACAGCTATTGTTTCTCTGGTTGTACACAAACTAAGCAATTAATTGGTGAGGAATGGAAGGATGCGGTGGCATGGGCAGGGCGACAGTCAAAAGATCAAAAGGTACATTTACCTTCTTCATGGGTTGTTTTGAGGGTCAAAGAAAATAAGGCACACAGAGCGTCTAATTAAGTACCTTCTCATATAGCAAACACTGCATAAATGTGGCCTATTACCATTGATAAATTCATCCGATTTGTACTTTTATCACAGTCTAAAAACAATTGACCCAAATAAATATGGTGGAAGAGCAAAATGGAAAAAATATGCTGAATGTGAGGAAGCTGTGGCAGAGACCAGGTAGGTGCTCCTTTCTCTAGTTGAGGATGTACCACGTACACTGCACAGGTAGGAAAGTAAAGGACAGACAAGCACATCAGGAAAAATAAAGTTCCCTCCTCCTACAGGAAGGGAGATAGAAGTCCAGAGCAGGTGCAAAGAGCTCCTCTTTGCAGTATTGGTGCTCTGTCTCCTTCTCTGAAGTGGTAGCTCTTTGAGGACTGATGCATGTCTTCCTCACACTTAGCAGTCCATTGCAGTTTTATTTTAGAAGACCTAGAGAAGAGGAGTTTTAATAGGAGGGCACCTCCTTATCTACACACACACACATTCACATACAAAATTTTAGCTCATCTTTTCCTTATTCTACATTGATGGGCTGGTTCACTAGTGAGGCATCTTGAACGTATTTATTCTACAAGCATTTGTTGAGACCTAACATGGACAAAACACTATCCACAGACAGTATGATGGAAGATAGATATAAAGAAATCCAAGCCATGGATTGGCCCTTGGTAGGTCAGGAAGTGCTATGCAGACATTGGGCTTTTACAACACAATTATCATGAGTGGTTAAAATCCAATATACTCATACAAAATGTCATTACTGATGTATTCCTAATAATGATGGGAAATAGAAGGACTATCTGTAAGATTGATTTTAATAAAAGACAATTTTGAGGCTGCAAGAAAGCCCCATGAGTCTACTCAAGGTTTCTTTCATCCTGTACAGAACTCCAAGCTCAGTTAACCAACATTAAAATTGTGCTTAAGTTTTGTTAACATAACTACAAAACACTCTGGGTATGAAGTTACAGACTCTAATCCATTTCAAAAATAAGACACTAGAATACATGTGGAGAGGAGTTCACTCAGATATTTGTTATATGCACGATGCCTTCCCGAAAGCATTTTCTCCAGCAACGTAGTCTGGGGGAGATGTAATCATAGGCATAGCTTATGCCCCCAAAATTGCTTTAAATGTAATATGAAATCATCTTTGCTCTCAGACGAAGAGAACTATTTTAAAACATCTTTTAAAAACTTTGTCTCATAGAAAATAAAGGTAGTCTCATTACATGAGTAAAGAAAGAAACAAGTAGTATAAGTTTTTCTTTCAGAGAAATGTCAGCCAATTTGTAGTCAGATAGAAGCAGTTTCAGAAAGGAGGGGCAGAAATTTACCTTCAGGGACATTACACATGTAAGTGTGTTCCAATCTTGTCACCTATATAGCTGGCTAGAAAGTATTAAGCAATTTGGGGGTTACCGAATGCTTTAATTTGTTATCAAGCTGTATCTTACTATATTATTTGCTAATTCAGGTCGTAATGCATAATTGGCCATCTACTTCTGCTTATGCAAATATTTACCAATATTTAGTGAGCATCACCTGGGTACCGTGCACTGTGGAAAAATGATTATGAATCAGATTTTCCCTCAAGTAGCTCAATATCTGTGGCACTCAATATAACTAATATGACCTGTGCTTTGTTTTTTGGTCCCAGGGATTGAACCACGGGTGTTTAACCACTGAACCACATTTCCAACCCTTTTGTATGTTTTATTTTGACACAATGTCTTGCTAAGTCCTTAGGGCCTTACTAAGTTGCTAAGGCTGGTCTCGAACTTGCAATCCTTCTGACTCATCCTCCCAAGTTACTGGGATTACAGGCATGAACCACCATGCCTGGCTAATATGATCTGGTTTTTAAAAATTAATATGCTTAATGTTGTTTTGCTTAACAGAGCAAATATCTTAGTGATAAATCTCTAGAAGCAAGTCCATTGAAGGAGGAAGCATAAGGTGCCCACAATAATTATCACCATTCAATGTTGTACTGGGAGTTCTAGTTATTGCAATAGGATAAGATAAATGGTGCAGATACTGGAGAACAATGCTGCTGTTCAGGAATAAACTTGTGAAGCCAGAATTGGACAGGCAGGCAGTGTAGAAACAGGGAATCTGGTCAAATTGAGGAATGGAGGCCACCAGAGTCTGGGAAGTTGGAGACTGCCCCTAGGAGATTGAAATGTCAGAGTCTCCAGAGCCCTTTGGATTACCAAGGTTACCTTCTTAACTGCCCCTCCCCAAAAGTTTCAGGCAGGGAGTTACTAATTAATGACCCCTGGGCCCCTTCCTGATCTCCATGTGGCCCATCCCCCTGCCATTCCATCTCACCATTTTGCTGTGTCATCAGGGCCTAGTCACATAGGCAGGAAGGGGAGATAAAGGGTGGAGGAAAGGACAAAACAAAGAAGACCCTAACCTATAAAAGATGTAGGGTGTGCTCACTTCTGGGGATTCTAGAACATCAGCCATGTCCCCACTTCTCCTTCCTGGGAGAAGTCTATGTTACTACCTTTAAATAAAACCTGCTTAAAATGCTTGCCTTGCATGCTTCTCTGGGGTTATACTTCAACACCTGAGGAAGCAGAACTCGTCACTGGTAAAATAGCGGTATTACTTGGTACACGTAAATCAAGCAACAAAAGTAAGAGATTCTGTATACCAGCCATAACTGACTGGAAAATACAATGACAATGATGACGATAACACTGACAGCCAGCACTTACAGAGAGCACACTCAGTTACAGGAGGACATTAAAATGCTTCTCCTGAGATTTTCTTGTTATCCAACACCAACAGATTGAATTTGATACTGGACCATCTCCAATTTTCAAATGAAGAAACTAAGTCTTTTAGAGATATTAAGTAGCTGGAGAGGAGGAAACAGACTACAGATTCAGTTCTGATATCAAAGTCCCTAACTTTTCCTATTTTGTATAGTCCCCTTCCACCCCAGAGAGCCAGAGTTTTCTTTCTTTGAGACTCTATAAAACTCCATGAACAAGTAGAATACCACCCTTGCTAGAGACAGCCACTTCTTTATCAGTTACTAAGAAAAGAGAATTCTAGAAACATCAAACTCCCCAAGAGACAGGCATTACCTTCATGTCATTGTGACCAGGTACAAGTTCATTTGCATCCTGGGTACCCCACCTCTGCCCCAGAATAGAGTGACCTTTTTAAAATTAGAATTGGAGCAAATGGTTAGAGATTTGAGTTCCAAAATGGGAATCAAAGAACATGAATTTTCTTGGAGTGAAAGAAGTATAAATTTGCATATTCAAACATTTATGAAGAACCTACAACCCAAAGGCACTATGCTAATTGTCACAGGGAGTTACAAATGGTTTATTATATAGTCCTTTTCCCTCATGAGTTTAAAATCCAGTAAGAATCTTATTTAAAAAAAACAAAAACAAAAACAAAAAAACCCTACATGCCCCTTTTAAGCATCTTGACCAGCCCTTTCAATTCCAGTATATTGTCATTGAAAGTACCATTCACGCATGTGGACTCGGGCATTTTCTACAGGCTGATGATGCTGAACACCTTTTCTTCATTTTTTCTTAAACTCTGTAATCCAACATCCAGACATCTGCTAAATATCTTCTTCCTTGCATCTCAGCCTCCACAAGGTCACACCAGTGATTATTAGGACTACAGCAAAGACCTTCTGAGAGTTACTCTATCTTCAGAATGAAAGAGGGAGGGAGTTATCAACCAAGTACTCACATTAATGGGTCTATTGTAAGTCATCAGCATTATAAATACAATGCACCATTGCTATCAAAGAAGTTAGGAAGGAGAAGCCATAGAAATGAAAGGAAGAACCCTACTGGGCAGAGGAAATAGCCTTGCAAGATTCTCACACAAGTGCACACACTGAAAGCCTTTAACAGCTCCCAATCAAATTTAGAAGTAATCTCTAAATAATCATCTAATTAAAATGACTAATCTGTTAGTAGAAAGTGAGGAAAGGACTGACATATTAATTCTCAGAAAACTTAAGGCTTTTGCTCATTTGTATATTTTTAATTCAAGATTCTTACATTTTATAGGTAAATGCTATTATTGCCTCCATATTATGGTGTAGGAAATGAGAGCCAAAGAGATTAAATGAACTTTCTAAAATCACACAAGCATTACAAATTTTAAAGAATGAGCCAGGCACAGTGGGGCACACTTGTAATCCTAGCAGCTGTGTAGGCTGAGGCAGGAGGAACACAAGTTCAAGGCCAGCCTCAGTCATTTAGTGAAACCCTCAGCACTTAGCAAGACCCTCTCTCAAAACATAAATTAAAAAGCGCTGGCGATGTTGCTCAGTGGTTAAGCACCCCTGGTCCAAAAAAAAAAAAAAGAAAATTAAAGAATAGCTCAGACAAGGACAAAAACAATAGAGTCGGGGAAGAAAGGACATGGATGTGTTCTAGCAGATGACAAAAACAACTGAGGCCAGAGACAGAAAATAAACAGAATGCATGGATGTTGGTTGGAAAGTTCTATTTTTACTCACAAAGAATTGAGGACATTCTGGGGAAATGAAGTCTGCTTTCTGTGCACTGCCAAGAAAGAAAACCACATCTGGCTCCCTTTGATCCCACTGCCTGTGACTGATGAGCCTACCCGCAATGAGGGCAGCCACTGAGAAGCCACCCCCTCACGGACAGAAGGCTGCCCTCTAACTAGAGGATAAATGGAAACAGCCCGGCTGTCAATAGGAAAGAAAGAGAACAATCCAAGTGTGGGATGTGCAGCTACAACAGTGCCGGTGACAATAAGCACAAGGGAGTGACAGCAGTCACCTTTCCATTGATTTTGCTAAGGATGGTCTCCCAGCTTAGCTGACTGTGGAGGAGCTGCCCATGTCCTACAAATGTCCTCATGCTTAATTCTACCAGTCATGGCCTGTTGGTCGTTCCATCTATTACCACATTATCCAATTAATGCAAGAAATAGAGAGAGGTGCAGAGTGCAAGCTTACTTGATTGATTGATTTGCCCCCTTTTATCTCTATCCCCTCCTTCCAACCTTCCTGCCTTTGAAGTAGGACAGAAGAGGCTGGACACCCAAGGAATTTTCAGGAAGCAGGTTCATTGACTGCAGGGTGCAGAGGTAGTTCTTACCTAAGAATTCTTCCTCTGAACAAAGATTTTGGAAATTCTTTGAATTTTATATCCAGTGGTGAGTGAGGGGCTTGGAGGTTCACATGACAAGACTGTTTCATCCCCAATACCAGACACAGGTTTCACAAGGGTTTTTGTTTGTTTGTTTGTTTGTTTGTTTGTTTTTACCAAGAACACAGAGGTAATAACTTTTCATCCAACAAGCTTGCAGACTCTTTCACACCTTTTCTGTGCAAACCTGGCATTTACAAGAAAGAGGAAACTACCAACCACAATAACCTCTGCAGCCATCCTGCTGATCTGACAAGAGGAGAGGCTTAATTATGGCAAGGGTCTTTTGGGTGGGGGTACCTGGTCGGCTTCACCTTCCAGGTACAAACATTTAGGTGAAACGCACACATCTTTCATGTGAGTATATTTACTATACAATAGGTATTCCTGTTTTATGTGCACATATTTTAAGGTATATAAATGATATTATGCATCTCACTGTTTCTCTGTCATATCTTATCTTCTTCCTACAATCTCACCATGCTGGTTGGTGTACATTTAATTCATTGCTTTTTATGGTTGCATGATAAGCCATTATAAATACTCAGACTGTGCCCAGTTCTCTCACATCATAGAATTGCTGCAATGATCATTACAGACCTGTGTGAGAAATTCCACAGGCTGGATTCCCAGGAGTGGGTATTGCCAGGATAGAATGTGTACATACATGATCTAGCTAAACAGTGCCAAACTGACCCCACGGTCAGGGCACCAGTGGGAAGGTTAGGCTCTGAAATCAGAAGGAAGAGCATAAATCAGGGGTGTGAGTTGAGTATACTGTTTACATCTCTCAGCCCAGTATTCTCATTTTTAGCAGGATAAGTAATTATGGTGCCTGTCTATAAAGCTACTACAAGAATCAAGTGAGAGAATAAAGTGCTTGGTACAGCATTTGGCACTTGGTAAATAAATAAATGGCATGACGAATTACACTTTTTTCCACCAATAAGAGACTTTTTTACTTTCTCATAGACTCTGACTCTTCTTTCTAGAGGGTCATTAGAGCTCACTGTCCTCACTGCACATAAGAGGAGGCTGGGTGTTACCTGGGCAGGAATCTGAATGCAGTTTTCTGGGTTTCCAGTCCAGTGCTCTTTCTTCTGCACCAGAATGTTCATGGCAGCACTGGGACTCCACACAGGAAAAATGAGTAAGAACTAGGAAACAAAATCTGCCCATTGCAATCTGCTCACACCAGGTACTTGGGGAAATCACATCCTTCCACTCTAAATGAGTTTCTGGTGCTTTTTTCCAGTGGGGATGATTTACTTTCATTTCCCAGCACTCACACTGTCTCAAAGTTACAGAAGGTAACTGAGTCATGCAGCAACCATCCCACTCTCAAAACCAGCAAAACCAATGTTCTTTCTTGATAATTTGGTAATGGAGGCAGCCATGGAGGGATGGTCCTTCCAGAAAAAAAGGGATTGGTAAAGAGAGCAGTTCGCTCTCCAGCTGAGGTGCTTCCAGCAATTGTCTCAGCTTTTGAGCTAAGTCATTGATCTTTCAAACAACCTCCATTTTTCATAGCTTGGGACTCTCCTTGGGCAACCTTTGCCCCAGGACTCCCCATTGGGGTGGCTGAAACTGTCCCAATTTGCTTGCTGGTCTAAAGCTCTCCCTGTCTGGTTCATCCTGCTTCCTCATTCTTTTATCTTTTTTTTAAATTATATTTTGATTCACTGTACACAAATGGGGTACAACTTTCATTTCTCTGGTTGTACACAAAGTAGAGTCACACCATTTGTGTAATCATATATACACATAGGGTAATGATGTTTGTCTCATTCTATTATCTTTCCTTCCCTCCACCCCCACCCCACCACTCATTCTCCTCTGCACAATCCATCCTTCCTCCATTCTTGCCTCCAGTTATGTATCATCATCCGCTTATCAGAGAAATTGGAATACTCCAGTGATGCAGGCACATCAATGTTTATAGCAGCTCAATTCACAATAGCTAGATTGCGGAACCAACCTAGATGCCCTTCAATAGATGAACGGATAAAGAAACAGTGGTATATATACACAATGGAATATTACTCAGCCATAAAGAATAAATTATGGCATTCACAGGTAAATGGATGGAGTTGGAGAATATCATGCTAAGTGAAATAAGCCAATCCCCCAAATTCTTTTATCTTCCACAGGCATTATCTCCTCCTCCAACAAACTTCTTGCACCCCTAACTCCATCTCATTGTCTGTTACCAGAAGGACCCACTGGCACAGTAAAGGAAGTACCAAACACATTTATACAATGGTCCTCCTTCCCATGTGATAATCTGACTTCAGGAAATGCATTGCTGGGCTCTGTAGTGACACACAATGTATGAAGGCCTGGGTTTTGAACTGTGCATTGAGGCAAGGCAGAATCTTCACCACCGAAAACCTTCAGACGTCTCTAAAACAATTGATGAGCACTAGTCTATATCATCTAGTTTGTCATATGATCCAATGTTTATTGAATACTAAACATTTATTCTGCTTTGATGAGTTCCCTTTGGTGTTCTATCATTATAATTAAAATATATGCATAGCTAGGAGAATGTTCATCAATAATGAGGTGCTCTTAAAAAATAGAGAAAATTTTCATAAATACCTGTTTCTCATACTTGAGCTAATAAAATCAGCAACTAACACTTGGAGTAAATAATACCCAGAATGTATTTAGTCTCTGTTGAATTTCAAAGCAGAAAATGACCATAACCTAATGTTATAAACCATGAATTAGAGAATTAAAAGAATCTAAGTCCAATGCGATTCTTTTAAAGATGAATAAACTAAAGGTCAAAGAATGTGTAAACATGCATGCAAGTTTTGTTTAAAGCCCCCCAAAATTGATGAATATAACATACTGTCACAAACTTTCATTTTATACAATTCTTTACCTATAAACATAAATAAAAATTAGTGTAAGGTAATGATTCTCAACCAGAAGTAATCTTGCTATCCAAGGACATTTGGCAACGTCTAGAAACATTTTTGGTCATCACTGTGGAGGTGGGATTGGAGGGGAGGGAGATGCCACTGGCATCTAGTGGGTAAAGGACAAGGAACTACTAAATATCTACAATATACAAGACAAACCCCTAAACAAGGAATTGCATGGCCCAAAATGTCAATAGTGTCAAAGTTGAGAAACTGATCTAAAGTTATTATAAGATGTTCAGGGTCTGTTTCATTGAATGCAAAAAGAAAAGGAGAAGTTCTGTGATTCCATAGTGTTTTTAATTGAACTAATATCCCCCATTTCCTTAGAAATGATCTAGAACTCTGAATAAAATAAATGGTTAGAGTTCATTTGTGCTTATACAAAAAAGTGGTGGTCTCAAGCATATTATCCAAATATGTAAGGAAATGAAGAGAGTGCATTAGAGATAACCAGAGTTTATAACTGTAATGAAAATGTATCATCAAATCCTCAGGGACCTTTTTCCACAATTCATATTCCTTCTGTTAGCTTGATGACTTTTGAATGTACCCTACTCTTAAGCAGTCATTGCTAAAGGTATTAGTCAATGTATGACACACAAATTTTGTTTCATTTTTAACAGAATAAATCTCCATGAAATATCCTGCTCATGATAGATAAATCCCAGTAAATCCCAAGACACCTATTTCCTAGAAATTCCAAGTTTTAATTTATGTAATTAAGACGATGATGAGTCAATTTTTAACTACCCAGAATAATTAAAATTTATACGGGTCATTTGAAATCCAAGAACATATTTTTAGTTTAGAAAATACCGGTACATAAATCGATGCCTCAATACCTTGATTTTGTCCAATGAAAGAATTTTTTAAAATAAAATTCGGAACTTCATTTGACGGTCAATGTGCGCCCTCTACCGAATCGGAGAGAAATTACCTTGAGTCCGTCTAAACTCACAAGTCTCACACCCACTACCACACGCATCTCTCTCTAGCTCATCTGAAAAGCTGCCTTTTGAAGGTTTACGTTTCATTACGTTTCATTTCACACAAAAAGGGAAAAAAGTGCTGATGAACTGTGCCTTGCACATTAAAGAGGATCCATTGTGAAAGAACACTCAATCTCTAAACAATAATACAATAGGAAATGACAACCACCCCTTACTCCTAACATTAACAACCAAGCTGCGTGTTAACATTGAACACGCTGATTTTCTTCTGTCTAGTCTCTTTGCTTTAATGGTACCTGATCCTGTTACAGAGAGGGCTAGTTATCCTTTCTGACAGTGGCACAAACGGTTCTAGAAGTTTTAAGTTCTCAAAAGCGATGGTAAATCGCCAGCAGCCAAAAAATCATTTTGGTTGTTTAAATGAGAACCGTAGTCCACGAGAAAGAAAAGTTCCTTCACCTTCCAGCTGCGCATTCTGATCCAGAACTCCGCTGATCAAAGATTTCCCCTTAGTTCGCACACCAAGATGCAGATCCGAACAGCGTGAGCCCCCGCTCGCCTTGCGGCTCCACCAACTGCCTGTCAAACCCGCCGGGCGCGGTTGTGCGGGTGCGTGAGCCTGAGAGGCCCCGTGCGCCTTCCCGGTCGCGGTAGCGCCGGAGGCTCCGAAAGCAGGTGCCGCGGGTACCGCGCTTACCTGGGCTCGGGCGAGGAGACAGCTGCCGAGCATCAGCCACCAGCACGCGTAGGGTGACGCCCCCAGCCCGGGCATGCTCGGAACCGCAGGAGGGAGAAGCAGGGAGCCTCTTCCTGGAGCTTCCAGATTTCCAACTTGGCCGGCGCTGGACAAACTTATGGGCCGGAGGGGGACGCAGCTGGGGCGGCGGAGCCCGGGGCCACCGGCCCGGATGCCCAGGATCGCGCCACCAGCGCCCCGCGCGTTTCAGAGCCCTGTCCTGCCACGCCGCGGCTCCGGGAGGTCGCGTCTTCCAAACCGCTTGCGTCCCAGGCTCGACTCGCAACCCCGCGCCGCCCCCGGAGGGAAGAGGGCGGCGGGAAGGGGGCGGCCCCCAGCCCCACCGCTGCCGGAGCTCTTCCGAGTCACTCTGTCCCGCCGCCCAGGAGCCCCGAGGGCAACAGATCCGGAGGCGGCTGCCGCTACCCTCGACTGCCACCGTCTCTGTTTCCCTCCACTCGGTCCTGCGTCCCTGCGCCGTCTCTAGGGGCGCCCTGGGTCCCCGAGGAGTGATGGAAAAGTTCCCTGCTGCCCAAACGCGCGCTGACCAGCAGTCAGCCAAGGAACCTCCCAACCGTGTGGATCAAGGCTCCCGAGGCCAGGCGGGTCCGGGCCGGTGGCTGTGCGCTCAACGGTGGGCAGTCCTCGGAAGTTCTGATTTCCTCCTAACCCCTCTAATACAGGGTGTGTGTGGCTTGTGCCATAATCATCCCCAAGCACAAACGGAGAACAGGAGTTTGATAATAAAGGGACTCGATCCTGACAAGCTCACAGTCCCAAGGAAAGGATCCGGGATGCCTGGCAGCTTTGTTTCCTTGCTGTTATTTGTAGGGTGGTGTTGCTGCTGTTATTGTGTTTTGTCTTTTCAGGCCTACTATGTCACATTCCGACCTCCAACACCAGACTTAGCGGCAAGTTTATTGAACTGCGTATTCCTGGGGTTTCCTCAGACTCGCTGCATGATGCAATGATTATCCTTTAACATGTAGTTTTATGTAAATCGCTGAATAGTGTCTGCAGTAAATTTTTGAAATTGAAACTGTAAGAAAGGTATGCTTAAATTGAAGGCTTATTGTGAATAGTTTAAAAAGTGAACCCACGCTAGTTCTGGTGAAGAATTTCCCTGCACTCTTACCTTGTTTGCTAGTTTTTTGTTTTTTGTTTTTTCAGAAACTTGACAATTTTTCATTATTGCTCTAACTTTAATTTTTAATTTATTAGCATGATTGAGTATACATCTATACATTTATTGGCCCATTGATTATTTTTTAAAAGCTTCTGTTCTTGCCTCTTAAAGGAAGACATGAAGTGGCCCACACTCAGAAGCTGGAGAGTCTAAGTTCAAATTCTAGCTCAACCATTTCCTAGTCACACAACCCTGGGCAAAATAGATGTGACCTCTTTTTGTCTTAATCTCCTCAATTACAAAATGGGGAAAATAAGAGAGCCCCTCTGTCTTAGTTCCAGATACTGTAACAAAATACCATAGACTGGGTGACTACTTATAAACAACAAAGGATTATTTCTCACAGTTCTGGGAAGTCCAAGGTCAAAGCACCAGGCAGATTCCCTGTCTGATAAGAGTCCACTGAACTGCCACCATCCTCTCACAGTACCTCAGGTAGCAGAAGGGGTATGGAATCTCCCTAGGGTCTTTTGTTAGGATATTAATCCCATTTAGGAGAACACCTCTTGACCAAAGCACTTGACAAAAGCCCCACCTCCTAATAATACCACCTGAGAGGTTAGGATTTTAACATACCCATTTGAAGGAGGATGTTAACATTCAGCCTACTGCACTCTCTCTCTCTAACGTTTGTTGGAAAATTTAAATGAGTTCACAAACAACAGAGCCCTTAGAACAATGCCAAGGTCAGGGCACACGTGTCCCCTGTGATGGATTAGTGTTGCTGCTGCTAATGATGATGACTTGGGTCTTGTGACCACAGGCTGCCAATGGACAAAGGACTGTGGTGAATTTGAATGTTTCCTGTTTGTGTAGAAAAGCACCGTGTATACTTAGAATATTAATTTTTTCTGACATAAATGAAGAAATGTTTTCCAACTTTATTTTTGCACTAATTGTGTGTGTGTGAAGTGTGGCAGCATTACAGATTTAACCCAAAGATGCTTTACCATTCAATCACATCTCCAGTCATTTTTTTTTTTTAATTTAAGACAGGGTCTCACCAAGTTGCTCAGGGCCTCACTAAATTGCCGAGGCTGGCCTTGAACTTGCAATCCTCCTGCCTCAGCCTCCTGAGTCACTGGGGTTACAGGTATATACAACGATGCCTGGCTGCACTAATTTTTAATACCTTGATCACAGTTGAAGTTTTTTAAGAATTTATATATCTAAATCAGTCAATGCTTTTTATAGTTTTTTCCTTAGCTTCTATGTCAAGAAATCACTAAAATACTAAATAATTACTAAAATCAAAAATGCTAAATACTAAAAATTAGAATATCTCTTCATCAGATTATTTTTCTAATTTTTTCCTCATTTCATAATTTTATATTTAACATTTTAAAGTGTCAACTTTGAATGGTAATGTAACAGTTTCTCCAAATGCCAGTTAACATGGCATCTCTTATTAAAGAATCCATCTTTTTAATAGGAAAGATATTTTCGAGGGAGGGAGAGGAAGAAAGTTTGCTTATGTCTCTACAATCACAACTTCAGATCCATGTTAGGTTGCTCTGCTAGAGTGGTTTGGGAATTAAAGTCAGGTCTGCAGATGATTTGACAAATCCTCTCTCTATTTCGCCCAGGATAGAATTCCATTTATCAAGTCCAGATGTCAAAGGCCCCTCTGTCAAATTGTTGGAAATGTTCCTTCTGAGCATCCAACTGTCAGATTTGGAAAGCTCTAAGAAATTAGGCCTCTGAGACTCAGTTCTGAGCATTTCCTGTCTGAAACTCAGGAAGAAGAAGGATAACAGCAGGGAAAATTCCTGGCCATTTAAATGAGATATTATCAATCAGGTATATTAGAAAGGAAAATGCACATCACTAGGTGGGGGGCTCTGTCTTATTCCAAACTAATGTACAATGGCTTATGTGCAAGTGTTTTTCTCTCCATTTAATCTGGAAAGGCTGTTGTTAGTGAGAACAACTCACCTCGCAATGACTGTATGAGAATTAAGTGAGATAGTTGCAATGTCAAAGAAATTTTCATCCGTGCAGAATTATACAAATGGACAGTAAGCTTGGTATTTGCAGAACACTTTCATATAGCAATCATATTCAATTCAGAATTATTACTATGCAAAGCCTATTGTAAAACACTCAGTAATTAATTAATTTGTAGGTTAAGAAAAATAATGTAAAGGAAGCCATAACAAATCTTAAAATTTTCCCTAGGATTAAAGAACATAATTAATAAACCCAGGACCCAACTCAGTCAAGATAAAACCAAAGAAAATTCAAAAGTTGTACAATCATGTGTTTGGCACCATCCCATTTCCTCTCTCTTAAATTTCATTTGCCCTGACTTGTTAAATTAGTAATGCTTTGAATTTGTTTCTTGAATAATTAGATCAGAACTTTCTCCCCAGTAGTTAGCTAATGGCCTCGACTCAAGCTTGCATCCAAAACTTAATGTTCTTCTACCCTCTGTTCCCACTTGCATTATCTGTAGAGGTTTTAAAAATTTGTCTCCAAGGGGCTGGGGCTGCAGCTTAGTGGTGGAGTGCTTGCCTAGCATGTGTGAGGCACTGGGTTCCATTCTAAGCACTGCATATAAATAAATAAAATAAAGATCCATGAACAACTAGGAAAAAAATGTCCCCAAAATTCTTTGACATACACTTCCTATTGAGATGGGGAGGGTATTTATGTCTTTTCCCCATGATTCCAGGCTCTGTGATCTGTGACCTTAAGGCCAGCTTCTCCTTCTAAGCTCAAAGGCTCACTTTGACTGGCAATTTCGCCACTATGCTGTGAGAAAAGTCTTACAAGTTCATAGGAAATTCCAATGGAAAACACAGAGAATCTCAGGACTCCACCCCAATTGATATTCCAGGCAACAGCTCATTAGCCATAAGAGTGACTGAGTTGGAAATGGGGGGTAACCCGAGCTGAGTTACATCAACTGATACCAAGTACAGCATCAGCCCTGCCCAAGTCACCGATTTCTGAGCTAAATAGCTGTATTTACTTCCTACTGTTAAGTTTGGGGGTAGCATGTTAAATAGTAATAATAATTGCCGGGCGCGGTGGCACACGCCTGTAATCCCAGCACTTGGGAGGCTGAGGCAGGAGGATCACGAGTTCAAAGCCAGCCTCAGCAACTTAGTGAGGTCCTAAGCAACTCAGTGAGACCCTGTCTCTAAATAAAATACAAAATAGGGCTGGGGATGTGGCTCAGTGGTGGAGTGCCCCTGGGTTCAATCCCCAGTACCAAAAAAAATAAAAATAAATAATTGAACCCTATCCACTATCAAACTCCCATTCTTGTGGTGTGAAGATTTTATCTAGCTGCAAATATAGAATATGAGAACAATTTGTTTTTATTAACTGTTATATCACTTGTAACCAGGATGCAGTCCAGTCCAAATGCTGACTGAGCAAGAAAACCCTTCTACTCTCATGACTCCATCTTGGCTTTTTGAGAGTCAACACATTGTTCTGTCAGAATTTCTGAGGGTTGTGTATTTTCCTCTAGAAATGCCATAGGCTCATAGAATATTAGTATTTGGAAAATCTTTCAACTTCTTTCCAATACTTAAATCATCCCTGCCTATCTATAGCAATTGTATCTAAAGCAATTCTAGTGATAGAATCTTACCACTTCAGTAGGTAGTGGGTTCACATGGAAAACATGTTTGAATGATCCAATACTATGAATTAAATGGCTGCAAATGGCTGACTACGATGCATATTTTATTTTGTTCCATTTTCCAAATTCTTTTAAAAAATATTTATCCTGCAAAATATTTGAATCAATAAAGAATCCCAATCCCTCAAACAACCTCAAACAAGTAAACTACAATTCCCATTTCAGTGGTGGTAGCCACTCAGGAAGAAACAGTGCCTCCCAGATGGACACAGCAGCAGGTGGACTTCAGTGTGAGCTTCCTGTTTCCACACGCGTCTCTCTTTTGTACTCTCCTCTCCTGCCCTTACACAGCCTCAACATTCAGAGACACCTCACAGGGTGCAAAGTACTGCCTTATTCACTTTCCCCTTTTCCCACAGGGAAAACTTCCTAGTGGATTCACATTTTGAAAAGAGATTATTGTTAAAGGATTAGTCACATTTCAAGCAGTATGACATATGTATGGGTGATTTATTTTGAGTCTTCAGCACAGGGAGGCATTTGCTGCTAAGAATGTATCAAATAACACTGAGAAGTTAACCTAGGTAAGAAAAGTAATGATTCTTTAATTTGGGGATGGATTAAGAAAAAACATCAAACATCTCAATCTATTTATCTCTTTAAAAAAAAAAGTACAAGAAGTCTTGATAATTTAAGACTTTTAAGACATAAAGAACCATGTTTTGTGAACAATTTATACTAGGTACTTTCTACACATAAAAACTACTATATAAAGTAAATATTGATTTTAAAAAAACAAAGAAATAGAGCACATTGGTTTTGACTTAAAAAATATATATGACAAAGTAAAATAGCAACACAGACAAAATACTGTATTTTTAAGATAGCTACAGGGTACAGAGTGAGGGGCTGATTCGTTTGGGCCTTCTAGGATAGTGGAAAGATTTGCACAGCTTCTTAGATGATGAGACAAATGGAGAAAGCGCATTTCATGTGTTTTGAATGGCATGAGTTCACGCAATGGCTGGGTGTGTTACAGAAGGTGCAAGACTAGGAAGAAAACTTGTCTTGTTGGTAAGAATGGGAAGGTGAGGAGAAGTGGAAAAAGCTGGGAGTCTCTGATTGCCTGAGATATGGAATTTGGAATGGCACTGTAGCCAGTCATGCATCACTGGAAAGTTGAGATACAAAAATATTTGTGTAGGAAAAGGTGTTTCTTTGCTCTTGTAGAACAGACAGTGAAGAGGTACCAGGATGCTGTGAAAGAGAACAGCTTGCACCAACTACAACACACCAGTTCTCTGCAGGGCAACAGCACAGAGAATAATCCAAGAGGGATCCTTAGAAATAACAGAAGTCCACTTCCCCTGTGTGGGTGAGAGAGACTTTCCAAAGGAAACACCAGCGCTGAGTGTGAAAAATGGGCTAAGTGTGAATCAGCAAGCACTGAAGAGGGCATTGGAGACAGAGGGAAGAAGGTTCACAAAGGGAAGGAGACATGGCAGAACATGATGGACTCTGGAATATCACTTGTGCAGAAAAGGAAGAAGGGAAGCTGCAAAACAGAGGGTGAAAATGATAAGTAGGAAAACACGTAGGAAGGGACAGAGCTAAGGGACATTGTGAAAGAAAATATTTATAGGACTGCTCTGACTGGCATGGGAAATAGGGGAAGAGAGTCAAAAAGAAGAACTCGTTGCAAGTCTTCGAGACTCAAAGAACGACACTAGTGTTGGTAGTAATGGGAAAGTAATGTTGCAGGAAAAAGTACTGTTTTTACAGGGGACAGATATCAACCTTCATTCTCAAATTGGAACATACAAGAGGCAGGTGGGGCAGGATAGAGACTAAAAAGAATGAGAAATGGAAGAATGGAGCTCAAATAAGTGCTACACAATGCACATAAATCATATTTCTAATAAAATGTAAATGGACTTTAGAAATTAAAGAAATTATTCTTAGCAGTTATATAGTGAACACTTGCTGTGAAACATTTAGATAAATTTTGATTGTGTGCATTTTCCATGTCTATAATAATTTTCCTTAAATTTAAATAAATGGGATCTGCTTAAAAAGATAATAATACCACAAACCTAAAAACAACATAATCATTAATATAATTTATTTCAAACCATCCCTTGGTGTTCTGGGTAATACTGCTATTTTTACTAAGTTACCAGATTAAGATAGACATCTAAAAAGGGTATTCTAGTGAGAAATGCAAATAACTCTTGCATAGAAATATAAGAATATCCCCACTGAAGAGGAAATAGATATATTCTTTCATTATAAATAGTCCCAAAGAAAGTCATTGATGACTAATTTAATGACTAAGCAAATATTTTGGTGAGTATTTCTCAGGATATTATAACAACATATTATGAAAAAGAAAAGTCTACTAAAGTCAATTTTACCACTTACACTTTGAAGAATGGGAACATTACTATCTAGAATTCATATTTCATTTTGCTTTCAATAAACAAGCACTCTACCAGCCTCTGGACACATAATACATAATAATATCTATTTTATTGAGTTATAAATAGCAGCATTATCTGCCAAAACAAAACAGATCAAATAGCAAAACAAGGTAGCTTGGATTTTAGAAAGAACTTCATTTTCCAGGTGATATAAATGGAAACCTATTGAAAGAGTTTTATTTGCTATAAGGCTGTTTGTGGAGACTGAAAGCTGGAAGGATTTCAGTTGTTCCACTCTGCATGGTGGAGGGGTAAGATGAGCAATAGGCCTGCAAACTGTCCTCTATCAGGAAGTGGGGGAAATCCCCAAGACCACCACCTTCAGACTGGGTGACTTGCTAGGAGGATTCACGGGACTCAGAAGCTGTTGTGCTCACAGTTATGGCTCATTTCAGTGAAAGGATACCGATTAACCTTTTAACAGGGAAAGTGCACAAGGAATGAAGTACAGGAGGAACCAGGCACAGCTACCGGGGTCTTCTCCCAGAAGATTCACACAGCCATGCATAATTCTCCCAGCAATGGTGCACGACAGCTGGTCAGAGTGTGGCCAAACGAGGAAGCTCACCCGCCTTCTTGTCCAGGGTTTCTAACTACTCACATTCCCACCTCACCCCAACTCCATCCCAAACACACACACAAGCACTTACCATGAATCACATTGTTCAGTTAAACCACATGAACATGGCCCAAGGCTTCAGGCATACAAAAACACTCTTATCTATGGGGCTAGGGATATAGCTCAGTGGGTAGAGTGCCTGCCTCGCAAGAACAAGGCCCCACACTCTAATCTAGCAGAACATGTCAGGGACCTAGAGTTTCCCTCTCAGGAGCAGCCAAGGGCCTGTCCTGAAGAAAGGCCTCTCAGGAATGTGCAGGGTTTGCAACATAGGCCTGCTGGGTTAACCCTTTCTTTCCTGTACACATGCAAATGACCAGATGTCCTAATAAGCATGCTAATGGCATTTAATAGGAACAGAAAGAATAGACAGTCAGTATCTATTAAATGTGTTTAGGAGGGAAAACAAATAAATGGGTTATTTTAAATAAACTGGATTTACAGATCTATGGGTGATATGACTTGCTAGAAAGTGACAGGGAGAGGCAAATGGTGATTATGCAAACAGTTGATTGATGGGGTATGAAGAAGAGCTGTTCCATAACCAAAGTTGCGGCCTTTGTTTGAACAATTTGTCTGCGTGAATTGCTTAGAAAGAAACCTGTCTGATAAATCTCACACTCAAACTCATTCTCAGCCTGAGAATAGAGTTATTTGGGGGAAACCATGCCAAGTGTTCTTAGATTTCTCCAAGAAAAGGTAGTTTCATTGTGCCTGGTATGTGCCTAATCCTTTGAATCCTCAGTCAAGTTTGGTGACGGTAAGGAGCTAGAATTTAAGAGTCTAATTTGGTAATCCAAGCCTGTGTTATCACAGGGACACAGGTAAATAAAACAACCTTTCTCAGCCTAAAGACTCAAATTATTTTAGATACACATCAAATAGCACACTATCAAGATAGTAAATAATTAGTAATACAACCACTGTTGAGGATAGAGAAGTCTCTTTAAGTAGTTTTAATAGAACAATCTATTACATTTCCAAACAACATCCACACATCTCATAGATAGGCTCTAAATTGATTAAGTAATGACATAATGTTCCTAAAGCTTTTCATTTTTAGCACAAGTCTGTGATTGTCTTTTCTCTTCCCCTTTGAAGGTTCTATAAAATCTGAAAACTCATCTAACTTGTTCACTCAATCACCACAGTCATTGAAATGGCTGGAGCATTGACAATGGCTGCCATAGAAGGTAAACACTTCCAACCAAAATGCGTCCCACCAATCATCACCAAAAACCCACAGGGAAGGTGCAGGTGCTTTTCTTACCCTAGATGTGTGTTTGACTTCCACAGCCAACATTGCCTCAGATTCTTGAAGAAAATGACAGAGTGCCAAGTGTGACATGGACTCTATTCATACATGTAAAATTAAGTAAAAATCACCGTGTCATTAAGCGCAATGAACATATATCTTGTCTGGGACCTTTTCATTCAGAGAAGAAAAAGTAACTAGTATTTTTAATGAAATAGCAAGGACATTGATTTAGTCTTTTCAGTGATTTGTGTAGCTTCAGGAATATTAAGAATCAAAGACCAAATAATTTCCTATTACTTAATTTTATTTTTAGGCTATATGAATAAATTGCTTTCTAGTAATAAATCACTATTAGTAATAAATTACTAATAGTAATAAATTACTATTCTTCACTGGATAATACATATTTACTTTCAGTAAGTATCTTCTGATACGTGATATTTGGAGAACCAGAAAAATGTGAGCTCATAGGTAGAACTAATAGCAATTTGTTCATCTTCTCAACTAATATTTACTGAGCACCTACTCTGTGGCAGATGCTTTTGTAGGTTGTGGCAGTACAGTAGTTAAAATTTTTAAGAAACAAAAAGAGGAAAAAAAAAAACCTTCCTTCAAGGACCTTAAAATTTTGCTCATTAGCGGTTTGTAATGAAACACCACATGTATGTCACAGTGTGTGGGAGTCAGCTTAACCATGATTCATTTCTTCCCCTGTGGGTCACATGCAGCCTAGACATGGGGGGAAGTACTATCCCAGAGTCTACACATTGACACAAACCTTTAAACTAACATGAGCTAAATTCCATTTACAGGCTAGAAATTAAAAGATGCATTTAATTATCAGGCCTCCTGTGCTTCTGTTATCTTTTGGCATTTATGAGAGTTAATAAAGTGCCATAGTTTCTGCAAATATAACTGGCAGTAATCCACAATTGATTGAGTTAATTAAGCATAACAATTGTCGAGAGCTAAAAATAATGAGAAGGAAGATTTTTAATGAAATGTGCATAACACCACAGAGCTATACCAAGGAGGGCAGACTGTTTGGAGATTTTCCCTAATAGGTTTTATGTGTTTTTGCTTTTAAAGTGTCATTTTATAAAGTATGGTATGTTCAGAATAATGGACAATAAATTATAAGAAACCTGGTCTTTTCCAATACCTTCAATGAAGACCCTTTAATGCTGACATTCAGATAGAATGGAAGCATCTGCACAATATGAACACGCTATTTTTTATTAGAGCATTATAGTTATACATCAGAATTGGGTTCATTGTGACAAAATCATACACAAAAATGGAATTTGATTTGCTCCATTTCAGTCCCTGTTTTCCCCCCTTTTCTCCCTCCCCACTTCCTCTACTCGGGATCTTCCTTCCACTCATTTTTTATATATATATATATTTTTATTTTGATTCATTGTACACAAATGGGGTGCAACTATTGTTTCCCTGGTTGTACACGAAGTAGAGTCGCATCAATTGTGTAATCATTCCACTCATTTTTGATTGAGGCTTTCTCCATACATGTAAAGGTGAAATTCCTTATATATGCATCTAACGTGATTTTGTTAAATCCATTCTGCATTTCCTTCCCTTTCCCATCCCTCCTCTCTCCCTCTTGATCTCCTCCTTCTACTCCATTTCCCCACAGGTGTATATTCGATTCCCCACCCCTTCTTTCCCTTCTTTTGCTCTGGCATCCACATAGAAAACATTCAACCCTTGATTTTCTGAGTCTGGCTTAATTTCACTGAGCATGAGGTTCTCCTTTTCTATCCATTATCAGCAAATTTAATCATTTCATCTTTATGGCTATGTAAAACTCCATTATGTATATATACCATTTCTCAATCCATTCATCTATTGATGGGCATCTGGGTTGACTCCATAGCTTGACTATTGTGAATTGTGCTGCTATAAACATTGACACGTCTGCATTTCTATATACAGTATGCTAATTTTGGTTCTTTAGGATAAACACTGAGGAGTGGGATAGCTGGGTCATGTAGTGGATGAACACACTATTAATGAGATCTTTTAATTCTAAGAAGGGAACCAAGATAATGGTGCTAAAGTTACTTTTAAAAATTTAACATGTTCATTAAAGGTTTATATAATCTTGCATTGCTGTCTTATATGTGCTGGGCCCAAGGAGTCTGGACTGTAGGATACTGGTTGCTTACATCCATGAGTTCTTACTAAGCACCATCCCCTTGGTTAGTACTCTTTCCCCTGATATGAGTGCCAGCTAAATATTTCCTTTGTAACTCCTGAGGGTAGAATTATAACCAAACACCAGGAGAAGCAAAAGTTCAAGGACTTGGACAGTGAGCTAGTAGGTCTCACATCCTAATAGTTTGGCTATAGTCTTTGACAATTTTTGCCACACCCACCACTATTCCCCTCAGTGTTTGACATGGTTCCACTGGGAATAATGAAGATTCTTGCACGGTCTAATCTTCTGGGATATGTGGACGTGTCATGCTCCTTCTTGGTTTTGTGTTATTTCTTACTGTATGTTTACATTTAAAAATTTCAGTAAAAAATCAGACATTAAGTGATTTGGAACATAAAAATAACACCACTCAAGCCTTAATTGATTTCATATGTAATATTATTTTAAGTAACAGAAAAAATGTTGTGGGTCAAATCAACAAGAGTTATTGTCCACTGCTCTCAGTAACGCAGCCAGACTGCCTGGCCGCTTTAGCCCAAACCAGGATGTGCCCCCCTCTTAGTGAAACTGTTTTCACAGTTCAAGGACCACAGCGGATTGCATATAAGATTGATGGGAAGCTGTATCTTGGGTGTCATTTAATTATTAACAAAAAAATTCCACTTTATATACAATAGATGGATCAAAGGGTGCTGTGCTGTCTTTGAGAGAGATGGCAAGTGTGCTTAATTGGTTATAACTGTTTGTTATCCTTGACACAACTTCAAATCATGATGTGTTAAACCTACATATATAATTTATGAGGATAGCCTCGGCTCTTATCATTCCTAGTAAGATGAAAACCAGAACCATTTAATGGTTTAGTGATGTTTTGTTTAGAAAAGTAGAACTTGATTTGTTTTGATTATACTTAAGTCCATCACATTCCCTTAGAGATTTACCACCTCCCCTTCCATATAACCTCAAAAGAATGTACTCAAGCTGAATATATAGATATAGATAGATCATGTGTAAAACAGCAGCGGCTAAAGTGAACTTAGAACTTAGCCATGAAACAGTAAAGTTACAACTAAGCCTCAGATCTTCGAGTCTGTGTTGCTTTATTCTCGTCGCCGACGCCTCCCCCCCACCAAGCTGTGCTACGACCCCTGCTACGGCTGGACCTCAGCAAGTTTTCTTTCTGAAATCATATTTATTTCTCTATTACTACTCTGTCCTATAGTGATTGTTATCTCAACATACCTATTCCAGAGTGATTATTACTTGGTATTTCAAGACATACAATTCATAAAAGTGTGTTTTATACAAAGATGGACTAACAATACTTCTGTTTGAATAGATAGATAGGGAAAAAATATGATCTGTGGGCCCAGTAGAAGAAAGAGATCTCATTGTAATATGGAAGTATGACAGGGAATGTCACAGGAGAGAAGACCTTCCTGAAATTATGTGTGGGAGTAAAGCTTCCATGGTGTTGGACCAGTAAAAACAAAGGCTGAAATCCTCAAAATCATGAAATTAATGCCTCCAGCCACAGCTGTGTGGCCTGTCTCCCCAACGAAACACAGTTAAGGACATTAAGTGGGAAAGTCTTGCAGCCAATCCCAGGTTCTGCACTGCCAGAATCATCTGAGATTCTGGAGTAAGATGTTTAACACAGGGAGCATCAGTTTCCTGCTTGATGTTTTAAAAAGGCGGGGTGAGGCCTGTACAAAACTCAACTCAAAATGGATCAAGGACCTAGGAATTAGACCAGAGACCCTGCACCTAATAGAAGAGAAAATAGGTCCAAATCGCCATCATGTTGGCCTAGGACCAGACTTCCTTAATATGACTCCCAAAGTGTAAGAAATAAAAGCAGGAATCGATTATTGGGATAGTCAAACTAGAAAGCTTTTTCTCAGCAAAGGAAACAATCAGCAATGTGAAGAGAGAGCCTTCAGAGTGGGAGAAAATCTTTGCCACACACACTTCAGATAGAGCACTAATCTCCAGAATCTACAAAGTGCTCAAAAATCTTTACACCAAGAACACTAGTAACCCAATCAATAAATGGGCCAAGGAAATGAACAGACACTTTACAGAGGAAGATCTACAAGCAATCAACAGATTCATGAAAATATGTTCAACATCCCTAGTTATAACAGAATGCAAATCAAAACCACCTTAAGATTTCATCTTACCCCAATTAGAATGTCTTTTATTAAGAATACAGGCAACAACAGGTGTTGGCGAGGATGTGGGGAAAAGGGTACACTCATACATTGCTGGTGGGAGTGCAAGTTGGTGCAGCCACTCTGGAAAGCAGTGTGGAGATTCCTTAGAAAACTTGGAATGGATCCACCATTTGACCCTGCTATCCCACTCCTTGGCCTATACCCAAAGGACTTAAAATCAGATTGCTACAGTGATGCAGCCACATCAATGTTCATAGCTGCTCAATTCACAATAGCTAGATTATGGAATCAACCTAGATACCCTTCAGTAGATGAATGGCTAAAGAAACTGTGGTATATATACACAATGGAATATTACTCAGCCATAAAGAAGAATAAAAT
>JAJEJO010004007.1:141689-158811 GCA_020662805.1 Glaucomys volans | reverse complement strand
AGAAGGTTCTTCTTCAGTTAACCTAGTAGTTAGTAATTCAGGCAATAAATTCTCTCTTGGGCTTTTGTTTTTGTGTTCTTCTGTGTTTTATTTGGGGCCTAGGTCTTCACGGGTCTTTTACCATAAATTTGGGAAAGGTCACATGAAGACTGAAAGCCTGACTCCATTTCAAATAAAGAGTCCTACAAATAAATTTGACTTAGGAAATTAATCAGTGATATTTGGTTTAAAATTAGAGAATGAACCACGAGGGGAAAAAAAAAGCCCAGGACAGACTTGCAGCACCTCCTGACTTGCCATTGCCCTGCAACCTCAGGATTCTTCCTTCTCCTGGGTGACCACACACCTTCATGCAGCAAAGTCTGTAAGACCCTTTGTGCTGTCAAAGCACAAGGACACCTTCAGACTTAATGTTATGCACATCAGTTGCCAGGAAAGGTGTGTTGATTTGCAGTCCTCTCCGTAAAATTTGCATAACAATTTTTAAAGTATTAATTTGAGAGGCAAGAAGGGTATCTCATTATTTTAATTTGCATTTCTTTGAATATTAGTGAGGAAAGCTTTTCAAAATGTGTTTATTAGCCACTCGTTGCTTGCTTCTTAAATGACCTGTTCTTATTCTTTATTCAAAAGGCCATTTTTAAAATAATCATAGCACACCTACAATTAAGTTAAAGGACACTGTTTCTTAGAACAGATCATTTCCCAGTATATTTTAAAGAAGCAAGGGGGTACACAAGGTATTAACACTATCTGGTGGTGAATGCTTGGAAATAACAAGTACAAATAAAATTCCTCCACTTTTAAAAAAGTACAAGGCTTTCATTTCGTTTCCAAGAAAGGAGTGGTGGAAGGGAGATAAGTGATTTGAAATGTCTGTGCTACAATAGCCTCAAAAAAAAAAAAAAAAGAATATTTGGGAATCAATCTAACAAAAGAGGTGAAAGACATCTACAATGAAAACTACAGAACACTAAAGAAAGAAGTTGAAGATGACCTTAGAAGATGGAAAGATCTCCCATGCTCTTGGATAGGCAGAATTAATATTGTCAAAATGGCCATAGTACCAAAAGTGTTATACAGATTCAATGCAATTCCTATTAAAATCCCCATGACATTCTTCATAGAATTAGAAAAAGCAATCATGAAACTCATTTGGAAGAATAAGAGCCCAGAATAGTCAAGGCAATTCTTAGTAAGAAGAATGAAGCAGGAGGCATCACACTACTAGACCTTGAACCATACTACAGAGCAATAGTAACAAAAGTGGCATGGTATTGGCACCAAAATAGACATGTAAACCAATGGTACAAAACAGAGGACACAGAGACAAATCCACATAAATACCGTTATCTCATACTACACAAAGATGCCAAAAATATACATTGGAGAAAAGATAACCTATTCAACAAATGGTGCTGGGAAAACTGGAAATCCACATGTAACTAAATGAAATTAAACATCTCCCACCCTGCACAAAACTCAACATGAAATAGATCAAGGACCTAGGAATTAGACCAGAGACCCTACACCAAATAAAAAAAGTATGCCCAAATCTTTATCAAGTCAGCTTAGGGCCTGACTTCTTTAACAAGACTTCCAAAGCACAAAAAGTAAAATTAAGTCTCAATAAATGTGATGGATTCAAAGTAAAATCTTCTCAGCAAAGGAAACAATCAAAAACATGAAGAGAGAGCCTACAGAATGGGAAAAAATCTTTACCACACACACCTCAGACAGAGTACTAGTCTCCAGAATTTATAAAGAACTCAAAAAACTTAACATCAAAAATACAAATAACTCAATCAATAAATAGGCTAAGAAACTGAACTGATACTTCACAGAAGAAGGAATACTATTGGTCAACAAACACATGAAAAAATGTTCAACATCTCCAGCAATCAGAGAAATGCAAGCTAAAATTACACTGAGATATCATCTCACTCCAGTCAGAAGGGCAATTATCAAGAATACAAGTAATAATAAGTGTTGGCGAGGATGTGGGGGGAAAGTACACTCATACATTACTGGTGGGACTGCAGATTGGTGCTACCACTTTGGAAAGCAGTAAGGAGATTCCTAAGAAAACTTGGAATGGAACCACCATTTGACCCAGCTATCTCACTCCTTGGCCTTAAAATCAGCATATTACAGTGATGCAGCCACATCTATATTTATAGCAGCTCAATTCACAATAGCCAAGCTATGGAACCAATCTAGATGCCCTTCAACAGATGAGTGGATAAAGAAAATGTGGTACATATACACAATGGAATATTACTCAGCCTTAAGGAAGAATGAAATTATGGCATTTCAGGTAAATGAATGGAACTACAAAATATCATGCTAAGTAAAATAAGCCAAATCCAAAAAAACAAAGGCCAAATGTTTTCTCTGATAAGTGGATCATAGTAGGGGGTGGGTAGGGAAGAATGAAGGAACTTTCTATTATGCAGAGGGGAATGAGGGGCAGGGTGGAACTGTGGGGTTGGGAAGGATCGTAGAATGAGAGAGATATTATTACCCTATATACATGTATGAAAAAAATTTTTGTAATTTTAAAAAGAAATGTTTGTCCTCTTTTTGTCTGTGCTTTTAAAATTCCAATTCTAGGCATTAAAACAGCATTGGCTAGTTATGTACATGCATAACAACCATTTCTCCTTTGGAGTTATCACCTAAATGTTTGTTTTATGGGACCATGTAATTTTTCATCATTCATCTAATAGAAAAATTCTCATAAGAAAAATGTGTGCACACGTGTGTGTGTCTAAAGACACTAGCAGTTAGCTGGAGGACTCTATCAACAATGTATTTTTACATCTAGTTGTTACCAAGGGCATCATTCCTGTGGGAGGGGGCACAAAGTGGTTAGTGTTTGGGGTTTACCCAGCCTGCATACCACGACCAGACTAAGAAGAACTCTCGCTATGTTTCTCCCAAATTTCCAGAACCACTAGGTAATACTCTTCCAACCAGATCATCATCTGTAAACTCCCTCATTTCTCCATGTGACCATGCCCCACTCCTATTGGTCCTGCTGACACAAATGCTCACATCTCCTCAAATCCACTGGCACAGCCTCTTTTTGACATGAACTGTCTGCCCATCCTCTCTCCAGCCAATCCAAATTCTTAAGGGCCTGGTCAATCCCCACTGTCACCAAGAACTGTCCTAAACATTTCTGCCTCCCTGAACTCGCACTTGTCTAAATGCTATTACAACGGACACGTGCTCTCTTGTCTGAGCGTTGAGCTGTTTTGCAAGTGGATATCCTCTCTTCCAAATTATATATTAGGTGGAAACACTTACCCCTTTCCCCTGCTTCTACATGGAGGGTTGTATTCAGAGGAAAAAGCCTGACCTTCCCGCACCTCCCAGTTCCTCCCCTCCTCCTCATCATGTCAAGCAGACACTTAGCAGACAGATCTGTCTTAACCAGAGCATGCAGAGTCCCACTGACACGTGCTGTTTATCAGGATTATACTCTGAGTCTCCACAGAGACGTGATGTGAAACTGTGTTCATTGTGGATCATCAATGCCAGCACTCCCACTCAGACATTAAGTTCATCTCTCAGCAATTGGCATGTACCTTACACATTACTTAAATGAAATGTTGTTTCTTGGCTATTTCCAGGGATCATTTACAGGCCCCAAAAAATTTAGATAAAGAGGCTAAAAGTAGCCAAGTTTTTCTTTGCTGCACTGTACAACCAGAATAAGCCAAACTTTTATGGAGATTTTTTTGGAGTTGTAAATGAATGTTGCATGAGTTTTATAAGCAACTTAAACATTTATGCATTTCTATCTTTTGCAACATTCTTCCAGAAAATTTGAGGAATTCCTTACATCTGCTCATGTGCCTCCAGGTCCCTGACAATGTTTGTCATGCTTGGCTGTGTACGCACTTCCCTAAACTTATGCCTTGTGGCCTCATGTGAGCCACTGAGAAGAGATGGCAGATACACTTTTATTTGACATCCATGCCCTTTAACACATTTCTGCACAAGGTCTGAGAATCAGTTGGTATATGCCATATGAATAATAAAAGGAAAATCACCTTACTTCAGATCCAAATTAGACTTAAAAAACATTTAGCACTTTACAACCTCTGATTACCTTAAAGTCGTAATTCACCGATTAATTTCTAGATAACATAATAATTATAGAACTTGTATAGAAATTTGAGGGGTTGGGTCAGGCCTCGATCACCCATGAGGGTAAGACAGACTGGTTAGTGCACAGGTCCAGTGCTTAGAACAGGGGAATAATAATTAAAATGCTAAGCCAGATCACCAGCAGAGCAGTAACAGGAAGGCAGAGCTCAGAACTAAAAGGGGGACCCAGGCTGCTGGTCTAGCTCTATGAACCAGGACACACGAGCAGCATGAACTGAACCTGGAGCATAACACAGTGTGCTGGTCAAGGTGGGGCTAGAAACCCCACACTGAGTTGGCAACTGGGGTGACAGTTATTGCCATCCAGGGATCCCAAAGGACAGTGACAGCAGAACTTCCCTGGAATAGCTCCTTCACCACAACAGAAAAAGGCCCAGCAGAGGAATCTACAATCTACTTCTGAGGGGTAGGAGGACTCTGGAATGAGGTGGGATGGGGAAGCAGAGGCAAAACTTCCCAAGCCAAGTCACTGTGTACCTGACTCCAGCCATGCCTTCCACATTCCTACACTGACAGGTTGGAAAGCTGCTATTAGATAGAGTATGATAGAATCATTTTAGAAAACAATATGACAGGGTTTTTTTTTATCATTTTAAACATATACTTCTCATATGTCCTAGCAATTCCACTCCTGTATATTTACACAAGAGAAAGGAAAATATATTTCCACACAGAGATGTTAAGTAAACGTTTTATAAAAATTTTATCCAAAAACTGGGAATGCCCAAATGTCCATGACTATATGGATAAACACAAGAATATCTATACAGTAATATAAGAATATCCCTTCAATGTAATATTGCTTAGCTACTGACATGTGCAACAATGAGAATGAACCTCAAAAACACTATGATCAGCCGGGCATGGTGATGCATGCCTGTACTCCTAGCAACTTGGGAGACTGGGGCAGGAGGATCACAAGTTCAAAGCCAGCCTCAGCAACTTAGGTGAGGCCCTAAGCAACTTAGCAAGGCTCTGTCTCAAAATTAAAAACACAAAAAGGGCTGGGATGTGGCTCAGTGGTTAAGCACTCCTGGGTTCAATCACTTGTATCCCCAACCCCTACACACACACAAAAAAAAGGTTACATATTATTTTTTGGCTGTGTGTGCCACTCCTGTAAATCTCCACCTTATTGTGCATTAGCAGTTGAACAGATGCTGGGTACACATTCATGTCACATCCACTCACACCCAAGCTCTTCAGCAAACTCCTGCCATAGGTCTAAGAATCAACTGATATACCCTGTGCAGGGAAGATTCCATTCACATGACATTTTCGTTGTAGGACTGAAGTCCCTGTTTTCTTGTTGGGATACAGTTAGTTCCACCCAGGACAATCTCCCTTCTTAGTACCTCAAAGTCAACTGATTAGGGGAAGTGACTCAATGGGAGGCCATGTCCAAGGGTTTAGGCTACTGGGAGTCACTGCAGAATTCTACCTGCACAACTGAAGCCCTCCATTCCCACACTGCTCTTTCACATATTAACTCATGAGTGTGATTTATTCAAAATTTAAGTGTAGAATATTTATTTTGTATTGTAAAAATTCTAAAATTAATGAAAGAAATTGTGTATTTTATTACTATCGATTATGCCAAATTCAAGTAAATGCTAAAAATAGGAAATAAAAAATGCTGTGGAGTTATTGGATTTAATATCTTTGAGGGATAAAGAGAAATAATTCAGATACTGAAATAGGTACTTCATATGTATTTTATTAATTCCCATAACAACCCAGCAAGATGAACCTTATTAACAGATTAGGCTAGGGCTCTGAGGGGCCAGACAACTTTCCACATACCACAGAGCTGATAAGTGCTGGCCCAACATATAACAGTTTTAAAATAAATACATGCGAAAGGGAAACGAGATAGATAGTGTGCTTCATTGCAAAGAGTACAGGACTGTGTGTCCAAAGATTCTGGTTTACTAAGTGAACCTGGATCATTTTATCAATTTTTTTTTTACCTTGATTTTCTTGAGATGCACTGGGGTTCAAGAAGAAAAGAAGCATCTTTCTTTTGCTCCCAATCAAGACACCTACACATGGGTTTTTTGATGGAGATCAGTGTCACCTTTACTACTGATAAGGGTTGATAGGTGACTTAAGATCACCAGACAACAACCCCTGCCTGATGAATAGAGGATTTGGGTCATTCTGTACGAGGGCAAGAGGATTCTATGGACAGGCACACTTTACAAGCCCTGGGTGAAGAGAGCAGAGACACCTAACTATACCTGTGAGCTTTTATTAGACCAGTTCCACACTTGTGAAATTTGACCAGTGGCTGCACCTACCAATCCAGTAACTCACTTTTCTCTCCAAGGACATCAAGAAGATCAGGGCAGAAGGCCAGGCGCATTTAGGAAAAGTTTTGTTTGAGTTGGAAGGGCAGTAACAATGCAGTAGCAACACAAAACATCGAATCCTATACATGGAATCTACCGAGTTTAGTTCCAATAAAATACAAAGTATTTTTCAATCATGAAGATGAAAGTCCTGATGTGCAAAACTTACAGGATTTTTATAAAGCACAAGACAAGAGAATGAAAAGGAATGACTAAATTGTAAATATCATTTCATTTTTGGCAGGTGTTAGTATAATTCACATACAAGCATCTTGTGAATTTAAAGTTCATGTCCTAGCTGGCCGCAGTGGCTCACGCCTGTAATCCCAGCACTGTGGGAGGCTGAGACAGGAGGATCATGAGTTCAAAGTCAGTCTCAGCAAAAGCGAGGTGCTAAGCAACTCAGCAAGACCCTGTTTCTAAATAAAATACAAAATAGGACTGGGTATGTGGCTCAGTGGCCAAGTGCCCCTGAGTTCAATCCCCAATAACTCTCCCCCAAAAAAGTTCATATCCTATCATCTCTTTTTTTAAAATGTTTTTTTTAGTTGTCAACAGACCTTTATTTAATTAACTAATTTATTTGGTGCTGAGAATCAAACCCAGTGCCTCCCACAAGCTAGGTGAGTGCTCTACCACTGAGCCACAACCCCAGCCCATGGCCTATCATCTTCAGCTGCTTCCTCTGCTCTGTATCTCCCTCAGGCTTCTTCATAAAATTAACATAAATTCTCATAATGAAAGGGAATTTGCTAAGGAAAATAACATTCTGTGTCTGGGAAACTTTGACACACACTGTTCATTGAATGCTTACAAGCTGTCCTATAAGTAAGGCACTGAAGAATTCTGTGGTCATATAACTTGTACCTGTTCATATAGATCAAGTGGATGACATCAGGAAATGCCATTGGGAAATTGGTTTGGGATGAATTTTTCCAAGCTGTAAACTGGGTCTAAAATGTTTTGTGGAGAATTGTCCTTACCAAGGGCCTCTTTATGTACAATTTAAAGTCCATTTTTCATTATTAAACTCCTAATGTGTTAAACATCATTGCTTTGCTGCTTGGACACTTACAGCATAGCAAATATCTTCTCAATGAACAGAAGGTAACTTACTGAAGTTTACCTATGAAGAACAAAGGCTGAACTAGTTACTAAATAGTTCACTTACTCCAGAAGTCTTCCTTCATGAATTATTAGCCAAATAACTCTAAGACGCTGACCTCCAATTGTGTACATGTACATTTAACCCATTTTTTCCTTTTTGTCCCACAATACACACGTTTCAACAAAGAACATTACCTCTATACTTTATTAATATACATTTTTCTTGCTGTATGAATAAAAAGGTTAATACCCAGACTGGGGTCAAACAGGGTGAAGTGTTAGAGACTGGTGAGTGGGGTGGTAGAACTGCAGAGTGGGAATTTGGAAGCTGCCCAAGAAACCACAGGATGTGCATGGAGTGTTGCCCTGGTTGTCTTTGGCCTCCAGCTGCCACACCACATACAGACACCAGGTGCTGGCCACGGCATGTGCACTTTCTCTAATCCTCTCAACCACCTGGACAGGCAGGCCTCAAGCAAACTGAAGCTCCTCGGGAGCATGTCCCTCCCGCTAATGTCTTAGTCCATTCAGGCAGATATGGAAAAAGAAACATCACAGACTGGATGACTTAACAAAAATGCTATACCTCACAGTTGCGGAGGCTGGGAAGTCCAAGATCCAGTTGCTAGCAGATTTGGTGTCTATTGAGGGCCTGCTTCCTATTTCACAGAGAGCTGTCTTCTGTTAGTATCCTCATATGGCCAAAGAGGACAAGAGAGCTCTCTGGGGTCCCTTTTATAAGGGCATTAATCTCATTTGTGAGAGCTTGACCTTCATGACCTAATTATATCCCAAAGGGCCTGCTTCCCAACACCATCACATTTGGGGTTAAGATTTCAACATATGGCCGGGGTGGGGTGGGTACTGCTGAAGGCAAACATCTATCAATCCTACCTGAGTTATTTGAAGGAGGCCTTTCCACTAAAGAGGGTACAAGCCGGAGCACATATATGGGGGTGGGGACCGAAGTACTGCAGAGAAGAGAGGCCATATATAGAAATATGACCAAGGCTCACTATTATGAGAACAAGAAATAAAATGTCGCTACTGTTGAGTGGAAGCTGGATTTTAATAGATGATTCAGACAAGGACTTTCTTTTTTTTCATGCTCTTACTACTTAATTACCTGTGTAGGCTGTAGAGCAAATTTAAAAAAAATAATAGCTAAACTATGTTAGTACTCTTAAAAATTAATTTACATACTATAAATGAGCTATTGATCTATTTACATGTTAAAATGAAATTTTAACCTCAAAAAGGTCTTACAAAAATAATCTTCAAACAAAGCCTATTGATAAAAATCACATATTTGCTGGCCCAGATTTTATGTATATGTATAAAGCACATTAAAATATAACAGCAGGCACTTTAAATTAGAGCTATTCTAAGTTAATGTGGATAATAAAATTCCTTCTCAAGTTTACCTGGTTGGTTTTTTTTTTTTTTAAGTGCCAGTTTACATTTTTAAAAAGCCTAGGATTTCAGTCAGTACACTATATTATCTTGGCAAACTCAACCATTAGCAACTAACAACATAAGGCTAATCGTGAATGGCCTGGCAAGCTGGCTGCTGCTTCGATGTGTGAAATGGCAGGGAAGCAGTCATTTGTTCACTCTGTTTAGGGTTTTTAGAGCCTAAATACAGCTAGACTGTTCCAGGGCTGTAAGGAGCAGCCATGCTCAGTTACCTGACGGGCATTTATTGTTTGTATGTGGGAAGACAGGAAACCCTGGACCTAACTGGGATGTGTCAAGAGCTAGAAAGCTCAGTGCCATTCATGAGACAGGGGTATCTGGGCAACACACAGAAGTGCTGGGGCCAGGGCAGCTAGTCATCCCTCAAAAGCTGGCGCTGTCCTACTCTACTGAGCCCATTACACTTTGAGTCTCTCAGCTTCTGTTTCTACCATCTCAGCTTATACACACCACTTCCATCACATTCTCTGGAAATCAAAATATCCAAGAAAGTGAATTTGATTGGATTCACAGGCACCATCCAATATTTTTATTGAACAGTGCCCTCAAACTGGATGACCTCATAGGTGGCTGGTCTCCAGCACATCTAGCCTGTGCAGAGGTGATTTGGGCTTAAGGAAGGGTTGGATCAATCAGTAATGGTCATGATAATCAGAAAACATGATAAAAAACAGCTTATGTTATTCAAAGAAATTGCTTATAGTCACTTTATTCTAAAAGGAAAACTGCCATGGAAAGTCCTGCAGTTCAACTGAAGGAAGAAACGTTATGGAAGATAAAAAATGAGTAAAGAAAGGTCCCTGCCTTCATAGAATGGTTCTGAGCTGCTTGCAGCAAGATTACAGGTAGGTATCTTCATGAGGGTTTTGCATTATCTTTCTACCTTAGTTTATAGAAACTCCCTGAGCCAAACAGCAGGTTCCATGAGAGATGTTTGAAATTCAAGTTAAATAAATTTTCTTCTTCTCCTTGAAGTTCCTGGGGGGATGGGGGGGTTGTATTGATAACAGCCATTTATTGGTGACAAGTTCTGCTTCCTCGGGTGTTGAAGTATTGAAAGACCCTCAGTCACCCTGTCCAAGGAAGATCACATGAAGACACTGGCTGCAAAAGCAAGAGGTGTTTATTGGTACACAGGCGCCTGCAGGTGCTCAGCAAAACCTCAGCCGGAGCTTCGGTGAACTGGCACACCGGGCTTTGGGGTACAGGATCTTTATAGGGTAAAGGGGCAGGTTTCTCGCGCGCGGTAAGCAACAGGTTTCTTATCAGCTATTTTGAATCCAGCACATAGGTCACCTAAAGGGTGGGGTTGTTTTTCGCTGCTTGTTCAGGCATGCCTTGGGACCCGATGATCTGTGCTTTCCTAACCGCCCTGTTCTTTCTCAACCTGTCTATCAGTTTAACGACCTCCGGGCAGTTCCCGAAACTAGTTCCCGAAACCTTCTTAGGGGGGTTGGGTGAAGTGACCTATGTCATGGGTTTAAGACAAAGAGCTGGGGTCTTTCAGTATAACACCAGAGAAGCACGCCAAGGCAAGCATATTAAGCAGGTTTTATTTAAAAGTAGTAACACAAACTTCTCCCAGGAGGGAGAAGGGGGGCCATGGCTGATGTTCTAGAATCCCCGAAAAGTGAGCACACCCTACATCTTTTATAGGTTAGGGTCTCCTTTGTTCTGTTCTTTCCTCCGACCCTTATCTCCCCTTCCTGCTTATGTGGTGGTGGCACACATCGAAAAGGTGAGATGCAAATGGCAGGGGGAAGGGCCACATGGAGATTCAGGTGGGGGCTCAGGGGGCATTAATTAGCAACTCCCTGCCTGCAGCCTTTGGGGAAGGGCAGTTAAGCAGGTGACCTTGGTGATCAAAAGGGCTCTGGGGACACTCACATTCCAATCTCCCAGACTCTGATAGCCTCCATTCCTTGATTTGACCAGATTCCCTATTTCTACACTGTCTGTCTCCAATTCTGGCTTCAGCATCACTTTAAAAAGTAGCTGTGTAAAGTCTACATCTGTTAAATCAAAGATTTTAATAACATGATTCTCTGAAATTAAAAAAGTAAAAACAAACTCTAAATTCATTTACAGATAACTCTCCTTTTTAAGTTCGTAATTTTTTTAAGTTGTCAATGAAACTTTAATTAATTAATTAATTAATTAATTAATTAATTTATGTGGTGCTGAGAATCAAACCCAGTGCCTCACATGTGCCAGGCAAGCGCTCTATCACTGGGCTATAACCCCAGCCCCATAGAACTTTAAGTCAACAAATTTGTCATGTTGAAAACTGAACCAACATCCTCTGAAAATGTTTACAGCCATCAACAAATTTGTCATGTTGAAAACTGAACCAACATCCTCTGAAAATGTTTACAGCCATCAACAAAACAGACTTATGTCAGTCTTTATCTCACTCATATGATTATTTTACAGCTATTACCACCACTGGTTTGTAAGCTTCTTGAAGCAAGGAGTGGAATCTTTCATCTGCAGTACTGGTACCTAGCCAAGAGTTCGTAGCCAAGTTTGTTGATTGAATGAGTGAAAGCATTGCCTGAATTTGTTGACTTTTTAAAAAATGTCTTTCATTTAGATATTACAAGTGTGTTAAATAAAAAATAACCTTCAAAGGATCAATCAATAGTGGGTAGAAGGCAATGAGTGAGGGGTTGGTATGAGGTAGCAGTGAATATGGCGTGTGCCTTCTCAAAGTTCTAAAATGGAAAGTGACATAGAGATGAAAGGCATGGGAAGAATAAGGGCCACTTTTTGGGAAAAGAGGCAACAAGACAGGATAGTAAGGGATCAAAAGCAGAAGAGGAGAGTTATTAACCATGGACAGAAGGAACGCTTCCTCCTTTAAGATGGAATTGAAGCCAAAATTAAAGACAGGCAGTCAGTGTAGACAGATGATTGGGTCGAAAAGAGAAAATGGAGGCCAGTTTGGATCTGGGTAGTTGAAGACCACCCCTGAGTGCTTTGATTACCAAGATTACCTGCCTATACTACCCCTCCCAAAAGGCTGCAGACAGGGAGTTGTTAAGGCCCCTGGGCTGCTACTTGCCTGGATCACTCCATTTGGCCCTTCCCCCTGCCCATCTGCTTCCCACCTTTTGGCCATCCCACCCCTAGTCACTTAGGCAGGAAGGAGAAAGATAGAGGGAGTGGGGAGAGCTGGACAACAAAGGAAACTTTAGTTTATAAAAGGGACAGGGCGCTCTCACTTCTGGGGATACCAGGATACCAGCCATGGCCCCCTTCTCCCCTTGGGAGAAGTCTGTTACTACCTTTAAATAAAACCTGCTTTCTATGCTTGCGTCAGCATGCTTCTCTCATGTTCAAACTTCAACATTGGAGGCAGCAGAACTTGTCACCCATAACTGGCAGTATCATATTTACCAGGAGTACAAATGAAGTGAAAATGAATCCATCCAGTTCACACAGTAGATTCAAAATATTATGCAAATATGAATAAACTACTTCTTTTTTTTTTTTTTTTTTTTTTTTTTAGTGCTGGGGATTGATCCCAGGGCCTTAGTGCTTACAAGGCAGGCGCTCTACCAACTGAGCTATATCCCAGCACCCTACCAACTGAGCTATATCCCAGAACTCTACCAACCAAGCTATATCCCCAGCCCAATAAACTACTTCTATTACTCACTATTATGAGTAATAAAAGTTTCTCCTAAAACTATTTTATTGCTGCCCTGAAAACAAGAATATTCTTCACACATACACATGTATATATATTTTTCTGGAACAATGGGAAGAACTGTCAATTCTTACTCTATAATATTTAAAATCAGTTAATGCTGTAGCAAATATCATTACCAAAATTAAAGCTTGTAAATCTCCTCTATAAGACAATTAAAGCATGAATATCTCAAAATCATCAACTTATTTATATTGCAACATGAATTAACATATTCTTGATCAAAAATAGTTTCCATTATACACAATGCAGGTTTTCTCAGTTAAGTAAACTTGGTTAGAAGCAAAACAAAGACAAAAGAAGTATTTTAGAATTATCCGGCTATGTTGATAATTTTTCCAATCACATAACCCTGTACATATGCACACACACAGAGCAATTAGAAAAAGACAGAGAGAGAGTGCAAACTTAGTATTAAAATGACATGAAGCAAAATAGCCATGGGTGCATCTAAGGGAGTTTCTGTCCACTAAGGGGTCTTCACTGACAGTATAGAAAAAAAGTGTTGCTGAAATAGCATTATGAAGAGTGCACACCACGTTAACGACAAGTAAAAGATAAAATTCGCACTCCTATGGCAGACAGAAGGTATCAGAGCAGCTCCCGTGCCTGGATTAACCATTAAGATAATGAGCATTCGCTCCCATCGTCACCAAAGAGCCTGGGTTTCTCAGAGACGTCTCATCCAGTTTGCACAGTGTCACCTACAATTGCACTCACTTTCAACAAACAGAAGAAAAGAGCAGTCTTCTGAAATCAGGCTCATGTTTGAAATTTCCACCTATGGGCATTTAGAAATTAGTACAGTAAAGATAAACCAGGGACCCTAAACAGCAGTGGTGTGGCCAGGCAAACAAATGTTGCTTAGAAGAATCACCCAGAACACCAGGCAGACTCTCTGAGCACGCCTTCTCAGGAGTGCCATGTGTAAGTGACGTTCTGGAAGGCGTGATGACAGCCAGACCTTGTGTGACCAGAGCTGCCAAGAAGTTTCACCCAGATAAAGTAGCATATTTGCAGCAGAAATGTCCATCAAGTTCTATGTGAAAAAATCAAGAGTACTGACCAAGCCCAGTTGCCAATAAGCCAAAGGCCAACTAATTATACCTGGCCATACTTGAAAACTGAAGTCAGCAGCACTTCCCCGACGAGAAGCTGAAACACGAGGCTGGCAGCAACTCCAGGCTCTCTGCTCCCAGAAGTGTGCTCTGTTGGGACAATGACATGCATCTGTGTCCATGGCACTGACTGACTGACTGACTGTACCTCAGGCATATTTTTATATATTGACTAAATTTTCCCTCTCCTGTTATTGTCCCTTCTGATTTGTTGCATGACACAGGACTTCAATTAGAAGAGAATGAATTTTTTTAATGATTTTAAAAATAGTTATGAATAATTATTGTAAGCTTGCGGGCGGTTTCGGCACCAAATGTAAGCTCAGTTGGAATGGCCAGCCGGTGGCCAAACTGGAGTCAGACAAAAGCAGCTGAACCAAACTTTATTGGAGTTTGTGCTCCTAGGCAAAATTCCCAGCCTCTGGGGTGAAAGTCAAAGTGGAGAAGCCGGAGAAAATTGCATGTGGCTCTGACTGCCCAGGGTTTTTATAAGGCTGGAATAGGCTAGAGGTCCTGCCCAGGAATAGGTGGACCAGGTGGAAGTAAGGGTCAGCAGGTCTTATTCATTTGCATCTAATTGGTTGCTTCGGCACCTTTGGAGTAGGTTGCCAGGTATCCTTGCTTCCTCCCCCTGCAGCGCTTACATCCGACCTGACAATTATCTTTACTCCGAGAGAAAGTGTATCAAATGTTCAATACAACATTTAGACCCAATCTTTCTAAAATTCTATTACCAAGCAGGTTTCTTCTTCTAAGCAAGACAGGGCAACAGGAGATTTTACCTCCCTCCTTCTGAAACAACAAAGAAAACCAGGCAAAATAAATAAAAGCAGTTATATATCATCCCAGGAAGGACAGTGATCCTTAAGAGACAGGAAACAACGTTGTTAGTACAAAAGACCGGGCAGGACGCAAACCTCACGAAACATCTCAGCTGTTTATTCAGGAACCAGGGTGCAAAGATGCGATGGTGACCGTGAACCCACTTTCCTGGTGGAAAATGAGCCACTGAATGAAGAAAGGGTCTGGGTTTATATAGGTTATTTTTGAGGGTGGTCTAGTGAGCATATCAGTTGGGGCGCTCAGAAAACAGGTTTGTGAGAATTTAAAAATTTGTTCTAACTGGGCAATATTTTTACTTAGAGAAGAATGGAGGGTCTTGAAATCAGCATGTAGTGCTTATCTCTTTCCCTTCAGGGTCCCTTATACTGTCACTGGGAAATGATTTATTTGGGGAAGAATCAATGCTCTGGCTTCCTTTCTGGGGACCGTTCTGTCCTTGGGAAGGACTGCACTGAGACAGCTATCAATGTATGGCTTTCTTTTCCATTCCCTTTTCCCTGGACTCACAGATTTGGTTGTTTGTTGTTGTTGTTGTTTTAATTTTTTACATCTGATAAGAGTGAGCCCTGTTTGTCTCAGATTATACCTGGGAAGGTTCTACGTGAGGCATAGAGAGAATCAATTGAGAAAAACTTGTTCCACTCTCTAGGTTAAGACAGGACTGAGATTTGGGAAGATCAAGGCAGCTCAAATTCATAGGAGAGAGTATCAGCCAGATAAGAGTTGCACAGAGAGAGAACCCGAGATCTGCCAAAGACCCAACTCAGAATACTGACCACATAAATGAGAAAACTAAGTCAGGCGCGGTGGCACACACCTGTAATCCCAGCACTTGGGAGGCTGAGGCAGGAGAATCTCGACTTCAAAGCCAGCCTCAGCAACTTAGCGAGGACCTAAGCAACTCAGTGAGACCCTGTCTCTAAAATGCAAAATAGGGCTGGGGGTGTGGTTCCATGGTTGAGTACCCCTGGGTTCAATCCCCAGTACCAATAAATTAATTAATTAATTAATTAATAAGAAAACTACCCCAAACCAGGGAAAGAACCACCAGAAACAGCAGTGAAGCAATAATTAAAGACAGGTAGTCAGTGTAGATGGAGGCTGGCTTGGGTCTGGGAAGTTGAAGGCTGCCTCTGGGGGACTGAAATGTGAATGCCTCCAGAGCCCTTCCTCCGCCCTTACCAACCAGCCCCTGCTCCAACCTGTTGCTAAGGTAACCTGTCCCAGGAATTGTCCCTCCCTGAAGGGAGTTGTGAAAGTTGTTAATTAATGCCTCCTGGGTCAGAGATCTGCCTGGATCACTCCATTTGGCCCTTCCCCTGCCCATCTGCTTCTCACCTTTGGCCATTCCACCCGCATCTCCTGGGTGCAGGAAGAAGAGAGGTAAGGGGGAAGTGGACAAGAGAACAAAGAAAATCTAAAATGCATAAAAGGGGAAGAATACTGTCACTTCTTGGGATACCAGGACACCAGCCATGGCCCCCTTCTCCCTCCCTGGAGAAGTCTACATTACTACTTTTTAAATAAAACCTGCTTTATATGCTTGCCTCTGCATGCTTCTCTCATGTTCAAACTTCAACATTTGAGGAAGCTGAACTCATTACTGATAACCATCAGTACCACCAGTATATAAAGCATGTGATACTGCCAAATAAAAAGCTTTTAGTATTTCCTTTTGAAAAAAAAAAATCATTTCTGAATAGAATATAAACTAGTATTTCTTAAAGTCTCTACCTGGAAACTAAAATTTCTCAGAGTTAATAAAACATAGTTAAAGAATAATCTGGAAGACTTTTAGGGCTGAGGCAAAGAGTTTTGGGAGTGGCTTCCCAGTGGTCCCTACCTTGGGCTTTGTTCGCTCTAAGGATCAAAATCAGCAAATCACAGAATCGAGTACTTTATAGCCCTCTAGTGGCCGGTGTTCACCACTGCAGTCTCGCTTGAGTCCACCTTAACCCCAGCCATCTCCCTGATAGAATTGTGGAAAAAACAGTATGGATTAGTTGAAGCAAAATCCATTGTAAAAGGGACATCGTCAAGGAGAGAGGAGAATAAAATAGGCTAAGACAAGCAATCTCCAGCCAATATTCCTATAAATGAGAAGGAATGACTTTTGTTTAAAATGGTAGAAAAATTTTTCAAGGAAAAGAGAAGAGCTTTGAGAAAAGATGGGGACAAAGCTCTACATCTGAGACCTTGAGTCAAGCTTTCTACTTCATGGTGTTCTTGTAACAGTGGTCCACTTAACCTTTTGAATATGGCTCTGAGGCTTATTTTTAAAGGGGACAAGTTTTCCTTTTTCTCTTCTCCCTCTCAACCTCCCTAACCTGGGGGCA
>JAJEJO010004007.1:0-130010 GCA_020662805.1 Glaucomys volans | reverse complement strand
CAATTAAAGACTCACAAGTGAAAATCGCAGTGAGATATTACCTCATATCCATTAGAAAGGCTGTTATCAAAAACAAACTAAATAAAATAAGTTTTAATGAGTATGTGGAAAATTTTGAATTCTCAGGCAGACACTGTGTGGGTATATAAAATGGTATAAGCACTATGGAAAATAGTATGGAGGCTCCTCAAGAAATCTAAAACTAGAACTACCATATGACCCTGCAATCCAACTTATGAATATTTATCCAAAAGAATTGAAAGTGAAGTTTTGAATAGGTACTGCCTATACATATTCATAGCAATATTTTTTTTTAAATTTTACACATTCATTTTGATTCACTGTATACATACGGGGTACAAATTTTCATTTCTATGGTTGTACATGATGTATATTCATACCATTCCTATTAATCATACCTGTACATAGGGTAATGATGTCTGTCTCATTCCACCATTTTTCATACCCCTCCCCTTCCCCCTTTCATTTCCCTCTACATAATCCAAAGTTCCTCCATTCTTCTCTCAGCCCCCACCCCTCAACCCGATTCTATATCATCATCTACTTATCAGAGAAAACACTTGGCCTTTGTTTTTTTGGGATTGGCTTATGTGGAACCAACCTAGATGCCCTTCAACAGACGAATGAATAAAGAAGCAGTGGCATATATACACAATGGAATACTACTCAGCCATAAAGAAGAGTAATATGGCATTTGCAGATAAATGGATGGAATTGGAGATTATCATGCTGAGATAAGCCAATCATAGCAATACTATTCACAATAACCAAGTGATGGAAGCAATCCTGATCAGTTAGGGTTCTCCAAAAAAAGATAAGAGAAGATGTATTATGAGAACTGACTCACATGCTTACACAGGTCAAGAAGTCCCAAAATATGCCGTCTGCAAGTGGAGAAGCAGGAAAGCTGGTGCTTAATTCAGTTCAAGTCTGAAGGTCTAAGAACTACCCCTGTGGTGTAACTCCCAGTCTGGATCTGAAGGCCTGAGAACCATGGAGGCCATTGGTGCAACTTCTAGAATCCAAGGGCCCAAGATCTCAGAGCTGTGATGTTTAAGGGCAGAAGACATATGTTCCAGCTCAAAGAGAGAGAATATTTGTCCTCCCACCACCTTCTTGATCTGTTCTAGTTCATCCACACCGGTGAGGGCAGGTTTTACTACTCAGTCTACCAATTCAAATGCTAATATCTAATCAAGAATGTGAAGAGCCCACAAGGTGACACATGCCTGTAATCCCAATTGCTCAGGAGGATCATGAGCTCAAAGCAAGCCTCAGCAAAAGCAAGGTGCTAGCTAAGCAACTCAGTGAGACCGTGTCTCTAAATAAAATACAAAATAGGGCTGGGGATGTGGCTCAGTGGTTGAGTGCCCCTGAGTTCAATCCCCAGTATCCCCCAACAAAACAAAACAACTCCCGATCCTCCTGACTCAGCCTCCCAAGTTGCTTGGATTATAGGCGTGCGCCAACACGCCTGGCTCACTCACATCAATGTTTATAGCAGCTCAATTCATAATAGAAAAGCTATGGAACCAATCTAGGTGCCCTTCAACAGATGAATGGATAAAGAAACTGTGGTATATATACAATGGAACATTATTTGGCCACAAAAAATGACTATGATATCTGCTGGCAAATGGATAGATTTGGAGACAATCATCTTAAGTGACAAGAAATCCCAAAACACCAAAGGCCAAATGTTCCATCTGATATGTGGATGCTAACACACAATAAGGGTGGGAGAGGGAAGAATAGAAGTTCAGTGGATTAGAGAAAGGGGGATGAAGGGAAGGGAGGAGGGACGGGAACAGGAAAGACAGAATGAATCAGACATAACTTTCCTATGTTCACATATGAATACAAAACCAGTATAACTCCACATCACATACAACCACAAGACTGGGATTCCAATTAGAATAAGTTATACCCCATGTATGTATAATATGTCAAAATATGCTCTACTGTTATGTATCCTGGAAAAGAATAAATAAAAAAATAAAAAGTTAAAAGAAGACAATTTGAAGTTGAAAAAAAATGCTAATCCCTTCTGGAACCACTCTGATACACCCAGAAATAATGTCTGACCAGGTATCTGGCCACTCTCTAGTTCAGTTAAGTTGACACATAAAATTAAGCATCACACAACTTAAGCATCTGTGGAAGGATTAATAGATACACAAAATATGGTACATACAGTGGAATACCATTCAGTCTTTAAAAGAAAATCCTGTCATGTGCTACAACACAGATGAACGTTGAAGAATTATGCTAAGTAAAGAAGTCACAGAAATGCAACACCTGCCTGCGTGGATCCAGCTAGGCACCTACCTGTACAGAAACACGTGCCCGCTCAGCATTTTGCTGCAGCTCCCCATCTACCAACACATGGCAGCCTCCATCTTGGGATACCTCCGCCACCATCTTGGGTTACCTCTGCTGCACCATCTTCAGTTGGGGCAGCTTCCATACTGGGACACCTGCTGGAGACTAGAAGCAAAATATCAAGATACCTACAGGTTAGCCGCTACTGCCACCACCAACTAGGGACATGGCTACTTCCATCTAGGGATAACAGCCAGGACTAAACGAACATCACCAAGGTCCTGCAGACTTGGTTACATCTGAGGTATTCCCACCTTGGTTACCCCTAGGTGGGAAAAGGGTGTGAGGGCATCTTGATTCCGGCTCATTCAGCCAACCAGCTTGGCATCCACCAGGATCCCAGAGACAACTTGGGAAGCACTTGCTGAGACCTGACATCAGCCTGGTCCACAACTCTCTCCCCAATACCTGGTCCTGCTGGTTTGGCAATCAACAGGCAAGCAAGAGGCAATCCTCTTGATCCTCAATCCCCAGTCTCCCAACCACCTCCTAGCCACCAACACAGCCCAGCACTTGCAGCTACGTGCCTGGCCCACAGCTCTCAACAACTGGCCCTGATCTTCCCAGTACAGAACAGTTTTCAACAACAGGCACACAGGTCCCTACGCTCAGCCCTCAGGACCTCTGGGGAGGGAGGTTCCTGATTGGGAAGTCGAAGGGTAGGGGCAGGAGAGATACAATTTAGAGACTAAATTAGAGACCAGGAATTGTGGGGTCCACCAGTAAGGTATGGGCATCACACGAGTGGATCCCAAAGAAGAGTTCTGGGGTACAGTCTTCCAGTGGGACTGGCAATTGCTATAAGCTGTCTCCAAGTTTGATCCTCCCACCTAAGTAACTTTCACCATCCTGAGGGTGGAGTTACTAGCAAACTCCAGACAACCCCACCTATCATAAGAGAAGGGAAGCAGAGAAGATATTTAACTCCAACAGAAACAATTGTTCAATTTTCCTTCAAGACTCTTTTCTTTCCCTCCTCTCTTATCCCCAACATTTTTTTAAATCAAGTTCTTCTCATGCATCAGTCTACTGAGGACTAGGAGTTTTAATTAGTATATTACAATTTTATTGTAGATTCCTTTATTTATTTAACATCTTTTTTCTTTTTTTATTACTCCTTCTATTTTCCTCTTATTTATCTGTTTCCTCAGTCTTTTTCTCTTTTCTCCTGCTAACAACTAAATTCTTTTGATTCCTCTTTCACTCTTCCTATGATCTAGGACCTCTATATTCTCACCTCCTACACCTCATTAACATCATATCCTATACCCATTCCCCATTCTTTCTGTCCATCATTAGAAATTGTAGACCTTATTGCAAACCTATTGTTCATGTTGTACATTATAATCTAACACTTCATCTTTGTTATTGCGACAAAACTGTTAGTGTCTTAATAGGGGCTATTTGGTTTAAGGTTGCATATTGTTTGCATTGGGTGCTGTTAATATTGATCTCCCCCTTAAAGATGAGGTATTGGAAACCTGCAGGGACACTACAAATTTATAGGATGGAAACTGTAATATCTCAGATCCGCACTGCTAGAGAGGAAGACACATGAAAAACATGAAAAAGCAAGGGAAGAAAGCCCCAAACAAACCAAGATTCTGTATTAATAGAATCCACTGACAGCAAGGTAGAAGAAATGTCAGAAAAGGAGTTCAGAATGTTCTTACTTTAAAATGATCTGCAAAGTAAAGGATGAACTTCAAAAACTAAGGATAGTAGGAACGTACCCCAACATCATAAATGCCAAGTATGCTAAACCCAAGGCTAACATAATTCTAAGTGGAGAAAGCATTCCGCATTAATACCGGAGTAAGAAAAGGATGCCCTGTTTCACCATTTTTATTCAACACTGTCCTTGAAACTCTAGTCAGAGCAATTAGACAGAAAAAAGAAATAAAGGTATATAAACAGGTAGAGAAGAATTCAAACTATCACTATTTGGCTGATAATATGATTCTATATTTAGAAGATCCAAAAAATTCCACCAACTTCTAGAACTCATAAATGAATTCAGCAAAATAATAGGATATAAAATCAATAAAATCAAATGCATTTCTATACATAAGCAATGAATCCAACGCAAAAGAATTCAGGAAAACTACCCCATTCACAATAGCCTCAAAAAATAAAATAAAATAAAATACTTGGGAATCAATCTAACAAAATAGGTGAAAGACCTCTACAGTAAAAACTACAGAATCCTAAAGAAAGAAGTTGAAGAAGACCTTAGAAGATGGAAAGACCTCCCATGCTCCTGGATAGGCAGAATTAATATTGTTAAAATGACCATACTACCAAAAACATTATACAAATTTAATGCAATTCCTATTAAAATCCCGATGACATTCTTCATAGAACTAGAAAAAGCAATCATGAAATTTATTTGGAAAAAAAGAGACTCAGAATAGCCAAAGCAATCCTTAGCAAGAAAAGTAAAGCAGGAGGCATCACAATACTAGATCTCAAACTATACTACAGAGCTACTATAATAACAGCATGGTATTGGCACCAAAATAGGTGGGCAGACCAAAGGCACAAAATAGAAGACACTGGGACAAATCCACATAAATAGTTATCTCATACTAGACAAAGGTGCCAAAAACATACAGTGGAGAAAAGATAGCCTACTCAACAAATGATGCTGGGAAAACTGGAAATCCATATGCAGCAATATGAAATTAAACTCCTATCTCTCACCCTGTACAAAACTCAACTCAAAATGGATCAAGGACCTAGGAATTAGACCAGGGACCCTATATGAAATAGAAAAGGCAGACCCAAATCTTCATCATGTTGGCTTAGGACCAGACTTCCTCAATAAGACTCCCAAAGTACAAGAAATGAAAACAAGAATCAGTAAGTGAGATAGATTCAAACTCTTTTTCAGCAAAGGAAACAATCAATAATGTGGAGAGAGCCTACGGAATGGGAGAAAATCCTTACTATATGTGCTTCAAACAGAGCACTGATCTCCAGAATTTATAAAAAATCAATAAATAGGTTAAGGAACCAAGCAGACACTTCATAGAAGATGTACAGTCGATCAACAAACATATGAAAAAATGTTCATCATCTCTTGTAAATAGAGAAATGCAAATCAAAACTACTCTAAGATTTCGTCTCACTCCAAGCAGAATGGCAATTATCAATAAATGTTGAGGATGTGGGGAAAAAGGTACATTCATACATTACTGGTGGGATTGTAAATTGGTGCGACCACTCTGGAAAGCAGTATGGAGATTCCTTAGAAAACTTGGAATGAAACCACCATTTCCCAGTTATCCCACTTTTTGGCCTATACCCTAAGGACTTAAAATCAGCATATTACAGTGACATAGCCATATCAATGTTTATAGCAGCTCAATTCACAATAGCTAAATTGTGGAACCAATCTAAATGTCCTTCAATAGATGAACGGATAAAGAAACTGTGGTACATATACACAATGGCATATTTTTCAGCCTTAAAGAATAAAATTATGGCATTTGTAGGTAAATGGACAGAGTTGGAGATTATCACGGTAAGCGAGATAAACCAATCACAAAAATCCCAAGGCCAAATGTTTTCTCTGATAAGTGGATGCTAATACATAATGGGATGGCGGTGGTAAGAGAAGAATGGAGGAACTTTGGATTGTGCAGAGGGTAATGAGGGAAAGGGAAGGGGTAGGAGGTGGAAAAGGTGGTAGAATGAGATGGACATCATTATCCCATGTACATGTATGACTGCATGAATGGTGTGACTTCATCATGTACAATCAGAGAAATGAAAAGTTGTACTCCATTTGTGTGCAATGAATTGAAAAGCATTCTGCTGTCATGTATAACTAAACAGAACAAATTTTAAAAATGCAAAAAAAAAAAATACAACACCCTATGATATGATGAACTACCTTAAGTAGTCAAATTAATTAAGACAAACAGAATTGTGGTTACCTGGGACTCAAAGGGATGACAGGTGTTCTGTGACATGAAAATGTTCTGAAGATCTTATTTAAGACAACGTGAATATAATTAACACATCTGAATTATACACTTAAAAATGGTTAATGTGATAAATCTTGTCATACATTTTTTAACCACAATAAAATCTCATTAAAAAAAAACCTTAGTTTTATTAATTCAGGAATTTTATGAGGTGACTAATTTCCAACACAAGCGATTTATAAGTTAAAAGGGACTAGAGAACTCACTATGCCTCTTCCCTGCCATCCACTTATTCCACCCTGCAAGAGAAAAGCAAAGAGGTAAGAAAGCCAAAGGCAAGACCCTTGCCAGTCTGTGCCAGGCACCCATTTTCCTACATAGCCCAGCAACTTCTGCGCACACTCAGAGGCAGCCTCTATCTAGCCACTCTCACCTTTGCCCTCATGAATCAAAAGGTGGGCCTTATGGCCTTATGCTCAAAGGATGGATGCACTTCAGGTAGCATGGGATTTGACTCCAAGTCATAGAACAAATTTATAGTTGAGAAATCCCCACCCACCTGCAAATTCAGGCAATCCCACATAATAAAGAGCTTGACTTCTTTGAGTGCCCTCTCAAGAAAGCTAAAACACAAGAATAGGAAAGCCAATATAGCCATGCCCCTTACTGGTCAGAATGAACTGTAGGTGTCAGCAAAAGAATTAAATTCTTCCACTGAAAATGTAAAAGGAAAAGAGTGAACATAAGGCAAAAGCAGGAGGCCAGGAATAAGGTTTGAACATCAAACACCCTTTACTTTTGTAATTTCCTCAAGGCGATTCAAGACCGAGTAAGCAGATTCAAAACTGAGTAAGTAGATTCCAGTTTATTGTAAGTCTTCTTTATTTACAGTACAAGTCTCTAAAAGGTCAAGGCAGTTATCTTTTAAATAACATGTCAATCATATAAAATAGCTGGAACCAAAGTAAAGAAATATATACATTATAATACATTAAGTACTTTCAATATTGTTAAATGGGTTTTCATATTAAATTAAAAGACGCTATCATTATTTACAACACTATTTCTCTAGTTTAAAATTCAACCTGTCAAAAGACTTAATGTACATTTTTTTACAAAACTGACACAGCAGTATTAATAAAACTGTTCATGATTGTAATTTTTATTTTTTCTATAATACACTGCACCTTTGTTACCAGAGAAAAGAAAACAAAGGCATTGCACTAGATGGTATGAATACTGCCAAGTCAGTGTGTTAACACTTGTGGGATAATGCATGGCCTGATCTGATTCTCCAACAGGCTCATTCACACTGGTTTTTACTCTTCGTATTGAGTCAACTTTCTACAGGTAGATTTATTCTCCTTGGAAGTTTCATTCAAGTCCACAGCTAATGGGCAAAATGCCAAGAATCTGATGGCCACAAAGCCATCACAAAGCTGATGCCAATATGATCCTACTATTTAAAATACCCAATAAAAGCCAAAGCTAGAAAACCACTCACTGTTGAATCAAGGAAAAAATAATAAGACATTCTGTAGGAAATTTTGAATATCTATAAATTTAAGGTATTCAACAGACTACAAAAGGATTTTTAATAGCTTATTATTCTTATTTTTCTTAGGCTGAGATAAGAAAAAAAGTAAATCCTTTCTATTTTTCAAATATGTTTTGATGGAATCAAAAAGCTTCACATTTATAACTAAGATTTTTATACAGAACATCATGTTGACATAGTTTTCTCATGTTACTGTCAATTATTTTCAGGATTCATATTGCATTCTCAGGAAGGAAATACTAAGATTTCTTCCTAATTTCTAACTTTTCAGAATTAATATACTCTAGATTTTGAAAGGAAATTCAAGAAAGGAAAATAGTCATTCGATGCTTAAACTGAGTAGCACAGTATTCTGAAACACCTTATATATCCAGTAGTGGCCTAAATAGGAGCAGTAAGGGATTAGGTATTTAATTGTACCACTCAAACCACACAGTTAAATTGAGTATTTTCCCTTCATTAACAGAGCCCAGAAATTAATTTTATAAGGATGAAGTGTCCTTATAAAGCAGCAACTCCTGCTTCAGAATGTTTAACCACCAAATTACCCACGAGGCAGGAGTACTTTAAAAAATAATTTCTCAATTCATGGCAAAGGATAAAGAAAAATCAATATGCCACATTATTGTCAGGAGCTATTCCCATGGAGCTTTCCAATTGTGTACATGGTATTGAAACTAAAAACAAAGAAACAACCTGATTATAGCTAGTGGGGGACATCTTTTACTTCTATAGGATATTGACAGGATAAATAATACTATGTATCCTGACAGAAAAAAATGAACAGAGACAAAACATTACTGGTATTTCAAATCAGACACAAAATCCCTTTTCCCTGGACACACAAAAATTTAATGATGTTCCACACATCTTCCATCTCTGCCCCTCTCCTTTACTAGTCTTCTGTATCAAAACTAAAATCATCAGTGCTTTGTGTATCTTCAAAAGGCACATATACACATTCAAGTGGGGGAGGAAGTTTAACATCAGATAAGTCTTAAGTCTCCAGTCAACTTCTTCCACTTCAAAATTAACTGTTTTTAATAAGCAAGGTTAATAAGCAAAATGTTCCTACTCGTGTACTTACTATACTGTCTGTAACCGAATGCATCTTCCTTTCTCTTTTTACGTGATAATTAATGTGCTTTTTATAGGAAGTCTGAAAAAGAATGAAATTCTAAAAATTTTACAAATCCCCAAATTGTCCTCCTGACAGAAAGAAGCTAACAAAGAAACATTCTGGGAATTTCCTCAAAATTTAATACTCCTAGTCACTTCTAAAAACAAACAAAATTGCTGGCCATTAAAAAAGAAGTTCCTTAGTAAGATTACTTTATCTCTTAGTATATCTCAGGGGCAGGATTGGTCAGTGTAACAAAGTGGAAAATGGGAATATCCACACTGGAAATATATGCCACTTAACTTGCTGGTTATATTGAAACACACTTTATCCCTATTAAAAGCAACCAAGTGTTTCCTTCTCACCCAGTTTCTTGGATAGGATCTAATTTATTTTATACACTTAAAAAATTATTTGTTAGTAATTCTTCCTTTAGAAATTTGGTGATTCTAATTTACTAATGATGAGAATGGGAGGGCTAAAACCTGAACATACACAGATGAGTGAGTTTAACATAATGATTACACAAAAGTTTTAAACAAGCTTAAGAAGTACTCTAAAAAAGGTTTAGATTTAGTGGTTGCATCCTCTTGTCACCAACCGAGAGGCAGAATTATAAAACTGAACACTTGAAAACAAGGTAAATTAGGAAGATACAGAATGGTAGGATTCCCGATAAATTAAATTCTTCCATAAATGCAAACCTGCTTACCTGGCCACAAGTGGAATAAATCAGAATTTTTCTCATGGTTTCAGAAATCCTGACAATAGGTAACATTAAATTATTATAACGAGACACAAATAAATTGAGCAGCACTACAAATGGGTTTTAAGTAAATAATGTGTCAACTCTAAGGCCAAGGTAACTCACAATCTGTAAGACATGGTTTTTCTTCTTCAGTTAGGTTAACAAATACAATAACTCAGTTTCTCACACCTCATCTATCTGTATTTTAGCTTAAATGAGAAAATGTTAATGCAACTTCCCAATTCCCAGATTTCTAATTCACAGGTATCAAAACCCAAAGTGCAAATCCAAGGAATTTTTACCCTTCAGACATGGACGATTTAAAGAGCCAAAGAACTGAAAGGTCTTCTGCAAACAGGTGAATGTGATGAAGAAATAAAACATGTCACTTATTTTTGGTCTCTTGTTCCTGCCTGTTTTCCTTCATAGTCCATTTCAAAAAAATGTGCTTGATTTCAACAATTCAGGTCCAATCCTGTCCAATGGTCTGGTACCATTAGGAAATATTTGTCCATTGCTTCACAAAATCTAGTCCTATACAACTCTGGAGAGACCACAGTTGGCATTTTACCTAAAGTTAAGAAAGAGAAAAGGGGAGAAGTTGTTGTTTTATATATAGAATTGATTGGGTATCGGATTTCAATCAAGTATGTTTTTCCATATAAACTTCCATAAAGACACATACAGAGCAGTCTAAGTGAGGAAGTAGAATTACCCACTGTGCCACCTGCCACGTGACAGGGTTCCTTCCTGGTAGAAGCTTTTATTCTTTTTTTTGTGTGTGTGGTGCTGGGGATTGAACCGAGGGCCTTGTGCTTGCGAGGCAGGCACTCTACCAACTGAGCAACATCCCCAGCCCTAGAAGCTTTTATTCTAAAGACAAGTTCTTTCCTAGAGATGAGAGATGGCTACAAAACCAAATGAGGCTAGCAGTGCTCAAAGAACTAGAAAATACCAAGTGTTTATTTAGAGAAAACCTCTTATTCAGAACCTCTAGTTTTTTCTTCCTTTTTAACTCTTATCTTGAGAACTTTTGGCATTTTAACATAAATTTAAACCCAGCATTTCCTACCTATGCAATTCCCCTTAATATCTGGCCATTCTGGAAATGAAGTTAGAGATAACCTCACTTTCTTTTTTACAATTTTAATAGTTCTTCATGTTTTTCAATAGTTCTTAAATTTTAAATAAGGAATATATAAGAACAACTTAAAGAGTAAATAGAACAAAAATTCTGCTCACCTTGTCCTCCTAAAATTCCTGTTGACTTCACAACCATCTCAAGCTTTTTGTCCCATGTAAATGTTCGAATATAATCTGGGGGTTGAAAGAGGCAGGTGAAATTAGCTATCAAGCTATGTTAATAAATATAAGCATATGACAATAGTAATAACTACTACTACTATTTCTATAATACTTAACATTTATTGAATGCTTCAATATGCCATGTGCTTTCTAAAGGTTTTCTCCAAATTAATTTGCTTCATCCTTAAAACAATGACACAGGACCTAATTTGCAAATGACTTTTGAATATATAGTTTTGTGTGTGTATATGTGTGTGTGTGTGTATGCGTATATACACATCTATCTCCAGAAGCACTCTACCATTGAGCTAAATTCCCATCCCTTTTTATTTTTTTATCTTGAGACAAGATCTTGCTAAGTCACTGAGGCTAGCCTTGAACTTGTGATCTTCTTGCCTCAACCACTAAAGTCACTGTGATTACAGGGAGGCACCACCAAACTCAGCCTGAAATTATGTATTTCTGATAAAAATAATGAAAATGGAAATGAGGAAACTGAATAGAAGGGACTAGAATGAAAAACTTTTATTTTTAAAATTTCAAATGAAAGTTTGTTAAAATATTCAATAAACCTGATAAGGTTCAAAAGAATTTTACATTTTTTTTCTTTCAATCATGGACTGTAAATTGGATATAACTATTAACTTACCTATAATTCCAACTACCAGCTCATTGCTAGTATCATCTCGTCCAACCAGCAAAGAATAATCTATAATGAGGTGGCTAGAAAGGAAATGGGAGTCACTATGGATGGAGGTTCTCAGCACAGCTTTGGAATGAGAACGAATATACAGAGGGTTGTCTCGAACCATCTTCAAGAGGTTTTCATCCAGCAGGACGACGTCACAACTCTCTTTCCCAGTGTCAGTTTTTACATTTCGATTCCTAAGTGAACCCTTCAAGTCAAACACCTGGTTGAAAGAAAACTATTTGTCATTTATGTATGAGTTGCCACAATGGTTAATTAATGAAATTAAATAAAAAAGGCAGACAGACAGACTCTTTGTAGTGCCTACAATTTCATACTTTTTTTTTTTGGAACCAGGGATTGAACTCAGGGGCACTCGGCCACTGAGACACATCCCCAGGCCTATTTTGTATTTTATTTAGAGACAGGGTCTCACTGAGTTGCCTAGGGCCTCACGAAGTTGCTGAGACTGGCTTTGAACTTGAGATCCTCCTGCCTCAGCCTCCTGAGTCACTGGGATTACAGGCATTTACCGCCGTGCCCGGCTCAATTACATACTTTTAAATTTAATTTTAAAATTCAATCATAACTTTTATAACAGTCATTCATAGTGAAATAATTGTACAAAACATAAAATAATGGTGATATAAATATATCATATGAAACTAATACCTAGGTACTCAATTACTAAAACATTTCAGAAATACTCTGATTAGTTTAATCAACTTTATGGTACATTAACAAGTAACTCCAAAAATATATGAAGGATCATAAAGCAGTATAAAAAGAGATGCATATCATCTTTCTTAGGAAACTTATAAGTCTTGATATTGAAACGGCACAATTACTTATGGCAATGAAGAAGAAACAGCATAATTTTAGGAATAATTGGGTGGTAGGAAAAGCAGTGCACTCCAAGGTCAGAGAACCTGAATGCTAGAACCAGGATGACCTGGAGTGTAGTTCACACACCAGTGCTGATCAGTTGCTCCTGGCTCATGATGATGTCAAGGAGCCAGTGACAGACTGTAAATCAGACCATTGAGCACACAGTTTAGTTCAGCTAACATATTTCTCAGATGAAGATTTTCTCCATGAAAAAGGCAGTTCACTGAATCACAGTTTGGCACAAGCTCCTTAACTCTTCGAAGACTGGAAATAATTTAAGAACCAGAACTTTAAACAGCCACTTTTCTAGAATTTAGACCAACCTGAGATCTAAAAATAACTAAGTTACGTAATTTCTATGGGCCTCAACAAATTTATTTTTAAAAACTGAGATGGTGGAAGCAGATCTGTTTTTTTATTCTATCAATTCTGTGATTCTACAATATTGAATATGTTAAATTTTAGGATCAGTCCATAACAATAATTTTTCCTTATTCTTTCTTCCAAGTCAAAAGTACAATTTGGGGCTAGGGATATAGCTCAGTTGGTAGAGTGCTTGCCTCGCAAGCACAAGGCCCTGGGCTCAATCTCCAGCACTGCAAAAAAAAACAAAAAAAAAATCGAAGTTTGATTTCATCTAGCAACCAAAGTTACATACATACTATAAAATAAGATGTTATTTGGATTCTTTATATTCAAGAACCAAAAGTACAAAGAGGACCAATAGCTAAATGCTTCACATAGTCCAATGCCCTTACCTGTGCCATCTTTCTCCCATAGAAAAGATTTTCCATGACAAGGAGATCTAACTTCTTCTCAGTGTTGTTCTGAGAGTTCTTATAACCAATTCTATAAACTCCAAGAATTTTGGCTAAGGCCGTGGGTCTCTAATCAAGAAAAGATCAAAGCAAACTACTATTAAAGGGATTATTTATGATTTATTACTATTTTTTATATTCTGTGGGTTATCCACATGTTGTAGAAACATTTACTGATGATATAACCAGCCAAAAGTCCTTAAAAAAAAAACCCAAACCCTTGAATTTTCAGAAGTATGGTAATGAAGCCAATGAAAATACTAGACAGTTAGCATTCTCCAAAGGGACAATCCTTCATGGTTGTTCAAATTCAAGCACTTTATTATAACATCTAGTTTCTTCTAATAACATATAATAAACCATAACTTTATAAAAGCACCCAAAACTCTATTCATAATTTTATGGAGGTGGGGGAAGGAGTGTGGTCATTGCTCAGTGATAAGTAGGCAAACCTGGGCCAATAGCTTCCTGTTTTTCTGGCTAAAGGAGGCATCTCCTGATTTTTCAACATGTTTCAAATTTCTGTCTCAAAAAAATTACGAATTACTCAATGTGCAGATAATTTTATCAGTCTTAAATTTAAGTTGACTTTCATATACATACTAATTAAAAACACCTTGCTCAAGATCACTTGATTCCTCACTGGCAAAGATATGAAAACTACAGCGTGAAATCTCTGCATTCCACCAGATCTTAATAGCACCCCTGAGATCCAGTTAAGTCCTGTTCGGATCTTGCCACATGGAGATCTATCATTAGTACCAGCCCTCAGGATGGGAGAAAGCCCAGTAAACTGTTGACCAAGATTCAATATTTGGGATTTCTACCTTTTGTTGAACAGCATTTGTAATATAATTGAAGTAGTGTGGTGCAAAGTCAAGGAAAGACTGGACTTCCAGGCGAGGCATCTGCTTCAAAATGAATCTATCATCTAAAAAAAAGAAATTTCAAGTATTTATTCAATCACAATATCTACTGTCTTCTATAGTAAATTATTCCAGAGATCCAAAATCATCCTTATTTTATGTTTTTAAGGAATATTTTCTGATGTTACCATGAAAATTTTGATCAGAACATAATTTTCAAGTAATTGTAGAAAGTAAGGGCTGGAAGAGATCCTGAGGATTTATGTAGTCACTAGTCCTCTACTCTAATAGTACCACAACTAAACTCACTACCAGGTGATCTAATTTTTAGAACTATCAAATAAAGTTATAAAAACTCCATTGTTAATGATGCATTAAGACACAGTTATGAAAGTTCTTATCAAACAACAAATTTCCAGCTCTATTCTCTTAAATAATTTTGCTTTCAGTAGTTAGAGCAAATAGAATCTGAAACACATGGTCACATATTCTGCAAGCTTTTTATGTTAAGAACTCATCTTTCTACTTTAAGGTTAAATATTTCTATTTTCATTTTTCATCAGTTCTGAGATACTCTTTTGAGCTTTCTAGAAGTGCTCTTTCTGTTACCTTTGGAGAGCTCGGAACTAGAGAGTTTACTAAGGTAAGGACTTGATCAATGCCTGAGTCTCATTACAAACACATAGAGGTATATTCTTTTAAATATTTCATTAAATTCTCTTCAAGTCAGAAAACATCATTTGCCAACTGCCAATACTGTACTACCTTGGTTCAAGTATTATGAATCATTTCAGGGGAAGAGATGAAGACTACTCAACCAGTAAATGGTTAAAAAATCTTGCCTTCAGTTGCATAGAAGGCAGCTCCTGATTTGCCTCCTCGGGCCTGCCATGGTGATGAGTGGGAAAGGGAACGAATGAAATCTTCCTCACTGCTGCCCAGAATCACTTCACGCATTTTATGAAACTCTCCCGCATAGTACAGTCGACAGTAAAATTTGGCATTAGCATCAGAAAATTCTACAAAAGAAGTTTTTAAAAAAAGCTTTTATGAATCAAAAAATACCTTTTCTCTCCCTTCCCCACCATTATATGCAACCATGTAGATTCCTCCACAAAACATCTCTCATGTTAAGTTGAAATGCCTGTTTATTGTCATGCTGTCAACACGATCTTCAGGGGAGATTAGAAAATATTCATATGATGACTATTACATATTTAAAACAAAATAAAAATAAATAAACCCAGTTCTACCTTTACACTGGTTTTTGTATTTTAATCATTGTACTTTTATAGACCTTCTTTATAAATACCACAAAATTTATTGTGTATAATACTGTTCTGAACAATAAGTTTCTAGTACCCATATACACAATTCTAAATGCTTATCAAGCTCTATGGATCTCCATTATATAATAAGAAAATATTTAAATATTAGAAATTAAAGTATGATTTATAAATTTATAAAATAAATTGCAATTTTAATTAAATTTATAAATTAAATTCTTTATAAATTCAACATATATTTTAGAAACTAAATTATGCATAAATAAACCTCATGTCAGCACACTTAATATTCATCTCAAGAAACAGAATATTTAACTAGTATAAAGCTAGAATTCCCAAGTAACAAAATTTGCTTAATTATGGTCTCTGTCCCTAGGTAGACAACATATTATTTTATACTTACGAAGTTCAACATGAGGATTTGTGAATTGTTTCTTTTGTGAATCTCCTCCATCTGCCTCATCTAAAATGTTTAATATCATTAGTAAAGACAAAGTTTTAAATAGTTATCTGTTCACTTTATCTTTTTTCCTGATATAACAAAAATTATAAATAAACAATAAAAATAACCTAGTAAAATTACTACAAAGCAAGCATTAGATTGATGAATAAACTCTGCAAACAATCACAATAAAATGTGTTATTTTGAAATTTCAATATTTAAAGAAATAGAGAATTCAGTTTGAATAATTTTTCTTACTTGTCACTCCTATTACAACAAACTCAGCTCTTATACCAAGAACTTCCATGGCTTCTTTATTGGTCAATGACCAGTTTTCCACACATGTAGAATAATACTTCCCCATATATTAGAATCTAATTCGGAGTTGTTTTTTAATTTGAATGATGTTTCTGATAAACCTACTCCACTGTTTACATATTAGTATCAAAAAGAACAAATTGTCCCCTAAATTTTCACATTTCAAAATCATTTTCCGAAGCATCAAGACTCTCCCAGGATCACATTACAAACATCTGCAACCTATAGAGTACTAAACAGACCTCTTAATTGCTAACCAAAATTTGTTACAGTGATTGTTATATTTTAGCTACTAATTCATGATCTAACCTAGGGGTCATCCAACAATTTTCTAAAGGGACAGATAGTAAATAATTTATTCAGTTGCAACTACTCATTGCTAATGTAATGTGAAAGCAAGCAGACAAGAGTAAACTAATGGATGTGACTATGTTCCAGAAAAACTTTATAAAGAACAGATGAACATACTCTGCCAAATACTGTTTTAAACCCATACACAAACAATCAGACAGACATGGTTTTAAAATATCAAAATATAGATGAACATAAATAGCCACAATTTTACTGGAATTAGAAAGAAAACCTCTGGGAGACAGGGGCAGTGGAATGAAAACATGAGTATTTGAGTTAACATAATGGGACAGATGCTTTGTGTATAATGTCACTAAGTCCTCAGTAAACCACTTTATGGGTATGGCAACTAAAGATTTCTGACTGTATCACACAATAAATGATAACAACAAAATCTGAAACCAGCTGGACTCCTCAAATGCCATGCTTTTTCTATTATCATGCTGAGGAGTGAGAACAGAGGATATGCCCTGGTTTCAGTAATAAGAATTACCTATGTAACACTATAAGAAACTTTAAAAACCGAAATAAATAAATTAAAGCCTGAAACAAGCACATTTGGTCTACTTAACACACCTTGAGGCTCACTGCCTTGATTCTCCGTCCCCTCCTTGCCCGTCTGCCCAACCTGGTAGTAAGCACTATCTGCTCCACGCAAGGTTTCTCTCTTCTGGGAAGAGAGATCAGGGCTTTTGCCTGCTGTCCCTCTGAAGAAGGACAACATTCCAGAAGCCTTTTTAGCTAAAAATAAGAGGTAACATATTAATTTTAATTACAGGTCACTGCAAGTGGAAAATAAAAATTTTCAACTTATTCCTTTGTTAGCAGTAACCATTAGATAAGGCTAATAAATCTGAGTAACATAGATTCTTTCATTGCACAGATTATTATTCCACATGATATTGTTGTTTTTGAGTAATCAAACAACCTTGCTGTCAGAAACACAGAAGGAAAGCAATGCTCAGCTAGTTGACTGTCAAAAATGTGAGAAATTCTCTAGGTGGTCTTTCAAAAACATCTTTCAACAATATCTTTCATAGCTGTCATATTTTAAGCTAAAAGATTAAATTATAGCTAAGTTCTTATGATATAGTCAATTAAACAAAAACAGTAACTCCACAAGCTAAAAAAATTCAGAGTTAAATGTAACATCTTTTCATCTTTCGTGTTGCAAAATTAAAAATGGGAAAATAGACAAGTTGCTTTTCAGCATCGTGCAAAAAATAAATAGGATAGTCAAGAATTTACTAAAGCTTGTTCTTTTATTCCTTATTTTGAGCTTCATTCATTATATCCTGAATATGTGTGATTCTAATACTGTAAAATTATTATTTACAAAAAAATTACCATTTACAAAATCAATAGAAAATGTCTATCATGAAAGTGCTCACTTTAAGTGGTAGTCACTATTATTACTTCCTTAATATCTACTACTACCCAGTTCCTTGCTAATAAATTTGGAGCAGGGAGGCAGCCATGTATGCAGTTCCCAGGACAATGCTCCCCCTACTTTTTCAGCAGTTAGACGTGGCCCTAAAACTCAGTTCTGACCAACGAGACCAAAGGGGGTGCCTCTGCTTCCCAAATAAGAGAATAGTTGCAGCTTCCACTGCCCTTCTTTCTGTCTCAGAGTCAAACAAAATGGAATATTCTTGAACATGAGGAAAACTTAGAGTATCCAAGACAAACTATCCCTCAATTATCATAACAATGCTAAGCAGCTGAACCACTGCCAGCAACTGCCCACTTACAGGCTGAGCTATTTAAGAAAGGTGGGTATGTTTAAGCCCTTTGAGAATTGAATTTTCTGTTACTGTAGCTGAATGCATTCCTAACTGATAAAGCCAATGAAACCCAAGTTCAAATTCCATCTCCCCCACTGTCTGAACTCAAACAAGTTACTTAACCTAAACTATAATAACTTCCTTTCTGAAAATAGGGATGTCAATAATCCTTATAAGCTTATTATGGAGATTAAAGGAAACAACATAAAATTTTCATAGTGCCAATTAATACTGTAAACTCAAAAAAACTAAGTTCATGTTTTATTTTAGATTGTTCATTTTAAATTGAAAGTTCACGGAAGGTAGATCCTCCTTTTTGCATATACCAGGGAGTTTCTAAGAATTTGAAATTCAATAACTTGAACTTAAAGAATCACATCTATAAAAAAGGATATTCAAAAATGTTAAATCCATGTTATATTTCAAAGACTAAAAGTAGTAAATCCTTGGCCAAATGGCATTTCTGTGTTTTCTTCTTCATATCATAATCACAAATAAAACAAATATAAATACTTCTCCATTTGCAATCGTACTTGGTTGTGGTTCTGTTTCTACTGTGCGGCTGGTCTGTCCTCCACTCATTTCAGGTAATCTAATAGGGCTGCTACTCTTTGGCCTGTTGTCTAAAACACTAAAAAGAAAGACAAAGGGAAAATTAATTTAAACTATTCAGAACATAGAGAGTATTCTGATTCCTACACTAAACTACTGCATACCTAAGCCCACCCACAAAATCAAAAATCTGATTAATAATTTTTATAAACACAGGTTAGAACACTGACAAAAAGTCTTGAAATAGCTACTAAACTTAAGTAAGTAAAATGCTTTAAGTATAAAAACATATGGAAAATGTACAAAAGCCACAGACTTTTATAAAATTTTCCCTTAAGCCCATTAGAGCTAGATTTGCATCTATCACTAATTATAGAAAATAAAAATTACATTTTTCTCATTCTACTCACAGTGATGATAATTCAAGCAAATTTTACCAGATTAGTAAAGGGGGAAAACCTATTTCAGTAAAAATGAGCCCACAACAATTTCTATTTAAATGTCTAAAATAATGAACATGCAAAAAGAACAGGTTTGGATTCTTTTTTAATTGTTAGGTATGTGAAATTCACAAACACTTAAAATTACAAAGCCAAGCAGTGGTGTACTTTTTACAAGTTACCATTTTAAAAATAAAAACAGCAGCTCTTTCTCCATGAAAAAAAAAAAAAAAAAGTTGGGAAGTGTATATCTGCAACATACACTGAACTACTGTGGCAACTGACAGAAAACTACATCCTAAGGGACTATTTAAGGTCTTTGCTGTACTTGAATTTTGCTGTCTCAATTACTGGCTGAAATGAATGCCATTATCTGGACCCTAAAAATTTTTATACTGATAATGCTGTAATAGAACTGAAGTACAAGGATACAGAAAATGACAACATAACTAAATTAAAATACATTTTACTCAATCATGAATCACCTATTTGTTGGAAGCCCTTCTTCAGCACTGTTCCACAGAGTTGCTTTAGACAATTCCTCTAAGGCATTTCGGTATTCTTTACAACTTAGGGTAGAAATAGGTTAAAAAAAATGTTAACATTAAGCTCTTCTTTAAAAAAAATCATAAGCTTAGAATAAGTTTTGCATTATAGAAACACAACCATTATTAAGTGTTCATGATTAAACAAATGCACTTGAGTTAATTAATAAAAGTGATCAAAGCAGAAGCTTCATGAGGAAGGTCAATGTCTTTATAAGGAACAATACAAATAAGGACCCACTGACCCCTAACCAGTACCAATAACCTAAGCAATGATCAAAAGAACCTAGTTACCAAAATTTAGATAAAACTAATTCAGGTGCTAAACAGGTAATTTAAAAGAATAAATCCTCAGGATTTCATTAATAGAAAATAAAGGGACTTAGGAGTGTTTTTCTATTTAAAGATACTAAATTTGAAGAAAAAACCCAACTTTTTAAATGTTCTGTTAGCCCCGAAAAATCTGACTCTTGGACTAGCAGTCTGGGAGTCATGCTTTAGACAAATCAAATGTCACAGGACAAGAGATGCATGTTAGGGTATATTATTCTTTTAAGACATTGAAAGAAAACGTCTTTAACTAGAATGCTTTCTAATAGTACAAAATATATTTTCATTTTGACACCTTTCTTATCTACTGATGTATTATGATTATTCAATAAATTAAGAATAAAATACTATTTTCACAAAGGCTAAAAGGCAAAGCTTTTTAAAATTATCATATAAAATCTTTTAAAGAAAAAATTCTTATTATCCCAACAGTAAACACTAAGTACCATAAAGGTAGAGGCATGTAAATCTTGCCAGGTGTTGTGGTGCATGCCTGGTTATCCCAGTGGCTCAGGAGGGTGAGGCAAGAGGATCACAAATTCAAAGCCAGCATCAGCAACTTAGCAAAGCCCTAAGCAACTTAGCAAGACCCCGTCTCTAAATTAAAAATAAAAAGGGCTGGGCATGTGACCCAGCAGTTAAGTGTCCCTGGTACAAAAAAAAAAAATTAGCTTGTTTATCCCTGTACATACAATGCCAAATATTTGTTGAATAAATGGACACCTTTTAACAAATATCCAAAAGAAAAAATTTAAAGCCTTACAATAGAAAAAAATTTAATTCAACACCTTAGATTCTATTTAAACTAAGTTGAACCACTACCAAGATACTTTTAAGATTAAAAAGCTGAGGTTTTTAGACTGATCAATATTTTTAAAGTGGGTTGCTTCTTTAAGACACATGATAACTGTGTCAGAAAGTCAAACATATCTATGAGGTAAAGCACAGGAATAGCATTCTTAAGGTAAGAAAATTTACCTAGCGTGTACAGGAAGCAGGAAGGAAATAAGTGCGGAATACAAAAAAATATATATTCACTAATATTAGAAAAATATGTTCCATATATTATGTTAATAAGTAAATCAAAGTAAGGGACACAGGGGTAGAAATTATAACAGTCCTCTGTTATAATTTCAAGGAGCAGTAAATAAACTGTCTAGTCAGGTCAGTTATTAGGAACTTGCTTAAAAGTCATGCTACATCCCATTATTTGGATAAAGAGAAGGGTTTCAGGTACAAAGAGAATAGACTACCATACTGAAACAAAATATATTTTTATTAATCATTTTGTTTTGCTTTATGTGAACAACCCCACAAATAAGACTAATAGACATACATAAAATACATAGATATAACCATAGGGGAGAAAGTTCCATGAACAGTACCTGAGAGCAAAAGCAATGATGGAGCTGGGTTCCTTCTCACAGACTGCAATAGGCACCCGTTCATGTTCATACATTAAGTAGTGTTTATCTGGATCACTGTTTAAGTTTTTTAGATGCATTAAATAAATGAGAATAAAATTAGCAAAAAATCAAATACAGAAATCTATTAACATACTGCAAGTAAATCTCAGGACAATTTTAACTAAATACTGCACAATAAGAATATAATCAATTAAGCCAAAATGTATGCAGATGATGCAAACTCAAATCAAAAAGGAAACAGAAAAAAAATCAAGAAAAAACTTTTAAAGGCAATTGAAAAATTACCAGAAGTTTCAAATCACAAGACTACAGAATAATCACTCAAAAAAAACCTTTCTATAACACCAAAACTTTGGCCATATTAATCACAAAAAGACTTTCCAAAGAATAGGAGAAGTCTAAAATACATTGTTCTAGTATAAGTTTGAGAGAAAAGTCTTCTAGAAACTGTGAAGACATACTACTAGTCCAATAAAAAATAACCCAGCCACTCTACTACTATCACATGGAAGGAAACTCAGTGGTGACTCCCTCTCAACCCAAATTTTGCTCCCCTCACTTACACTCTAACTCCTCTAGGCACTGTTAAGGCACATTCATTCATGTTATTCAGGTGCTATTTACTTAGCCCCTAATGTGCAAGGGTACAATATTAAGGAAAACAATTATTAAGCATCTTATATAAGTGAGAAGTTAACAATGGGGAAAAAACAGACATGGTAGTTTAGAGTAGAATGGAGTAAAGATATAAGCTTATATAATACTTACAAAGGAAATGGAATAGGATTATAGCTATTTCCTGGAAGCAAATTTGCAAAGATAGCTTTCATGGTTGACTTCTCCTTCACCTGGCTGTCTGTGGATCCCAACAAATGTCCATCAAACACATCTAGGATGAAGAATATTCCACTCATATACTAACATTCAGGAAGAATACAAAATTAAAGTGTCAACTTTATTTTTTTTCCCTTGGGGAATATAGACAGACATATCAACATCATAATTGTCAGATGTGGTTTAAAATTTTGATCTAGGAAAAATTAGTCTTAAGGAATGAAAGAGAAAGCACAGTGAAACATATAGATCATTGGCTCTAGGAACGGGTTTTCTTTTTTACATTTTAGCACCTCTGAAATTGAGATTATTCTAACACCAGTTGTTTCCACTGCAGGAGCCAGGGAGCAGCCATAAGGGTATTACTGCCTGAGTATGCATGAACTTCCTTACAGCTGTTCATATGATGAAGTTCAGGTTCAACTCAGTTATGGGCACTGTGGCTATTACACCTGAGATTAGTAGCAATTGTAAAGTAATTCCAAAGTTTATATTGAGCAGTTTACTACTTAAACAGAAAGCAAGGAAAGAAAGGAGCCACGCATTAATTTATTATTAGGAAGCAAATATTTTTGTTGGAAGAAATGGCAGCAATTTCTCTTAATTTTTTTTTACAAAGCAGCAACCCTGTACTTTATGGAACTTAAGAAAGTAAAAGCCCCAGAAGGTAGGTGAAGTTGAATCACATTTTGTTACTGTGAAACTTATATGTCAAGTAGTGGAACTAAACAAAGAAGTGATATAATGAAAAGCTCTATTTTCAAAAGCACTTTCAGTAAATATAAAATAAATATTCTGAAGGATAAAAAAGCATTATGTCAAAGAGTTAGCAATTTTTTTTTCTCAGAGATCCATATAAGCCAAAGAGGCAACTATTAGCCTTAGAGTCAATGAAATACAGCAAAAGTGACTTAAACTGTACCTTCAGACCCACTGGCTGTATCGAGTTCAGGTGGCCCTCCCACTGACTGCTCAGTCATGACTTCAGGTGAAGTAGGCAATTGGAGATGGGTAGAATTGGTAGAACTCTGGCTGGACAGTGTTGTCAAGAAGCGATCCTCTAAAGAAAAACACAATCCCAAGAGTCATTTAAAAATATTGTCTATTTCTACCTAATATTAATGTCTTTAAAAGCCAATTCACATTTTTAATTGCCAAAACACAGAATTTTAGCTTTTTAAAAATTATCAAGGTCATGTAGCTCATATCATAGAAACTGACACAAAATTCCATATATGACTTGACCACAATCAAATCCCAGGGGCCTATAACTACCAACCAAATCTGACTCCTATCTAACATAATACTCTTTCCACTATAACACAATGTTGACCTAAACAGAATTCAGCTTAATAAAGAATGAAATTAGGACACTCTGGGAAAAATCAGATGCTCATATTGGGGGAGAAAAGATATTAGATCACATTTATTATAGAAAAGTACCAAGAACAATGAGTTGAACTCTTGCCCATCAAAAATAGTCAATGTAGATTTTCCCACAAAGTTTCTACAATGACACTAAGTTATCCAATAACATACTGGGAAAGATATCTTAAGCCTAGAAAATATTTTAGTGACAATAAAAATTTAAATTAAATGTTACAAGATTTTTGGAGTGAAACCTGGGGATTCAGGAAGAAGCAAAATAGAAATTCATTATCTGTTCCTTCTTTCTCCAACAGCAGCTCTCTCTATATTTCATGTATTTCTATATCTGAACTATTTTTAATTTTAACTAATATCTGAACTATTTTTAATTTTTTCTGCTTACAATGTATTATATGCTAAGCTTAAGATGATTTACAAATGACCTATAAGTAGGGGATTAAAGTCTCTGAACAATTGTAGTAGGAAAAAAATGCTAAAATTAGCAGTTAAAAACAATTTATAGTTATAAAACAACAACTTATGCCAACTTTCCAATTGCAAGTGGTCACTAGACTCAAGGACCAACCTTTTTCCCCATTTTGAAGTCCTGGAGAAATATTCCGTGGAGATGCATCCACTGCACTTATCTGTAAAGAAATAAATACTTTATTTTAAAAAATATTAATATTATACTTTGAAAACTGTCTAACCAAATGAATCTTGAACTTTTCCATATCAGGACCTGTTTATATTAAAAATAACTATGAACCACCTTAATAATTTAAAATAGCTTTTCTCTTATTAGAAATTAAACCTGAGAACATTTTACAATATCCATTTATTAATGCATTTAAAAATAATAAGCCCAAGCTGGGCTTGATAGCACGTGCCTATAATCCCAGAGACTTGGAAGGCTGAGGCAGGAGGATCACAAATTCAAGGCCAACCTCAGCAACTTAGAGAGGACCTAAGTAACTTAGCAAAATCCTGTCTCAAAATAAAAAATTAAAAGGGCTTGGTTGCTCAGTGGTTAAGCACTCCTGGGTTCAATCTCCACCACCCCAAAATAATAATATAATAATAAACCCATTACGATATTAGCATGAGTACAATAACATTGATTAAATACAAAATACCTATTTTCCAAAATTAAAAAACAATTGATGAAAGAGTAGCACTGTTTTACATTTTTACAAATATCTTTAGTGTCTAGCTAGCTAGATTCCTATTTGGCTTCTGCATTTAATCTGTTGGATACACTGTTATGATTAAAGTTCTGGCTTCACACAGACATGTGGTTAATAAAGAGAAACTTACAGAAGTCCTGAAAATGTCTTGGACCCTCAGTAGTCCTTGAACTACACTTTGAGAATATTGTTCTAAACAGGAACTTACTTCTTGGCACTAAGGCATCTAGGAATACTTAAGATTATCATGAAGCTAGTAAACTTTTAGTATTCACTGAACCTTCTCAAGTTCTAATTATCTGTAGATAAAATATACTTAGAATGACTATCAGCCACACATATGATTTCCATAAAGTCATTTCTAAGGTCACTGATTAAAGATCACCATATCAGAGAGATCTCCTTGGGCACCCTACATAAAATAACCCACCACTACTACCTACTATCTCAGCAAAACTATCTCCCTTCCTTCAGAGCCTTTTTATATTTATTAAAATATTTATGGGTTCACACGTGTACATCAGTCTCTTCCTCACTAGAAAAGTGTTTCATGAGGACCATAACTATGGCCTTTGTTCACAATTGCTTGCACTATAACTTAGAAAAGTTCCCAGCACATTATGACACTCAAGATCTATGTATCAAATAATTAAATATAAAGGCAATGCAATAGAATTTCAAAATAATTTTAATCTTTCAAAAAGATGGTCTTCTGTTGAATGATGTTATATTTTCAACTCTGTATCAACATGCTATAATCTCAAGGTTTTACACCATTACCTTTGCAGTGCGTTTAGTGGGCAAATGGAAAGATCATCAGAGGTCTGTGCTTTTTAATAGCCCTGACCTAACTGGCAAATACTAACATTTAAATGGTCTTTAGTTACCTTTTTTTTTTTGGGGGGGGGAACCAGGGATTGAACTCAGGGACACTCGGCCACTGAGTCACACCCCCAGCCCTATTTTGTATTTTTTATTTAGAGACAGGGTCTCACTGAGTTGCTTAGGGCCTCACTAAGTTGCTGAGGCTGGTTTTGAACTCACGATCCTCCTGACTCAGCCTCCCAAGTCGCTTGGATTACAGGCGTGCGCCACCACACCCGGCTTAGTTACTTTTTTCTAACTCTTACCTAAACTTTAAAGGAACAGGATGCCTACACGGTTTTTTAAGAGACAAAAGGGAAAAATCATTATATATGATTAAACAGCAAAATGATTTCAAGTACTTGGATTCATCACTGCATGAAAGTATTTCTCTACAAATACTAAACACTATACAAAAAGAAAACACCATCTCAAAAGCTGTTGTGATATCAAAGCATGAGGCCCATATACTGACATGAACTCATGTGAAATTTGGGTAGCATGATAAGAGAATTCTAAAATGGGCCCTAGCCCCTGGTGTATACACACCTTCTCCCAACTACACAAACACTGACTTAGGTACTGCTCTGAAGGAATTTTGCAGATGTAATTAAAATCCCAAGTCAGTTGACCTCAAAACCTCAAATTCCAGGTGGGCCTGATGTAATCATGAGTCACTAAAACCAAGTCTACAAATCAAGAGACAGAGGAAGTAAGTGATCTGAAACACAAGAGGGATTTGACTACTGTTGTTGGGTTTGAACATGGATGAAATTGCATGTCAAGGAATGCAGGCAGCCTCGAGGAGTTAGGAATGGCCTCTAGTTAACAGTCACCAACAGAAGGGAAGCTCAGTCTTATTACCACCAGGAAATGAATTCTGCCAGTAACCTGAATGAACCTGGAAGAAGACCCTGAGCCTCAAGTAAGATAGAAGCACTGGCCAAAGTCTTCATTTCAGCTATGTGATATTCTCTGCAGAGAACCAAACCATGCATTCCATATCTCTGGCTCATAGAAACTATAAAATAATAATTTGTATTTTTGGACACTAACTCTATGGCAATTTGTTCCCCAGGAAAAGAAAACTAATTCAGTTAGGAAAAGTCAATTAAATTAAGGTGTAGAATTTACCCAGTTTGGACACCTTAAGAAGAGCTTCTCATTTTAAGCACAGAGATAAAATACTCAAAACTGCACAGTTTAAAAAAAAAAAAAACAAAAAAACTGCACAGTAAAACAAACGGGGACTTTATTATACACTCTGAGCACCCACATCTTTTCTTTTGTAGCACTTGCTGTCACCATGATGGCATCTCATTGACTCCAGTGGAGAATAGATTTATGATAAATATTTCAAATAAATGAATCAGAACAGATGATTTATTTCAGGCTAGGTATAGAAGTACTCCAGGTCCTATATCTCCCTGAAACCTCACAACTTTAAGATGGAAAACCTATTCAATATTAATCAATTAGGTATTATACTACCACTTCTAAGTGTCATAAATGGAATCAATTACATTTCTATCAGTGAAGGACCAAAGACAAAACTTTATTTTCTGACCTTGCTTTCTTCCCCTTGTCTCAGTCTTCCAGGACTTGGAGGAACTGAAGGTCGCTTTCTACCTTTCTCCTGCTGGAAAAGGTCCTGCAACCTACAGTCAAAGGATATGGTTTGTTTTTTAGCATCTTGAATATTATAAATTTTCTCTTTACAACTCTGAAATCACAATAATTAAAGTTTCCTATTTGGATTTTAACAGATTTTAAAGTTGTACATATTTAGGACTAAATTCCTGTCATATCTAACTAATCAAGAGTTCTTGATATGACTATAAATATAAAAGCAAATTAGTATAAAGAAAAATATTTCTAAAAATGAATAAATACTGATATAAGATAAATACAGTAATATTTTTTAAATTCATGCCCCCTGTTATGGTTTATGTATGAGGTATCTCCCAAAAACTTACGTGTGAGATAATGCAAGAAAGTTCAGTAAAATGATTGGATTATGAGAGTCTTAACCTTATCAGAGCATTAATTCCCCCACAGGAATTAACTTGGTGGTAACTATAGGCAGATAGGGTATGGCTGGAGAAGGTGGGTCACTAAGGGCATGCCTTTGGGGTATATATTTTGTCCTGGATGACAGAAGTATCTCCCTCTGCTTCCCGAATCTATGTCCTGAGGTGCTTCGCTCTGTCATACTCTTTTGCCATGACATTCTACCTCATGTCTGGCCCAGAGAAATAGAGTCAGCCATCCATGGCTGAGACCTCTGAAACCATGAGCAACAAATAAACTTTTCCTTCTCTAATTGTTCTTGTCAGTCTTTTGGTCACAGTATCAAAAAAGCTGATTAAAACACCCCCAAATTAATTATTACTCATGGCCCACTAATTCTGTCAAATTCCATTCAGCAGCATACACATTTGAAACAACACTGAAGGCTGTTCCCTTCTCTGGTTTTTATATCTTCACAAGCAATCTAAAGGTTAAGCCATACATTTTAAAGGATAAAAAGAGGGAAAGGAGAGAAAAAAAAGCTTCTTTATAACTTAAGAACAAAATGAAATGTCCATAATTAATGAGGTCTTTATATTTTTCAAATGTCATGGCAGAGCCAATCTGGCAATAATATTAACCAAATTGCAAAATTGTACCTGTTATTCCAAGCTTGCAGAACTTCACAAAGACTTTGTTTCTTGGCAATGAGTGACTCAAAGACTGACTGCAGTTGCTGAGGAGTGTCTACAGAGGATGATATAAGCCTTGCTTGCATCTTCTCAATCCAGTTCTTGAACTCACCTTCTTCCATCTAGCAGGTAAGAGATAAAATTTCAGTAAACAGGCACTATACAGATAACCCTTCACCCCAAAAATATTTCTAGTAAGTTAACAATTATGTTTTGATTTTCTATTAAAGAAATGAACTACCTCTTTTTGTGCAAAGATATCTTCCATTTTTTCCTCTCTTGTTTTGCTAAATGTATCTGTTTTCAGAGATGCAAGTCTTTCATCAACAGCTAGATATACCTGTGAAACTCTAAAAACAGAGAATAGTACACACTTTAGAGAAAGTGGAATCAAATTTTCCACTTCACATAAATAGGAAAAAAGAAGATACTAGACACAAAACCATAACTGAAAAAAGTCCTAACTAATTAAAAATCATATAATTTGGCAAAGCAAAAAGGGCCTAAAAGGATATACTTCAAAATTTTAAGGTGTTTGCTTTGTCAGAGTTTGACTTTTAAAAATATTTTCCTGTATTATCTACATTTTTTTCCATAGAGCATATATAACATATCATTCAAAAAAAGTTATCTACATTTTCAAAGAAAGTTAACTGAACAAATCTTGATACTTTAGAATACCTGTACATCTCAGACATTTTTTAAAAAAATGGACCATCACAGAAACTGAAACTTACTTCTGAAAGAAGTCTTTAAGATCCTGAATAAGGGATACTTTTAATGGGGCCTGGCGCTTAATGAATATTTTGGGAAGTGGAACACATACTTCAAGAAGTCGAATGGGAGAATAACTGAGAAGAAAATACAAGTAAATATATTAATACCTTGAGAGATAATATCCAGATGGTCAACTATACCCTAATAAGGCATAAAAGAAAATAAAGTTTCTATAAAATTGTATTTTTTAAAAATCATAGTTATTAAAGATAATTTCAATCATAAATATCTATCCCAATTTTAGATTGCTTTGTTTCATCACTGCACTGTGATGCCATCGTGTATCCTTTTGAAGTCATCCTCATTTGTTATAAAAACAAAAATGATTTTGATTTAAACCTTCTCTATGAGTGATGAAAGAGACTCCTTCCTAAAATTAGTGTAGATATAGATATTCTTTCTTTGCCTTTCCACTCCTGAGGAATCTTCATGAGTCTGTATTTCCTTTCAACCTGAAGTATTGCCTAGTCAATGCTATGCCCCACCTACACAGTACATTCATGGTTAAAGCTCTTGCTTAAGAAAAGAAATAAGTTCCAATTAAAAAATGTTCCCTGAGAGTTTAAAATGTCCCAGACACCATTTTAGGTATTGAAGGTATTTATTTCCTCATGATTCAGGAAAAATAAGATTCAGGAAATAAACAAAACAAATAAATATTCAAAACACATATATCAAGTGCTAAGTGTCATAGAGAAATACAAAACAAGAAAGAGAAGTAGGGGAATACCAAGCATGAGAGGGGATAAGGGCAGGGAAAACTAGAACAGAGACTCATACAAATTAAGTAAACATCAGGCAGATATCTCTAGAATGAGCAGCTTAGAGAAAGAAGAACCAGCATAAGGCTCCCAGGCAGGAATCTACCTGACATAGGTGAGGCCCAGGCAAGGGGCTAGCAAGGCTATAGCAGGTGTGAAAGGGGACAGTGGTAGGCCCTGGGCAGACAAGAGCTTTTAAGGGCTTTTAGGCTAGTAAATGAACTCTGGCCTTCACTCAGGGTGAAACAGGAACCCTCCGCAGCATCTAGAACAGAGAAATGACCTGAACTGATTTTTCCTTTAACAGGATCACACTGAGCACAGGCTGTGGGACAGGCCCACGAGGAAACTTGTCTGAGGCTACTGAGGTACTGAGGGTAATGAAAAGTGTTCAGATCCTGGATACATTCTGAAGCCAGAGCCTGAAGTATTCTTCAAATTATTTAATACCACAATGGTGATTATTTATTCTTTGAACTTGGAGTTTTAGCTTTATCACAAGCATTCAATTATCTTTATGGTTGTTAATTCAATTATCTTTATGGTTGTTAGCAAAAATGCAGACAGACTTTCTCAGATGCCAAAAGAATGATGTAAGAGTAAAACTGAGGGGCTGGGGCTGTAGCTCAGTAGCAGAGCACTTGCCTAGCACTTGGAGGCACTGGGTTCAATCCTTAGCACTACATAAAAATAAACAAATAAAATAAAGGCATTCTGTCCATCTATAACTATAAAAATTTTTTTACAACAGAGTGAAATGCATAGTAGAAGGTCAAACAGGGTTCAAATCACAACCCAGGACTTGTTAGCCCTATAAATGAACACACAATATTATTATTCTTACTTATAAGGTCTATGAACTCTGTAAGGATATTAATACCTAGTTCTTTGGCAGATTAAGTTAAACTAACAGCTCTTAGCAGTGTCTGGTTCTGTGCATTTGCAAGGGTGGAGGTGGGGAATGACACAATTTAATTCAATCTAGTAACAGTAGAAATGTTACAAAACCTTCAGGAAATGTAATAATGTACAAGATACCTTTGACTCCTTACCTGAAAGATGCCACCATCTGGTTATAGGAAAAATATTGGTGATAATCATGATGGATAGAGTGACCACACGGCTCAGCATTGGCTCTACGTGTGTACTGGTGCCCATAAAACCTAAGTTCAAGGTACTTTGCAAATGACATAGACCATGATTCATTGGAAAGAGCAACAACTGGTGTTACCTAGAATTCAACAAAAATAATTTATCTAATCATACAATGAGAATCTCATTTTTAAGTGTATTTACTAATACAAACAATACATTCTGAATGCAGAAAACTGAGAGAAGAACAAAAAGTTTATAGGTGGGTGGAGCTGGGGTTGTGAGGGAGAGCAACATCACTGATAATCACATCACCAACAGCAATACACCTGCTGTTTCCTTTCTATGTATGAATACATATTTACATACCCACCGTTACTTATAAAAACTCTCTCCTACAATTTTTATTCTTTACTGAGCAATAAATCATGAATATTTTCATACATAAGATAATTTTTACAACTTTTTAAATGGCTACAGAGTATCCTATTATATAAGCACATTAAACCCAATTCCTACTCATTTTCATTTAAGACATTAAATTTTCACCTTATTTGAATGATGCTGTGTTGAACATCCTGGTACATACATAGAAATATCCATAGTTATATCCTTGGAATAAACTAATAATATTTATTTATATGGTCTTTGATACTTTCTGCCATACTGTCTTCCAAAACAGATGTACTAGCTTACAAAAACTCCAGGATCAACGGTATTTAAGAATGCCAATCTCTACTTTCTTACCAATGCTAGAAATTATAAATCTTTGAAATGCCACTTCTTTAAAAAAAAAAAGTCATTTTATATAATTTCTAATTGGTTTCACTGCTACTTTGAAATTTTACTAATGAGTAAAATTTATTTGCACATTTACTGCTCATTTGTATTAAATTGCTATGTCATGCCCTTTGCCTATTTTTCTAATATCATGGTTTATACAAATTTAATATTAAGTATATTGGTTTGATTGTTTAAGTTGTAACTTTTCTTACACTAGAAGTTTTTCATATCTGTGTAACAAAACTATCTTTTCACCAGAATCCCTAAAGCAGAAAGTTCTGTCTTTTGAATAAAGTGCATATACCAAAGCATGCAAAATTTAAAGTTCAAATTCAAGTTATTCACTTAATGCAATGATCAATCTACAGAGTTCATAAAACATATTCCCAGAAATCTAATGGGAACTAAATAACAAGTATGAAAATAAGACTGATAATTGGATTTCAGGCTGGCATATTTGGTGCTGCAGAAGGAACCAGCTTTGACAGCAGATATTAACATAGGTCATGCTATTATTTTCTCTGTAATTCTCATATATTCCTTCCAAAAAATAAACTCCAAAATAAGCCATGTTAAAATGAAGTTAAACTGGGTACATAGTCACTCAATTTGGATAAAAAATTGTGTATTAAAAACATGATAATGCTGCCAAATATTCGTCCAGAATTAGAAAAGTAAAGAAAGGCACATAAAAGAAATAAAACTCATGTCTTTCTCAAGAATTTACATGAAAAGCAGTAGGGATCACTTTCAACACGGTGGCATCTATACCTCTTCAGATAGAAATGCTCACATAGGCTCAAATTTATTGTGCAAACATCCTGATAAACTGTAATAATTACTTTACAAATCTGTCTCAGCCCCTAGATTAAATGTCTCTCTGTATTCTTTTTTCATTCCGAGGGCTTAGTACAGTACCTCCTGGCACATAGATGGTACTAAATAAGTGTTTGCTGAATGAATAAACAAAGTAATTGATAATTGTTAAGATACGGTCTCAATGTATTTCCTGAACAAAGCACTTGAATTTTACTTAATGACTAATACATTCTTGAAGTGAAGTCTTCAAAAAATAAATGTTATACTGAACATTCAACAAAGGAAGGTAAAATAAGAGCTCAATTATGACCACTTTCAAAATAATATATATTACCCACCTCCCAAAAGCACTATACAAATAAGTAAATAAATGTCATATGATATAGTATAGTACCAAGGTATATTTACCTGTTTGCAGATTCTGCACCAGGAATATGTGAGAATTGTATGTTGATATCCAGGTACTGGAGAATCCAATTCCTTAAGAATTATCTGCACACAGCCTTGCCCATGGACAAAACGCCGAATATGATGCACCATGGGGGTATCGCAGAACATGCTAGGACACTGATAAGAAGGCCTTTGACAAATAAAAGAGCCCTTCTCATATTAAGCATGAAATGTAGAAGTCAAGAATAATGAATACTAGTTACTCAGAACCATTGTCAAGGAGAGCAGCATTCTTGCTCAAGGAATGATGACCAGCGAACAATATGTACAGGCACTCCTGCTGCTCTGAGCTGTAGCTGAACCCCCGTCTTCAACTACTATGTGGTTACAGGTTCCATTTGTTAAGTTGCTTCTACTTGCCAAACAATTTTAAGATGATTCATTTTATCCATTAAAACCTAGACATTTGGGGAGACTGGTATTCCTTTTAAAGGGGAATGGTAGAGATTACATTACTTTCCCTTTGTCATGTAAGTAGGGAATGAGAGCACTAAGATTTAAACTGAGGTCTAGCTGACTCCAACACTTCCCTTGCCTCTCATTTGAAGCACTGTATAGACAAGACATCTGAAGAAGTCCTAGGGATTGGCAGGGTTATTAGATGGGCAAATATATGAGGAACATACCATATAAGACATCCCAATTTGAATATGAAGTAGATTACTTCTTTGCATGGTATGGTTTATGTGGTATGAAAGTGAGGATCACATAACACTTGACACCCAACTCATGCTTGTTTTAGGTTGAAATTCCAGTCTTCATAAAGGCACAATGGAACACAAGGAAATCAGCTCTTACCTGAAACAATATCTCTCCAAAAATATTCCCAAGGTAAGATCATTCTTTCCGTAAAATTCCATTGTTACAATCCTAAAAGAAGAGATCACTTCTTAGATACATAACTACCACAAAGCAAATACACTTCATGAGACCACGCATTCTGATTATTACATGTGCTTATAATGAAGTATTAAAGGAGGTAATATTTCACATTGTTATAGAACAGGTTTTACATCATCTTGTAAAACAAGTTTGGACTAATCACACTATACCATCTTTTCCACAGACAGTCCATAGTATCATAGTGTCTTATGAAATTATTTACTGAGGATACATAAACTGTAGTATTAATTGGGTGAAACTGATTTGAGTTAGGAAGAGATGAAAATTTCCTTTATAAAACCTTAAGCCTTGTTAACATAAAAAAGGGACTTCTGCTCTCTACTCCATACCTTTACTAACAGCAGCTCTTCTTACCAAGGAACCAACTGCTAACTTTTATCTTATTCACAAATGCCCACAAGCAAGAGAGTTTGGTTATATGCCTGTAAAAACCCACGTCTTATTCAAGTTTTAGCCTAAGGAGTCCCTTTTCTCCTAGAAACAATTCTTGTGGGTTTCCCCAGCCCCAATGTGCCTGCTGGAGCTATGCCACTTCCAGAATATCACTTCTGGAAATGAGGGTTCTGTCATGGAAAAACTATTATAGAAAGCGCAATGACATTCTTATAGTACTTTGTTTTATGTGTGTGTGTGGTGCTGGGGATGGAACCCAGGGACTCGTACGTGATACACACACACTCAACCACTGAGCTACAAGGTACATGTTAAACTAAAGGTAAAATACGTCATGTAAAACTACGGAGTCTATGTGAGGTTCATGTGAGTATGATTTGAAATGATAATCTGTACATTAAAAAATGTGTTTCTGTCAATCTACATAGAATTAGGTCTCAGAATAAAACCCATTAATGAGGCAAAAGGATGGGCTGTAGGTATAACTCAATGAGAGCACATGTTTAGTATGTGCAAAGCCCTTGGGTTCAATCCCCAGCACCAAAAATAAAAATAATAAGGCAAAAGGCTGACGACTTTTATAAAAATGATACCTGAAGGAAAATCTGCTTAACTTGGACATGTTATCATAAAAATTCTTAACATTGAGCTTTTGAGTCAACTTTCTTACTTCTCTAAGTACAAATTTCTCTTCTATCCCTCACATTTTTTTTTTTTCATTCTCAGCTTAGGTATTCTCATTTATTTCTGCCCATGAACAAATTACATATTTACAAGTTCCAAAGTTCTATCAACTCAAATATGACCAGAAACATGCCATATACCTAAAAACAGGTCCTACTGGCTACAGTTTTTTTTTTTTAGTTGCTAGAATTCTGTTCTTAAGAGCAATAGTATACAGGGAGAAGAATCCTACCAAGGACTGACACAGGCACTGGGAGCATTGCTGGACTGGGCAGATGAGCTGCTAAAGAGCACGCACAGTCTTTGATGGTTAGCAGGATTCAGACAATCCACCTGAAGGAGAAGGAACACATGAGCCACTAGAAGTCAGAATACACTAACTCCAACCCCTGCTTCTAACACACAATACATTCCCCTCTGTAGGTAAAATCTTCTGTCATCACCATAGGGGTTCTTCTGAGGATTTAAAACTTTAAGAAACTAAATTTAAGGAAAAAGAACAGTGGAGTATTGAGAACACAACCTAAAAAGTCTAAAGTAAAATACAAAGAGATATCTAAATAGTTTGTTTCCTTAAATACTCTTTCAAAACCGCATTATTTGGGGAAAAAATAAAACTAAAATGTCCATATTAAAGTCTGATCTGATGACTGACTATAACTTTAATCGGAGATACCCAGAATTCTAAATTCTAAGGTATTCCTCATCTGTACTTTATGTCTGTTTGTGATCTCTACCAGGTAGCACCTATCCGTTGAAATTCAAATGCTACAGAGGTCCAAAAAGAAGTTCATGAAGGATATGAAGCCTCTGCTCCTGAGAAGAAGTTTGCTTCCCCACCTCCCAAGCTGAGTAGCTTATAGTTTAAAAACATATGTCCGTTCTTTTTACAAGCTGTCTCAAACACACACACACACAAATACCCACATAGGTACACAGGTGATTTTGTTTTATAAAAATGGAATGAGACTACATATGTTAAAACACAACTTCCTTGTTAATACATAACAACATATAGCCAGATGTGGTAGTGCATGCCTATAGTCTCAGCGACTCAAAAAGCTGAGTCAGAAGATTGTTAAGTTCAAAGTCAGTCTCGACAATTAAGCTAGACCATGTCTCAAATAAATTTTTTTAAAAAGGTGGGGACTGAGGATTAGCTTGGTGATAGAGCATCTCTGGGTTCAATCACCATTACCACCCCTCCCACAAAAAAATATAAAAATGTATCACAGATTCTATCCAGGTCATTAAATGAGACCCAAATCATTGTTTTCACAACAAACAACTGAACACAATGCTTCAATAAATATCCTAGTACACATATTCTTACCAAATGCAAGCATCCTTATACAGATTTAATTGGTTTTTCAGCAATAAATTATACAGAGGAGGAGGCCTGGGTCAAAGGCATATTAAATGTACCCAGACTTTAAGATACCTCCCTATCACTTTCTATAAATTATAGAAGTATATATAAATTTATATAAGTTGCTTTTCACGTAACCTCATTAATCATGGATCTTTTTGCCACAAATAAAAAATTACTTAACATCACTACTATTTAACATTGCCTTGATAACAAATGAAACTGAATTCCTTTTGTTTTATTAAGCAACTGCATTTTCTCATCTAAATGTAGATTTCATCATTAATTACTACCATTATTAGTCATGTGCCCGTACACAAATTTACTTTAATTTCTATCTAGAAAACAAAAGAAAAAGGCCACTTTCACAGCTAAATAACAATGCAAAGTATAAAGCTAGTGCCCTGGTTTACCTTTGTTGACCACACTGCATCACCTGGAATCAGCCCTCTCTCTTCATCACTCTCAGTTTTGCTTCCTGATTTGCCACTTGCAGAACTTGATGACTCCTTTGAGTAAGCAAAAGGGTCTGAATGTTTTGACTGAATTCTTCCTCCTCTGGCTCGATAATCAGCTAGCATTCTACCCAAGCTCTGGCTGTCACCCAGATGCTCAGCAATCCTAGTGCTCACGAGCTCATGCGAGGGCAAGACTTGAATTGACTTGGCCTGAATACTTCCATTTATGCCCTGAAGCCCAGAGAGATCCCTGAGCAGCTGTTTCTTCCTCCTGCTCTCCATTTCTTTGAACTCTTTATTGAGAAGAGGAGACCAGTAAATCTGCTCTGGAAAATAATCTCGAGTAGAGCACCTCATCCCCTTTTCAGTTAAAAGGAAAGGTTCCCGGAATGTGATTACTGGGGAGATACAGAGGATCACATCTTTTAACTCCTGTTTAAAGGCCAAAGAGTATGTCTTTCGTTTATCTTCAGAGGGGGTGACTTCCTCAGTAACATACAATCCAGTGTCATCCTGTAGAGGGTCTCTAAAGGTTCTCATCTGGCTTTTGGGATCCTGTTGTTCATCTATTTGCTGCAAAATCTCCGGCTCTTCATTGCTGACAGCATCCTGTTGGTCCACATGAATTGGCAACAATGATTCTGGTACCAAATGGAAGAGAGCACAGGGGACACCCGCTGGGCAAGCAGAGGTAGCATACTCTTGATGCTTCAAAGAGGCAGCAGCCTGTGGAACACTTTTATTTTCCTGCTCACCCTTCTCAAACACAATCCTGGATTCCAACAAAGTGCTATCATCAGAGGGCAGAAACTCAGGAGGGCAGTCAGGATCCCAGAGGAGGGAGCTTCTGCTGTACTGCTGCTGCGCGGCCCCCTCTTCCCCCTGTCCCTCAATCAGAGAATGGAATGAAGGACTTTGCATTAATGTGGGAGGCATAGCAAATTCATCCATGAGGAAGGAGATTTCTAGTTGAGAGTGATAGGCTACACAGATCATAAATATTAGGATCTCCTTAACTCGAGCCAGCTCATAATCAGAGCCTCCTCTGAGCTTGATTGTACAGCCTAGGTGCTGTGGACAGCCTTCAAAAAACATCAGAGTTTTGGTTTGTTCTACAAATAAACAAACAAAAAGTTAAGAAGGCTTAGGCGATAATCCAGAAGTCCTGACAGAATTAATTCATTACCTTAATGCCTATAAAAGAAACACTCTTCCAGGAATAAGACTGCAGTTACCTATGCTCACTTAAAGTTCATTCAATTTCTGAAATCCCCAATCTCAACTAAAACTATGCCAAATATCACTCACCATTAGGCAACTGAAATATCTGCATATAAAATTTGTGACAAGTGCCCAGGTGTGGTTTTGTGAGCAGCTGGTCCATTGACATCACTAAATCACCTTGGGTCATCCGACTGATTCGTTCTAAAACTTGCTACAACAGAAAAACACTATATTACAAATTTAGAAAAAATCTTAGTGAATTTAACCTGGAAAAGTAATGAGGATATAACCCTCAGCGAATTTCCTTAATAATTACATGTCAATTTTTTGTTCTATATTTCAAAGCAAACAAATATTATAAATAATAACCAGAGTTAGGTCTACACTTGGTTGCTAAGTAATTAAAATATTCCCACTAAAATACCACACTTGTACTAATAAAATCATCAAAATGCATTTGAGCATCATGCATTATCACAAGCTACTGTGGAGGAAAAGAAAAAAAGAAAAATTTCTTAGAATTGGTCTCCATTCTGCAGACGGTCATCTTTTCATGGGAAAGGACATTTACTGCTTGTATAATTCCCCAACCAAAATGAAGGACAAACAAATACTAATTACCTAATGTGTATTCTACCTAATGTGGGTCTTATAAACACTTTCAGTAAGTGTTATATATAATCAATCACATTTTCTTCCAATCTGAGATTCTCCAGTTTAAATAATGAAATAGCTACCAGTCTTCTTGTACCACTTTCAATATATAAGGTGCAGCAGAGAAATAAAGATAACTGTACACCTAACATGCACATACATAAAGCAAAAAGCTGTGGACTTACGTGACATAAAAATTAAAAAATAAGAACTCACTGACTTTACGTTAATGACCAAAGTAATGCCATGTTCCAGTAACATGTCCTGGGCAATCCGAGACACTGTTTTCTCAACTAGAACCAACGTAGGTCGAACATCAACTATTCGCTGAACATAATTCTTCAAGAATTCCCTTTCCTAAGTAAGATAAATCAGAAATATTACACCTGTTAAAATTCAAGATCTGGACATATGAAAATATCAGGATACTTGACATTTAATATTGATTTCAGTCTAAATATTTTTCTTCCACAAATAAATCTGTAACCAAATTAATTCAAACACAATCAAGAATTTCATTAATCATTCTGAACTATTACTTGTGCTGAAAAACATTTTAGGAGAAATTGCATTCTTCAACTAATTTTACTTTGAAAGATTTTCAATCCTTCATAAGCCATAAATACATATACTAAGAATACAATTAATTAGCTCTCAGAGATTAAAAAACTATAGCAAGAGCAACAAAAATCTAACCTCAGAGATCCCACAAGAAAAGCAATTAGAGTCATTTTAATACGATAACAATTCTCTTTTCTATTCTGATACCAGCAAAAGTTACTCTTCTAGATATCAGAATAAATGACTCTCAAACAGAAGCTATTTTAGCTACTTTCCTAATTCCAATCTCCCAACTGATCATATTCCACCTAGAACAGCTATAGACATCTAAAACTGATGCCTAATATGATTTAATAACAGAGGTTTGATTTCAAAGCAAATTAGTATTGTAAACAACAACCAGAGTTAAAACAAGACAATTCATTAACTGTTTCATAAAACTTCTGGGCTCCAGATGGCAGACAACTGAAAGTGAATAAGCCTGTCACTCCTGTTCTATATGCCCAAAGTATTTTCTGAGCAAGACTATAATAATGTTCACAGCCACCAATGATGCATGAGTTATTGTTTATTCCCTTCAATGAACCTGCCCTGTTAAGAGGTATGTTTCTTTTAATCTTTCTTTTAGTCTTAAACCTCATACGATTCAAGATCAGGATATACTAAAATATCAGGATAGCTTGACTATTAATATCAATCTCAGCCTAAATGTTGTTTTTTTTTTTAAATGTTTAACTTTTATTTCTGCATTTAGCAATAAAATACATTTTAATGATTATTCTAAATGTTTTTTAATCACAATAAATCTGTAACAAAATTAATTCAAACACAACCAGAATTTCTTTCTTTTTTTTTTTTTTTGCGGTGCTGGGGATTGAACCCAGGGCCTTGTGCTTGCGAGGCAGGCACTCTACCAACTGAGCTACATCCCCAGCCCCAAGAATTTCATTCATCATTCTGAACCACTGATTATGCTGAAAAGAATTCAGGAGAAATTCCATTGTCCTATATATTTTCAAATTCTCCCATTATTAACAAAATGAAATTTTTTGTGTGTGAAATGTACTAATTTTCTACTCTGATGACTAAATTATAATTTAATAGCATTTAAAATTACTTTATTTACAAAGCTAGAATAAAGTGTAATTAAAATAAATTGATTTTTTTAGTTTTTGCTTCTCCTACAGGAATGGCAAATAAATTTCCTATTCATCCAAGTCCAATCAACTACTATAAGTGTACATGAAGCACCATTTAAAAAGGAAATCTGGCCCAACTTCAGCCAGAAAGGAGTAAGAAGAGGTAACACAGAATGGAGTGTGGCAAACCATCAGACCTAGGGGATTTGGCCTTGAAAAGACAGTATAAAATCACAGCCTAATTATCTTCTCACCTTTGTATGTTCCTTTTTCTGACTATCTACCTTTCAGCTTCTCTGATTAGTAACTCCATTATTGAATTGGGAGGGAAAGAGGAAGGGAAAAATATATCAACTAATACTTTCTTTCCATCGATTCAAAACTAAAATGTTATAGGTATCCTAAACTATGTTTGAAAGCACTGATGAACAAGACAGGATATTTTCTAGAGTTATCTGAATTAACCCATATTCCTTAACTACATATCTGCCCAGAGCATACCACTCTAACATGATGACTTTAGTGTGACTGAAAGAATGGAGTACTAACAAAGTAGATAAAGTAAAAAATGTTATAAATAATGTCTGTAGATTTCAATTACACTAGTTCAACGATCCAAGTCATACAATTCTACACATCTAAACACCTCTACAACAAGGATACATCTTATGATCACTGCAGCTGTGATCTTATCCTGTGAAAGTCGGTTGACATCTTCTGTGACACCAACAAAGCCCCCAGCACAGTAACTAGGGGTATAGCTTGAGGATAGAGGGTGTGATGAGCAAATGTGAGACCTGGAGTTTAATCCTCCGCAGGCCCCACTCCCCCCAAAAAACACCCAAAACCCAACATCAAAGCATCTTGGATTACATAAACATTAATAATTGTGTTTCTCCTGTAAGTTCTCAAAGAGTTAATCAGAGCTAGAAAGACTGGCATAAGTCTAGTCAAAACCCCTCATTTTTAATGAAAACAAAACTGAATTCCAAAGTTGAGTTCCAGGTAACAGACTTCATTAAGTAAAAGAGCAGAGTTTCTAAAGCACTGTGTGCTGGGTGTGGTGGCACATACCAGCAATCCCAGCAGCTCAGGAGGCTGAGGCAGAAGGATTGCAAGTTCAAAGTCAGTCTCAGCAACTTAGTGAGTTCCTAAGTAACTCAGAGAGACCCTGTCTCCAAATAAAACATTAAAAAGGGCTGGGGATGTGGCTCAGTGGTTGAGTGCCCCTGGGTTCAATCTCTAGTACCAAAAAATAAATGAATAAACAAAAGCACTGTGCCTTTGACCACAACTCACTTTCTCACTTTCACTGTGATACCTATGAATTCAGTACAAAAGTAATTGTTCCTATCACTCTTGGAAAAAATGTAATTGTCTATGAATTTTTAAGAAATGCTTTTCCTAAGTGTTTCTTGAACTGGGTATAAGTGTTTCCCCTGTAATATTATATTTACATTGGTGAAAACTTTTGAATGACAACAAACTAAAATTAATAGCATTTATGGGAGAAAAGAGTTGGGGCAGGAAACTTAAAACCTATGCAACTTCATATTCATAGCAATGCAAAATTACTAACTGGAACCTTCACAAAGAACTTGGACAGACCAGGTGAACAGTTCACCAGGACTGAAGGCTGCCTCAAGGGAAATTTTAAATGCACAAAAACTATAGCAGTACAAATAGAACTGGAGCTCTGAGCAGCAGAGCTACCAACAGCCATCCAGGGGTAGGGGATTTACCTCTTCAGGGACAGTCTTGCCAGCAGATGCTCACTTTTAATTTCTTAAAATAGACCTGAGAGGCCTCTTGCTTGTGTGGCAGCCAAGATGAGGGCTATAATCTTACTCAGCTATTCTGGGGCCCCATACTTAGGAACAGCCACAGAACCAGCACAGCCTTCAATCTGACTATTCTCTGGTTTTCCAACTACATACACACTAACCAATGTTCTAGAAACATGTTTTAGTAAAAGTGACTATATTAGAGATCTGAAAAGTTAGTGCAACTCTCCCAGTAAATCAACGGTCCAAGTGGAAAAGCTATACTTGGATTTTCACTTCTTCTTCCATGTATTTCCAGTCATGTATTCCCTTTAACACTTCGAAACTAAAAATAATGAGTGACAGATTTGGGTAAGCTAGTTGTAAAGTTTAATACACAGAAGTAACTTTTATAAATAAATTTTAAATATAACAAGAGCAACAAGTTTCCTTTCAAAATAATTGAGATGATAAGCATCATTGTACATAAATATTCCTCCAAATTACCACTTTCAGTAACAAGTGCTTACCTGAAGCACAATAGGATCAATGCAGGTAAACTTAGTTTCTTCTCTGTAGAGATACTCAATGGAACACTTTAACAGAAGAATCTTGGGGTTTTTAATAGAAGAATTCATCTAGAAAAAGTGAACAGACTGTTAAAGATGTTAAAGATTTATACATTACAGACCTTCTTTAATTACAACTTTAAGTTCACATGGTTCCTAATTCCTACTAGTTTAAAATATCTCATATATCAGTATTGATTTAATTCTGGGTTATTCTTTAATATTTTTTCAAAACAAGCAATCTGTTCTGATCAATGCAAAATTCTTCAAAAATTTTCTCTTTCATAATACTAATTGAATCCATATCTCTATACTCTTAACTTTTTTTCCCTAATGTTGTAAGAAGAGATATCATGCACTGGGTGGGAATGGGTCTTACAGACAGGCTATCTTACAGACTCAGAGAGAGTTTTGAAAGCATAAAATTCTAGAGAAGTAGAAAAGGAAGAAAAGAATTGAAATGCCTAATGAAAATATTTATAATGGAATAAATATCAAAATAATCATAAGTTGGCAAACTGAACTGGGTAACATGAAATTAATAGAGAAAGTCTTCAAGCATGTCCAAAAGCAGAATCTGGCCAACCTTGCAACTAAAGTCACAGGCAGAAGGGACTGAGTCTTCTAATCAAGGTTTTAGACTGACCAAGCTTATAGACCCCAAACTAGCACACAGTTCTGAGAACAGTGACTCACTAGCTGGGGAACTATATTCAAGGTTCTTTTAGCAACTGCAAATTAAAGATTCTCTAAATATGGTCAGTAGGACAAGCTGGTCACTCACTCATGTTTCTACCACAACTACACATGGTTTTCTTTAGTTCCTGAAAACAGCATGACACATTGACCTCAATTCAATAACAACCAAAAAACCCACTTAATTTAAAACACTACTTTAAAAGGTAATGTGCTGTTTTAGTAGGAGTTTATATGGAAATACTAACTTTGGATCTGTTATGAAATAATACTGAATTCAAGCAACTTTTACTTATCTTTGATCAGTAACAATTTTCTGCAGGTAAAATGCCTTATGGTTGGCCCTCTGTATCTAGAATTCCATATCCATGGATTCAACCAATCGGACAGAAAATATTCATGGGCAGGAGGACTGTGCCCATATTAAACATGCACAGATTTTTTTTCTTGTCATTATTCCCTAAAATATACAGTATGGCAACTATTAACCTAGTATTTAAGTAGTACTGGTTATTATAAGTAATCCAGAGATAATTCAAAGAATGCAAATACCACACCATTTTATATAAGGGGTTTGAGTATCCTCAGATCTTAGTATCCCTGGGACAACCTGTAACCTGAAATGTGGCAGGGACTGAGAAGAAATGATATCAGTATCCTATAATTCTGCTGGTCTGGAAGCTTGAGTGAGCCTCCTTCCATCTGGTGAATGCCCATTATCCAAATTCCAGTTCATTCATCATCAGCTCTGGGGACACTCCAAGAAACCTCTGAACTTTCACCCCTGTGGCAAACACTACTAGTTGCCCCTCAATGTCTATTCATTCTGCTTTTCTTCCATGTTTCAGAAAGACTTCTTAGCTAAGCACACAGCCACAGCTTGCTGAATTTTACTGGTGAACTACATCACATTACCTTTTTATGTGCAATGTTCTTGGTACAAACAAAGCCATTGACAACCACAGAATCAAATTTCTTTCCACCTGGGATCTAATGGAATAATTTAAAAACATAAAATAAAATTCAGTGATAAGTCCTTAGTATCCAGCCAGATGGATGCTAATATTTCTTTACATTTTTGACTTTACTATATATCCTAACTTCCTGTCGAAGTTCCAGTATATAAATCTTCCTTTCAACCAATAATGAGTGGTATCTCAGCATGACTGTTTTCCTAATCCCTACTTTCTAATATAGTGTTGGTACTCTAACATTCTCACTGACTGAATAAATTGGTTGCTTTGGCAATTAAAACTATTATTTTAAATATCATGGTGAAAAGTACACAGTTTTCCATTACTATCTAATTAAACTTTGCTTTAAAGGAAGAGGAACTACACATTTTCTGCATTTCCTCAGAATAATGACAATAATCTGAGACAAGGCTTTCTCATAATTGATTCCTTTCTTAAGAAGAGGAAGCAAGAAAGAAACTATTTTTGGGGGTTATTCACCCAACTCACACCTTCTGTCCACCTCTCACTTCCTCTGAGTGGCTCTCATGACCCCTAAGTACACTGCTAACAGAGCAGACACCAAACCTCCCACTAAATCACCCAGCAAACTTCAGGGTAATGACTCTTTTTACATTTCTATTAAGACACAAATACTACCAGGCCTGTCTTACTGATTCCTAGCATTGGCAGAGTATTAGCAGAGCTCACCTTTTTTATGTGTACAAACTGACGAATATCCATATCATCATCTTGGTTTTTGACATCAGGTCGGACAGTCTGAACGACCTGGCAGACCAGTGACACAATGATGTCCCTCCAAGATGGTGACAATGAGTCACTATGGAGCAACTGCTGGAGTAGTGCCATCATGTGGTTATGATTAGCTGAACTATAAAAATGTCAGAAGAAGTTTGCATAGTTAATGCTACCAGACACATAATCCTAAAGACACAACAAGCAGTCTACAAAGAAATAAGCATTTTAATTATAGCTCACAGATAAATCTGTCAATTTATTTTCTCAATGTATCTGTACCTTAATGATTTTGCACATAAATAAAATCTGTGAATATATCCAACTAACACATCCCCATTAATTTGCTGAAATGAAATTTTAATACATAAATTAAACTGAACTGAGAAGCTCCTTTTAATAAGATATTTCATCAGAAATCAGAATAGGCTTGTTTTCTAAGTAATCTTTGTATTTTTTGCTTTAAAGGAAGAGGAACTACACATATGCCTCAGTCACTGAAAATAAAAATGGACATTTAAAATTTAAAAGCTCTCTATCTTACAGCAATCTCTCCATGGCTTGTTTTTCCCCATTCTCTTCCCTTAGGAGTTCCAGGTTGTTATGATGCCAGCCTAAAGGTGTGAAAGGCAGCTCTTTGGATTTTTCCTCCACCCGACGATTAAATAAGGATTCTAAGTAAAGTACAAAATATGAAGTTGTTATTTCATTGACATGTTTTATACCATCTACTCACATATTTAGAAACTACCACCTCTTCTTCGGAAAATTTTTAAGTTGGTCAATATAAAATATAGATATAAAAGGGTAAAGATGTATAATAAATACATAAATTATACAAAATATGAAATATTAAACATATATACAGATATAAATACATTAAAAATATAGAAACAGGAACTCAGAGTGTAGCTCAGTGGTAGAGCACTTGTCGAGCATGTTTAAGACCCTAGGTTTGATTCCTAGCACCACAAAAGAGAGGGAGAGAGTTGTGCATTTTAATTTCTCCTACAAAATTACTAACTGACTACATTCAACTGAAACCTTAATGCTGGCAGAACAATACCTAATAGTGCACTGAACTTTCAAGAAAGAAGCTCAACTCAGATAGCCCAAAACAGCAGGTGACAATGTAGAAATCTATACAGACAATCCTTCATGGTGTTTCTTTTTCAATATTGGCAGAGACTTTTTAACAAACTATTTAATAAGGGAGACCTGAAAGTAAACTACAAAGAATATTACAACATGATACACAGCAATTTACAAAAAATTTATGAAATCACTGAAATTTTTAAAGAGTGAAAATCAATCAAGATAAATTCAACAGATAATAAATGCTTTACAGAAAAGATGCTCACTCTAAATAACTGAAGTGACTACATAAATGGAAAGCAAGGAGACAGGTAATGCTTACAAAAATCCTCTAACTCTTTCCCTTTTAAAGCATACCAATCTAAAAAAAAACTTCCACCAAACAGTTCAGCAGTCAACATATAAAAGCAACTGTGCATGATGTGGGAGGTACAAGACCTGCACATTTCAATTATGCAAACAGTCAGTCTATAAACTTCCAGCTGAACCAGATGCTTGGAAGTGAATTTAGAAGGACTGCCAAGTGATAAGATCAGGTCCCTTGCACTAACTTGCCCTACCTTCTCTTTTATCCAAAACACTGGGAGCCAAAAAAGACACTGAGAAGGGAACTTCTCATATCAACCAAGGTCTAAATCATGGATTATTGTGGACTAACTGGGTATGTTCTTACTCCACAGTAAGCTAAATAAGGAAGGGGTAAGAAAAGGCTTATATTCTTCTATATTCTTTTTCTCCCCAAGAAAATTATCAGCAGAGTTAGTTCTTTAACTTCTTTTGCCTATTTCTTTTCCCAATTGTACATGGGAAAGCAGCATCCCCAAGTGGATGAGATCTGCCAATGGGTTTTTTGATAAAATTGACAATCGTTGATGATATGTACATCAATATTTAATACTGCACTCATGAGGTAGGAAAGTATAAACTCTCAATGCCATTAAAAGAATAAGTGCACGCCTGTAATCCCAGCACTTGGGAGGCTGAAGCAGGAGGATCGCAAGTTCAAAGCCAGCCTCAACAACTTAGTGAGGCCCTAAGCAACTCAGTGAGACCCTGTCTCTAAATAAAATACAAAATAGGGCTGGGGATGTGGCTCAGTGGTGGAGTGCCCCTGGGTTGAATCCCCAGTACCAAAAAAAAAAAAAAAAGAATAAAATTCAAAAAATGTTAAAGGTTTTAAACAAGTATTTTTCAGATTCTTCAAACCAAATTCAAGTTTATATTCTTATCTTCCAACATTCTCAAAGTCAGGATACACATTAAAAATCATGTTCATGATACTAAACTGATCAAGCGTATTTTCAGCACTTCTCTTGTCAATCAATGTGCTAGGCCCCAAGGATACCCTCCCAAGTGAAGGAAACATCATCCCATGGATACCTGTTGAGAAAATTACCTTTAATGAAAGCGTCACTTATTGAGAGCTGCTGTCCTCCAGTGTCAGAAATCAAATACTCTGCATACCAGGGAGAGAAGAGAAAGGAGGAAGGAAAGGAAAGACATATGACTATAAGGGGCCGGTATAATTATACAGAGAACACACCCACACACAACAATGTATTACTCATACTAAACCCGTCATTGCCCTGCAAATTCAAGAAAAACTTCGGGCTAAAATGCCTTTTTATACTTATCTAAGCACTTCATACTAAACTTAATAAACTTAATAACTCAACAGAACCATGAAACAGTTCACCTCAGTTCAAATGTCAAATCATCTTTAACATCATTTTTCCAAAAGGTAAACACTCATATACCAAAACTGAAACAGTTTATGAAAACTAAAATATTCAGTAATTTGCATAATAAACCTAAAATATTACACTGTTTTTCTCATATATAACTGTATTTTAATACATTACAATAATGATTTTGTACACAAGGCAGTTCCCAGAGAAGCCATGTAAGAAAACAATGTAAGGCTTTTTAAATTGCAGAATATAAGCTATAAAACAAATTCATATGAAAGTGACATTGGCAAAGAATAAAGATATAACTCATTAGGTTTTTGATTAGCTTTGAATTAGATTTGTTTTTCAAAAATTCTAATGCAACACTGCCATTTGCCAAGAGGTAACTCCTGAACAGGCTCTGAATACTTTTAAAAATATTAAACTTTTTCTTAACAAGTGAAACTTACTCTTCACTTCCCTTTGAACTTTCCTCTAAAGTAGGTGATCAAGCATAGCTCAAGTGGGGTTCTTTCTACTATGCAAAGTAAGTCACAATACAGTTTAACTACTTTAAAGTGAAAGTTTGCCACAAAATTTTTTCCAAGTTCATTTATAAATAAATGGGCTTTAAAAGGAACTATGTTTATAAGTCAAAGTGATTGTCTTCCCAACCCAGAAGCAGAGAAAATATTTTACTTAGAAAATTCAAGTACACCATGCCAAATACAATAAATAAGACAATGTTATTTTATTTCTTTATTTATTCCTACTTTATTTCTATACTTTCCTTGCAGAAATGAATAATACTAAATCCTGTTAGTTCAACTTATGTATTGTTTTTTACAAGTCCTACTTTTCACTCTAAAGCTTAAATACACAGGAGATGTCAGAAATGATGGATTTTCCCCAACATTAATTATGAAAAAATTCAAGCATACAGAAAAATATTGTATATTGCCCACCTACATTCAACAATTGCTAAGGACCTGCCATATCTGCTTTCTCTTCACATATAGGTATGCTTTTTTTCCTTGGCCATTTAAAATTACACATATCACATTTTACCAATACTTCAACATTCATCTTTTAGAAATAAGGGCATTCTTTGTAGCCACACCACCATTTACAGACTTAAGAAAATTGATAATATCTTGTTTTTGTGGCACAGAGCATTGAACCCAGGACCTCACGCATGCTAAGCTCTGCCATTGAGCTATACTCCCTGCCCCTGACAATACCTTAATATCATAGAGCTGGTCTATACTGAAATTTATCCAACTGTCCCCAAAACGTCCTCAAATGTGGAACCAAAAAAGTTCATGCATACCATTTGGCAGCTATGCTTGTTCATTCTCTTGTAATCTAGAACAGATCTCCTACCTTTATTTCTTTCCATGATAAAGAATTTTTAAGCAACCCAGGCCAAATGTCTCTGTGCAATATTCCACATCTGGACCTGAGCAACTGTTCCTCATGGTGTATTTAACCTGCTTCTCTATCCCACGTTTTCCTATACATGGGAAATTATATCTGGAGGCTCAAGGGAGTCATCATTTTCACTTTTCTCTCTAGGTCATACCTGTGATAACTTTCCAAGAATGGTTCAGAATTCTGCTTGCAACACATTTCAATTGTACAACTCTCTAAAACCAATAGTGAAAAGTTAACCAAATCAAAGACCATAGTTTAACTGTAGCTATTTCAACATATTTTATAAATCCAATTTCCTCAGTCATAAAAGATAGAGGATAATTGATAAAGATTTAATAAGCATTACTTTTAATTCCAATGAAAAAAAATAAAAAGTAGGCAGTTCCATTTGTATTTAAAGGGAATGAAAACAGGCAGAAGAATTCTAATCTTTCACATACTCTCCCCCCCACCATACTGGATATTTAACCAGAGCCTTGCACATTCGAGGTAAGGCCTCTACCACTGAGCTATACCTCTTCCTCTTTTTATTTTGTTTTGATATAGGGTCTAAGTTTCCCAGGCTGGCCTTTAACTTGAGATTTTCCCGCCTCAGTCTTCCCAGTAACTGGGATTACAAGTGCAGTACCACAATCAGTTCACTTTAGAAATCTTTACTTTCTGAAGGTTCATTTTAACAACAAAGAGCAAAATATTTTCTAACACTTCAACTTCATAAAGCAAATGGAAAAAGAATAATTCTTATTAATATGCTAAAAACTAGTTAAGAAAAGAAGGGCACAGTGGCACACATCTGCAATCCCAGCATAGTGCAAACTTAAAATAAATGTTGAATAATAATAAGTACAAACAGACAAAGCCCTATAGTATAATTTAGGAGCACCCCTTTCCTGCTGCTATCAAATTATCAATTACCCTTTTAACATTTTGCCCAACCATTAAAAGAGGATATAAATTAACGTGCTAATATGAATAGTGGCCTTGCTGAGCTCCTACATTCCCCAAACATACTATGCTTTTTGTGTGTTTCTCATACAAAATGTCCATAGTACAATGGTATATGTAAGACGCTAAGAGATGAAGTAACTGGCCATCAAAGAATATAAAGTTTCAGTTAAACAGGGGAATAAGTTTTTGATATCTATTGCACAGGATGATTACTACAGTCAATAACAGTGCATTGTATATTTCAAAATTGATAGGATAGGGGCTGGGATATAGCTCAGTTGGTAGAGTGCTTGCCTCACAAGCACAAGGCCCTGGGTTCTAATCCCCAGCACTGCAAAAAATAAAATAAAAAAATAAAAAAAACTTGATAGGATAATAAATTTTGAAGGTTCACACCATAAAAAATGATATGAAAATGAGTTGATGGATGCTAATTAATTTGATTTAATCATTGCATTGTATACACGTTATATCTTTCTGTACCCCATCAACACATATAATTTGTCAATTTACAAGTTTTGAAAAGCTCCAAAAACAGTACTTTAAATGAATAAATATGATCACTGCCTTCAACTACCTCTTTAATACATTCCAAGTAGAAAATTGTCATTGTTGTCTACAAAGCTATTGAGAACCATCAAATGCCTTACTAACATTTCATAAAACAGTACCTATGATATTCTCCTTATCTACTGACCTCATATTAACATAAGATGAAAACGAGGTTGTTTTCAAAATGATTTATATTAGTGAACCAATGCCACTGCCCTTCACCACCAATCCTTTTCTAAACACCACAGTACACACAACTCACTAAATTGTCCTATAATTTTTCCAACTTCCAATACCATATCAAGAAACTACCTTTTTAAAAAATGTAACTCATCTATCAATAGAGTCATCTGCACTCTTTCTTACTTACCAAATAATAATCTCTGACTCCATGACCACAGACCCAAACTCTTTGAATAATCTGGCATGTAGTCTGCCTAAACCTGGCCAACAGGCTTACAAAAATAGCAGAACATTCTTGACCTCTTTTCTCTCTGGGCTTTACTTTCCCCTTAACCATGCATTCTTTCTTACCATGACAAATCTTGACAGAAAAAGAAAAGTTTCTCTCAGTCATCAATATTATATTGACTTCCCTAAAAAATTTGCCTAATTTTTCTTTCTTGCTATGGCAGTATATATTTTCTCAGATATCCTTGGCATTTTCTCCAACCTTTAGTGCCATCTGGACCCTGCTATCCTGTCATTTTTCTTAAAAGTGCTGGTCCTTCTTTCATACTAATCATTGTAGGAATGTTGCCACTCACAACTTTTGTAGACAATCTTTTTAAAGGTTTGAGATCAAAGAAGTTTAACAGGAATATAATGGGTTTCTCAACTGCAGGTGCGTTCCTTTTTATTTTTCCTGGAAAATGTGAGGTTATGTTGTTAAGAAGTCATTAAGGAACCTCCTGTTCCATTCCCCTCTCAACACTCTAAGTTAGGTTTCCTAAAGTACATGTGTGACTGTGCTCAGTAGTATGCCCTTTGCCATTATGAATTCTATGAGAGATCACTGTCTTCAAGATTTTTAAAACTTCCTTAACTTTCCAAGAGGTGAAAGCATCAGCAAGTCTCAAATATATTTTATATTCCACTTTTAGTGTAATGAAACTGCCAACAGGTATGTTCAGAACAAAGGTACTCTGTCATGGTATATTCTGCCTCTGACCCACATCTGTAAATTAATACTCAAAAGCATCATAATATCGTCCAAATGACAGTTAATTCTCACACAAGTGTCATGTCTGCTTTGCTGTCCTTTCATACTCACCCAAATTTCTCCATCATTTCTCCAATTTCTGTTTTGAGGGTTTCCATAAAGAAGTATCCCTTACTTATGCTTACTGCTAGGCAAATCTTCTTTCCCACTCTCTAAATTTCTTATTTTTAAATAAGATACATCTTATTATTGTAATTCTTAAAGACAATCTACCACATCTTGATAGTAGCTTTTACTGACAAGAAAAATTTGTTTTAGAAATGTAATTTGTTTCAAATTATTTTAATATAGGTGGTTTAAGTTCAAAATTTCCCATTTCTGCTATTTTTTTAAGCTCAAAACAGAGAGCAGCAAAGAATTAAGCAAGCAGTTCAGTTTAGAGACAAATCAACCTTAGAGAAGTAAATGTTTAAAATTCAAATTCAGGTAAAATCATGGAATAAGGTATTTTATCTTTATAATAATGACTCTTCAGTTATTATGATATAATAAACTCCCATGATTATTCATTTTCTCATTTATTTACTTTTATACAATGCCATGTTAGGGCTATAATTTAGATTGGTTTAAATTATATCCAATAATGTAAACCTCACCATCTATTTTTTAAACTACATTTTATTTCTTATGTGCTGCTATCTTAGATTTTAGAATGGTTATCTTATTTTTTCTTTTATATCAAATGTCTTTAGAATATGGCCATTATTATTTTTAAATCAGCAGACTAAAACATCAAATAAGATAGCTAAAAGTAACAAAAGAATTCATTTTTATTAGAGAAGATTTTTAAAATAAATACGCCACATGTATAATAGGCCTTTTAAACTGTAGTAGAAAGATGTTTTAAATGTGTGAATAATTTCCCCCAATCTAATTCAATCACCTCAACAGGTTTAGAGAAATACTATGTTATTACAAAATAGCACAGGCAAATAGGCTTTTAAATGTTAAATGAAGAAAGAGAAAAGAATAGAGCAGAACATCCATGTTATAAATGCAAAGAAATGCCACCTTGGAAGTTGCACATTATGGGAAGAGCAGTCAGATGTAGGTCCTTTTAAAGACTACAAGCTTTAAACTGGGCATGGTGGTACTGAGGGAGAAAACAAGAAACAAAAAGAACCAAAAAGGTATAGGGAGGAGGTGTGGGGAAAATGAGAAAGGGCGAAACAAAACCCACATCAAATCCCCTCAGCCACACTAGGACAGAGGAAGCCAGAAGGACAAGCTGGCATGAGATCCTATGGCCCAGCTCTCTAGCCTGTTTGGATTCCAGATGGTGACTACCTCCTACCTTTTTGGTCAGCAGGGTGAGGGGGCACATGTGGGTACTTGGAGGGCTTCTTGATATGGAAGTTCACGTTGTCCAGCTCCACGTTCAGGCTGATAGACGCAGCTGAGTCACTGTCCACTGTGGACTGGAAACTGCTGACTGAGGTGCGCTTGCTAGGACTGGCAGAATCTTTTAGTGTTGGGGAGGGGAAAGAAATATAGGGAGAGGAGGGGAGTAAAAATGGGTTTTATCAGGGTATTGGAGGAAAGGAGAAAAATGTTTTTTTTTAATATACAAGCCCAATGTGCAATACCAAAATGGATACAGTATTTTCATGTACTTCTGTGTAGACTTATAAAATTTGAACAAATTAAATATAAAATCAATTTTTAAAATGAATAAGTATTTTGGAGGTTCTGCAGAGAGAAAGTCTGATATCATAGGGAAGAGGTGAGAAAGTTGTCTGCTGCGATATTATTTGCTCAGAGTTATTTTTAAGCTGCTGCAAACTAGAGACTACAGTAAAATCTGAAAACATCAGTTGCCTAATAAGTTAGTATCTCAAGAAAATACTGTATCTAAGACAAGGATTGCTACTAGATGTTTACATCTGGTTGAAGCCATAAATTTTTAAAGTAGAATTTTTTCAACAAAACAAACAAGGCACTCATTTTATCATACACACATAATGATCCATAAAAACTAAAATGTTAGAAAGTCAAACTCACTAGCCAAATTATCGTCACCTTCTTCAGCTATCTGTTCTGTGTCGCTGTCATCAAACTTTATGTCTTTAAACCAGGATGGCTCAGAGTGTCCCTCCACAGAGTTCACCGAGTCACTGTCTGGAGAAGGCGTCTCAGAAAATTCTGTACTCTGAAAGCATCAAGACAGGATCCAAGCAACTGATCCTCAATGGCAATGATGTTGGGGGTATCACACAACAGATAAATTGCACCAAATGCATTTTTATAAACCTAACAAGTGAGTAAATTCATTTAAAAAATTAATAAAAAACTAAGTTATAAAATATTATCATACAGGCAATTCCACTGTTCAAATTGTAATTTTCATTAACTAGAAGTCTCAGGCAGCATGTTATAAACAAAATATTTCTTTGATATAGATTTTATAGGGTTTTATGTCATCCTTTAGTTCTCAGAGTGAAGACTGCCTAGTATCTAGATAACCCGGGCAAGCTCTGGAACAGATCCTGAAAAATAACTATCATCCTTTAACCAATTACACACCAATCTTCAGGGTCATTTCTAACTAATGAGCTGCCGATTTTAGGTGCTAGGAGTGTGCCTCAATGGTAGACCACTTGCCTGGCACGGGTGAGGACATGGGTTTAATCCCTAATATCTCAAAAAAATTAAAAGAAAAGAAAGAAAAGTTATTTATTTCACACACACGACATATGTATTTAGTGTATGTGTATGTACTTTATATATACAAATACACATACATAGTATATGAAGCATAAAAGATTTTTTAAAAATTTCTATCTTTAAGTACTTTCCCTTGAGTTACAAAAACATATTATTGTACCATCAGCACACAATTTAATAGTGCTAAAGAGTCAAAATCTATTTCTACTAATTTTCAATTTTTTTATTTTGTTACATGCCACTCCCTCTTAGTTCTGAAAGCCATTAAATGACAAGTTAACTATAATACTACAAAGCCAAATTTAAGCAAAGTCACACCAAATAAAGTGTTCAATCCTAATAGCAGGTTTTCATCACTACTACTTACTAAAAAAAGGATGTATGAAAAGGAAAAAATAGCTAGTGGTATAGCTCAATACAAAAAAAAAAATTGTAACTTCCCTTAAACAGCAAGGAAAATCTATTAGAAAAAGTTTGTTTGGTTAATTCAACTAATTTTTATTCTCACTGATGAAGAAAGACTTTAAAACAAGCTTGCTACATTCTCATTAGCAGTAAACAATGAAAACTACCTGCAGTGGTCTGTAGAGTGCATACTCATCCCTGAAAAGCTGGTCGTGATGACTAACACAATCTAGCCAACGTCCATCAACCATTGCTTGTCCAATTGCTATAGCTTGTGCCCTGAATCAAGAGCAACAAAAATGAAATATTTTAAAAAGTCAGTCAAAATAATTTTACAGTACAAGATATGATCTTTTTTTTTTTTTTTCAGTTCAATCAGAGTTGGAATTTCAAATTGTCCTTGGATAGGTAAGGAATAAAACAAGAGACTGAAAGCAAATTAAAAAATTTCTCTAGATATCACAGTAAAGGGTAAGAACCAATGTAATGTAGTCCCAAAAAACCTAATTTTAATTTCAGCCAAGTACTCAAAAGCATACACACCTCTCTCCTTAAATGGAAGAGTAAAAACATGCTAAAAACAGCATGACTCCTATAAAAAGCTTATAGTCTTGATGAGAAAACACTAAATGTTACAACTATAGATATAAAATGTGTATGTGTGTGTGTGTGTGTGTGTACGCGCGTATGAAAGAAACACACTCAACACATTTTATTATGTGGTATTTCAGTTTATAAAGCACTTAGGCAACATTATTTTATTTCTTCCCCACAGTTTATTCACAGGACCAAAATATTTCTCCTATGTTGGAACTAAATGGTCCAAGTCACAAAAAGATTGAATTATTTGACTAAAAGCACAAAGCTACGGAGATACAGCAAAAATTGGAATTCAATGCCTCACTGTTTAAAGCTATTTCTCTCTTTACTTATTTAGACATTTGTTTCTTCTCATAAGAGGAGAAGCAGCTAATCTGAGCAAGTTGTAAAACCTAGGAGAATATGCTAATTTGAAAGGCTAAAGGCCCTTTCTGTTATTCGTTTGATTTGTGATCTTCCATGCATGGCTCATAAATCCAATTCTCAATACAGGTTGTAATATCTAGATTAGATAACAGTAACAAAAAAATCTTTTGACCTTAGAATCTAGCTGCATTCTCTAATCTTGCTTTAGCTAAGAGATCTATGTTTGGGGAATTACTGCATACTTTTACTTTTAATACAATAAACTATTACTGCATGCTTTTACTTTTAATACAATAAACTATCTCTCCCTCTCTCTCTCTCACACACACACACACACACACACACACACACACACCAATTTGGCTCCTTACAACTGTTTTCTACTGATAAAAGTTTCTACTTGAAGGAAAGTTGATTAATTAGTTCCTCCAAACCATCAAATACATTAAAAAAAAGAGAGAGAGAGAAAGAAACCTTACAAAGAAATGTGTTATCTCTATATCTTCAAACATGTGTCCTCATTAAAAATAAATTAACAAATAATATCAAAACCTCTTTCTTAAGATCACAATACCTGGTAGCAATGTGTCCATTTCGGATTAGCCAGTTGACCAATTCCTTTCCTACAATGCAATTGGGATGGGTTCTCAGCCAGTACCGGTGATCCTGAAACTCCATTCCACTACTATGATGACAGATTTTTTTCCACAGGTCCTTTAACTGAACACTGTCCTGCAATCCATTAAGAGCAAGTGTTACTCCTGAGAAAGACGCTATCTACCTTTTCAGAGACTTTCCTGTGATTTTAACATTCATAAAAGGAACTGTGATTTGGATTTCTTTAGAGCAGCTAACTTACATGATTTAATATAAATGATGCATACATAGGGAACAGCTTGAACTCAGTTCATCTAATTCCAAGCATAACTTTTTCTCTTAAAAACCAAGTACCACGTTTTTGGATCAAAGGCACATATTACCCATCTCTTAGTTAAGTACAAAATATACTCTTCTTTTTTGGAGATGGGATAAGGATAGATGGTAACGACAGGCAAATCACAAAATCTAAGATAACTGTTCCCAATAGCCTTCATTCCACCAAATTCATTCCATCCTTCTCAGCTCTATCCAAGTGCTAGGTGAATTTTCCTAAAGAAAGGCCTTCGGTGAATTACTTCCTACTCAAAAACAAAAACAAACTTTATCAACATTTCTCAGCAACTATAGGTTCATATCTAAACTTGAGTGATGGAATTCATTGCCTCTCACTGGGTAGTCCCAAATAACTCCATTCTCACTACCACAGCTTCCAACTTAAACACTCTCCCAATTAACAAATCCTACTTTAGTCCATGGAAAATGCTATGCTTATTCTTACTTCTATACCTTTCCATACACCTTTAAATAAGATTCACTTTTTTCTTTTTTTTTTCAAATCTATTTCATCCTTCAAACCATCCAGCTCAATACCTTTTCTAACACCCTCACTAATTCACAACCCATTTTTAAAATTTTATAAAACATATAGCCAAATCTTCATGACACTCTCTTTTTAGTATTAAGATATATACGCATTTATTTTACCACTAAAAACCTTCCCATTGATCTGATTTCTACCTCCTGAATTAGAAGTTGAGGACAGAAGTCATACCTTTTATTTCTTTGAATCACTCTGAGGACTGAACACAGGATTTTATATATAAGCAAAAAGGAAGAAACTATTCTTACATAAACATAGAGTTAAAAGTCTGAAGAGTTTTCCGATGTGTATAAGAAACATGTTTCAAACTTTAAAAAGCAAGCTGAAATCTAAGAGCTAAAGCTCTCTTATTCTATAGCAAACTGAATTCTGATCTTGCTAGAAGGTGTAAAGAAAATATAATGAAGTGAAGAAAAAATACTTGAACAGTTTCTCAGGTGCTTTGAGTAAAAATTTAATTATTTGTTTAATTGATATGCTATTTCATTTATATGTTTCTTTAAAAATTTCAGTGAGATAAACATCCTTTATGATGAAAACTAGCTTGGGTCAAAGACAGTGTACTGGTACCAGAAGAATTTTTCGTTCATCCTCAGTGGTCTCTGTCCTAACATATGTTCGATTAGCCTGGGGACTGACAGAGGTCTCATATGAAGGTACCATAGGAGAACCAGATCGATCCAATGACAGGTTAGTAATGCTGGCTGATCTGGAAACAAAAACAAAAAGTAAAATAATAGTTGTAAATTCTTCATCTACAAATAGAATTACAGTGAAAATTCATACTTAAATGCTTACTTGCCAATGTTAAGGGCAATTTTTTTTATTGATTCTTTTTAGTTATACATGACAGTAGAATCCATTTTGATATAATTATACAAGCATGAAATTTAGCTTATTCTAATTAGGACCCCAGTCTTAAGGATGTACATGATGGTGAGATTCACTGTGGTGTATTCATGTATGTATATAAGAATGTTATGTTAGATTCATTCCACTGTCTTTCTTTTTCCTATCTTCCCTCTCTTCCCATCATTCCCCTTTGTCTAATCCAATGAACTTCTATTCTTCCCCTTCTACCCTGTTGTGGTGGGTTAGCTTCCACATATCAAAGATCTTTGGTTTTGGGGGATTGGCTTATTTCATTTAGCATGATAGTCTCCAGATGAACCCATTTACTGGAAAATGTCATAAAGTCATTTTTCTTTATGGCTGAGTAATATTCCATTGTGTATATATACCATATTTTCTTTATCATCTGTTGAAGGGCACACAGGTTGACTCCACAGCTTAGCTATTGTGAATCGTGCTGCTATAAATATTAATGTGACTGCATCACTATAGTATGCTGATTTTAAGTCCTCTGAGTATAAACCAAGGAGTAGCATAACTGGGTCAAACAGTGGATCCATTCCAAGTTTTCTGAAGGAATCTCCATACTGCTTTCCAGAGTGGTTGCACCAATCTGCAGTCCCACCAGCAATGTGTGAGTGTACTTTTCCCCCCACATCCTCGCCAGCATTTATTCTTATTTGTATTCTTGATAACTGCCTGAAGTGAGATGAAATCTCAGTGTAGTTTTAATTTGCATTTCTCTAACTGCTAGATATGAACATTTTTTCATATATTTGTTGACCATTCAAATTTCATCTTCTGTGAAATGTCTGTTCATTCCTTTGCCCATTTATTTGGGTTATTTGGTTTTTTGTTGTTAAGATTTTGAGTTCTTTGTATATCCTGGAAATTAACACCCTATCTGAGGTTCAGGTGGAAAAGATTTTCTTCCATTCTGTAGACTCTCTCTTCACATTCTTGATTGTCTCCTTTGCTATGAAGAAGCTTTTTAGTGTGATGCCATCCCATTGACGGATTTAAGGGCAATCTAAATGCAACATCTGTCTCTCCATTGATCACTCAGGTTGATTCAGCTGATCTGGCTCCCTAGGTGGATGACCCCTTAATCCCTCACTACTCTTGTGCATCTTTCCCACTGTGTGGTCAGTCGAAGAGGATGTCCTTCCCCAACAGAGGAGGACTATTCTTCAGTCAAGGATATACTAGTAGTTGCATTGCCGCCTAGAACCTCCAAACAAGCTTTCAAAGACACTTTTAAAAGTAGTTATGATGATTAGGTATAATATCATCACTGGGAAAAATAGGGAAAGGATATTCAGAAACTGTACTATCCATGCAACTTCTACGTGAATCTAAATCACTTGGAAGTAAAAGAAAGTAGAAAGTAATTATGGAAAGATTACAGAAAAACAATAATATAGTTCACATATCAGTAATATTTCAAAGGAAGCAGATGCAAATGCTTCTTGTTAAAAATATTAGAAATTGGGGGGAGGTTATAGAGAAACATAAAAGAATGAGAACTAAATGCAGAAAAAATATGACAAATCATGGTCAAAAAACTACAGTTCAGAGGTCAAATCCATCCTGCCTCCTGTTTATGAACAGCACAGGGAATACCAATTCTGAACCCCAAATAAGTGAAATGTTATGTTCAAAAAAAGAATTCCTCTTTTCTCACTAGCAGAACCTATATTTTAAATATTGTCCCCAGTTATTATTATATTTTCATCAGTTAAAAAAAAACTAATTTTGCCTCTGGGAAGTTACCAGACAAATGACTTATAAGTGGTTTATCAACAGCATCAAGCAAGCTTTTATTTTAAAAAAAAATTTATTTAGCTAAAATTTACTTAGCTTTTACCTAGAAAAAATGAAACACAATTTTAGCTTCTAAATAAAGGATAAAAGGCAGAAGCATCTGTGTGTTAGATACTATGTAACTCATTCATAAGGGCAATGAATGGGTTTATTTAATCCTCACCATGTTCTAAAGAGTAGGCATTTATAGTTCCATATTACAGATAATAAAATCCAGAATCAGAGCTTTAGTCAATTTTAGGGTAACTCAGATAATAAGCATAAGGGCTGCCATTCAAAATTGGTCTCAAACGACAAACCATCTTCTTTCCAATATAAAGATAAAATTATTTTCAATAATTTAAGAAATTATTCAGAGATTTAGCAGAAAGTCATTATTAATTGTTTATGGGAAACAACTAATATCAAATAACTTTTAAGCAATATTTTAAAAAATAATCAGCTATTCACTTCTTGGCATATTCTTCTAGCTCAAAGATTGCCATTATGTCTTATTCAACTTAAATCTCTTTTCCAGTGGGAGCATCAGTTCATGCATTCTGCCTTTTCTAACATTCTAACCATGTACTCTATCACAGTGGCAGTAAGAATAAAAGCAAATTGGTTAACTTTGCTGCCGAAAGCTCTAATACGCTAGTGGCAAGAATGCTGATGAAAATTATAAGCATAAGGGCTGCCATTCATTGAATAAATTACAGCTCTCCTTCATTAATCTTAGTATTACTTCAAAACACATGAAGATGTATTGTAAACTAACACAGCTATCTCTTTGTACAAATGCCCACAGGAATACTGTAATTTATATTATCTTTTTAAAAACTCGCAATACCTTCTGCTGTATTCCCTTCCTTCTCTTTATAGCAAAACTCCCATTTCCAATATTCTTCCATCCTATTTTAAATGCCAACCAACCCACTGAAATTAACTATTATGCTTTTACTCATCGTACTTAAAATTTCAGCAATTTAACTCTTCCCTCCTTGAAAACCTCTCTTCACTTGTTTACTAGGACAAACACACCTCACTGACCTGTTTTTCCTCTCACCTCACTGGCCTCTCCATCTCCTTCTCCTTTTCTGGGTCCTCTTCCCTTTCCCAATCTCGGTCCTTGGTCCTATTTCCTCTCTTTTCACACTCACTCTACTGATGGTCCCCAGCCAGGTTCATAATCTTCAATACCATTCACATAATGATGACACCTAGATTTATATCTCCAGCCTGTATCTCTTCCCTAAATCCTGGACTCATATATACAGCTGTCTGTTTGACATCTCTCTTGGATCTCTAGAAGGTCTGTCAAATTCAGCATGTCTAAAACCAAACTGCTAGTCAGGTACTGTGCCACATGCCTATAATCCCAGCAACTCCAGAGTCTGAGGCAAAAGGATCACAAGTCTGAGGTCAGCATCAGCAACTTAGTGAGACCATGTCTCAAAACAAATAATACAAAGAGCCAAGAATGTAGCTCAGTGGTAGAGCACCCCTGGGTTCAATCCTCAGTACCAAAATAAATAAATAAAATAAAACTGTTACTCCCTATCTTCCTCCATCTAAATAAATAGCAATTCCAACTGCTCAAGTAAAAAATATGAGTCATCTTTGATTTCTTTCTATTGTAGTCTACATTCAATTGAACAGCAAATATAGTTATGTCTACAATCACAATGTATCTAGACTCCGACTATTTCTCATGTATTTCTCTATTTCCCCTCCCCCACTCTTATATTGATCTAAATCAATTCTCCTTCTACAAGCTTTCCAAGTGGTCTACCTGCTTCTACTCTTATGTCCTACAATCTACTCAATAGAGCAGTCAGAATGCTCCTTGCAAAATAATTAAGATTGTGTCATCCTCCCAACTCCCCATTTAAAAAACTCCCCACTCATTCTACTCCTACAGAGTAGATGGTCAACTAATAAATGTAGAAGAAATGATGGAACTAGAAAGTCACCATTTTGTAACAATCAGAATAACATGTGATTTGAGCAGAACCATAAATGGATGCTAAAAATAGTGAATGAAGGACGTGTAAAAACAGTCTATTTATACAGTCTCAAAGTAGCTCCCCCACATATCACCTGTTAATTACAAATGGGAAGATGATAGCTACTTTATAGTGGAAGAACTCTGGACATAACTTTAGCCAAGAGATCAAGTCAACATCATCAATGACATTAGCCTTTCTAACAAGCAAGATTGAGAAGGACACATCACTTATACAGTATTCCTGTGCGTTCCCAAAACTGCATAGCCTAGCCAGGTGGTGTGGCATGTGCCCGTAATCCCAGCGACCTGGGAAGCTAAGGCAGGAGGATCACAAGTTTGAAGCCAGCTTCAGCAACTTAGAGAGGCTGTAAGTAAATTGGCAAGACCCTGTCTCTAAATAAAAATATAAAAATGGCTGGGGATGTGTCTCAGTGGCCAAGCACCCCTGGGTTCAATCACCTGTCCAAAAAAAACAAAAACAAAAACAAAAACCCATTATCTAATCATGAGGAAACATGAGACAAATCCAAATTGATTGGCCTATCCTTTATTTTTGGAAACTATGAAAAATAAAGAAAACAAACTGTTATAGTAAAGAAGATTAAGACATGACAATTAAATGCAATGCATGATCCTGGACTCTATCATGGACTGGGGGTAATTAGTACAAAGGTCTTTACTAGGACTACTGGCAAAAACAGAATATATACAACTTATTAGATGACGATATTTCTTACCATTATAATGTCCTGAATTTATACATGATTTTGTAAGGGACCTTAATTGTTCTAAGGAAACACACTTAAATATTAATGAAGAATGACATTTCCTCTTTCTGGTCTGGCACGTTAAGAATCTTAGAAATCTTTACTCTGTCCTAACAACCAATAAGCTAAACAAACTGAAAAGTCAGCAACTCCTTATCTGTCAGACAAATGAGATGACAGCACAAACTGCTGCTCTAATCATGAAAGAGACAGGAGCATACAGAAAATCACAATTTATTGGAGCAGAAACTCACAAGTAGAAACCTCCCTGAAAAAGAACACTGTTTAAGTAGAAAAACCTGAACTATAATTGACTTACCCAGGCAACTCAGCATGAACAAGCTGAGATATTGGAAAACTCTAGGCGAGTCAAGTGGGGGGTTGGGGGGATATGCACTTGTGAGTTTCACTTTCAGGAGCTCTACCAGGTCCTCATTGTGAATGTCAAAGAAAAAGTCCCTCCAGTTTCCCACCAGCAGGGAGAAAAACTACAATTTTGACATGTGCCAGATCTTTTTAATAAGGCCTGCCCTGAGGAGAAACTATTTTATCAGAGCCTAACCTAGTAAAATATCAGAGCTTAACCCCCACCCCAGGGGAAGAGAAATACCCAACTCCAGTCCCCTCTAAATCTTCCATGTGGGGAAAGAGAAATACACAACTCTAGCCTCCTCCAACCATCCTCTTCCACATAAGGAGGGCAAAGAAGCGGGGACAAGGACAGAGGGGCAGGGATGGAGAAGTGCTTACAAAGTTTACAGTCCAGGGGCACAAGTTCAATAAAGACTGAGATTTAATCAAAGAAGTATAAAGTATAAAGATATTTCTCCTCACCCCATGCCTTATCATTACATGACTAAAGAAAAGTCTATTTACTGCAATTTCTTTTATCTAGTACATCATGTCTAGCTATCAACCCACAAGGCATACTAAAAGGCAAAAAAAACATTGAAGATAGGCAACAAATATGAGGGAAAAAATCGGATATGGCACAAATGTTGGAATTATCAGTGCAAGAATATTTAAACAAAACTTGCATAAGATCTAATTGAGGAAAACTATAAAACATGAATAAAAGAAATTAATGAATAGATGGAAAGATGTATTATGAATAGGAAAACTCAATGTTGTCATGATGTCAGTTTCTCCAAACTTGGATCTATAGATTCAGTGCAATACCGATCAAAACACCAGCAAATGATTTTGCAGACATTGAAAAAGTAATTCTAAAGATTATAAGAAGAGACAAAATATCCAAAATAGTCAACACAATATAAAAGGAGAAAAAGTTGAGGAACTGATACAACCTGACTTTAAGACTTACTACAAAGTCACAATAATCAAGACAATGGTATTGGTAAAATAGCCAAATAGGTCAACAAACATAAAGAGTCCAGAAATAGACTCACATAAATAGTCAACTGATCTTTGACAAAGGAACAAAAGTAATACGAAGGAGCAAAATTAATCTTTTCAACAAGTTTTCAATCTGAAAACTCAACTGTCCACCCAGATATAAAAAAATAAATCTAGAAAAGGACCCAATACCCTTCACAAATTAACTTAAAATGAATCATAGACCTAAATGTAAAATGCAAAACTCCTGGAAAATAACACAAGAGAAAACCTAGATGATCCTGGATATGGTAATGAGTTTAAAAATATGACAAGTCACAGTGCATGAAAGAAATAATTGATAATCTGGACTTCATTAAATTCTTCTGCTCTGCAAAAGACAATGTCAAGAAAATAAAAAGACACACTGTACACTGGGAGAGAATATTTGCGAAAGACACATCTGGATAAAAAACTATTATCCAAAACACAAAGAACTCTGGGAACTCAACAATATGCTAGGTGTGGTAGTACATGCCTCTAATTCCACTAACTCAGGAGGCCAAGGCAGGAGACTCACAAGTAGAGGCCAGCTTAGCATGTAGATTGCCTCAAAATAAAAAATGGAAAAAAAGTGGGCAGTAGGGCTGATGATGTAGCTCAGCAGTAAAGCACCCTGGGTCCAATGTTCAATTCCCAGTAATGTAAAAAACATTTTTTTAAATTAATAATGAGAATTAAAAAACAACAAAATGTTTTTGCTATATTTTAAAATATAACAAAATTTTTTTTAAAAAACTCAACAATGAGAAAATAAACAAACTGCTTACAAAATGGGCAAAAGATTTTGACACCTCACCAAGGAAGATATACAAACAGCAAGATATTCAACATCATATGTCATTAAAAAAATGGCAAATTAAAACAATAATAAGATACCACTACACACCTATAACATGGGCCCAAATGCAAAACATTGGCAACACCAATACTGGTATCACATGGAGCACGGGAAACTCTCATTCATTCCTGGTAGGAATGCAAAATGATATAGACACTTTGGGAAACAGTTTGAAAATGTCTTACAAAAATTAATCATGCTTCTTGGTATTTACCCAAATGAACTGAAAATTACTTGTACGCAGGTATTTATACCAATCTTACTCTTTTAATTACTAAAATTTGGAAGCAATCAAGATGCCCTTCAAAAGGTAAATAGATAAATTATGGTACAACTGGACAATGGAACATTATTCTGCACTAAAATAAGCTATCACATAATAAAAGACTTAGTGAAAACTTTAATGCACATTACCAAGTGAAAGAAACCAATCTTAAATATCTACATACATTCTGTATACATGATTCTGGAAAAAAGGAAAACTATGAAGACAATAAAAAAAAAATCAATGATTACCATTGGTTAGGGGGAGGGAGGGATGAACAGACAAAACACGGCAGATTTTTAAGACAGTAAAACTATTCTTTATGATACTACAATGGTAGATACATATCATTTTGCATTTGTCCAAATCCATACAATGTACAATACCACGAGTAGACCCTCAAGTAAACTGTAGCCTTTGGATGATAATGTGTCAATGTATGTTCACTGACTATAATAAATGTACCACTATGGTCTCAGATATTCATAGTAGTGAAGGGCTGAGCATATGCAGAACAAAGAAAAAAGGCCTCTGTACTTTCTCCTCAATTTTGTTGTCTAAAACTGCTGTAAAAAATAAATCCAATGAACTAAAAAAAAGGATAACAATGTCTGAAACACACTCGAAAATGGTTCAGAAAATGTGTGTGTGTGTGTATATATATATATAAAATGACAGAAGAAATACGCAAAAACAAATAAATCTTAATGAAGAATATATGAACACTTATTTTCCTATTCTTGCACATCTTCTGCATTTTTGAAAGTTCTTCAAAACAATTAAAAATTCAAGAAAAAATACTCTTCCCATCTCACTCAGAGTGAAGGACAAAGACCTGACAATTAACTATAAAACTGATCTACTTTAGGCTCACAGGACTGTTTGCTATTCTTTGCTGGGAACTTGCCATTCTTGTTTTCTTGGTACACTCTCACCCAAAATGTCCACATGGTTCACTCTCTTACATCCTTCAGGTCTTTTTACCAAACTAGAAGACACAGGATGGTGTAGGTCTAATATCTAAAGCCACTGGAAAATACTAGAAAGTGTCACTCAAAGAATGAAAGTAAGAGCTGACCAGCAAAAAGGAAATGATAGTTGAATTCAGTTTTTAGAGCTAAGAAATTATAACAAGCAATCACCTTTTTAAATGTTTGTTGCTATTACTATGACAAGAAATAAAAAACAGACACAGAATACAGTGTTTTCATTTAGCAGTTTACCTATTTCGAGCAGGGGATTTCCCAGCATCCTCCTGAACAGATACAAGTCTTGTTGAAAGAGCAGTATTTGAGGAATCTGGATGAATCAAACTATAAAGAAAACAGGAAAATACTGAGATCACTTGGAACAGGAAAGGGCAAATCCAATTTCGATGAGGTGCTTTAACATTTAAAAGCAAATTAAATCTTTTCCCCTGTAATAATGAAATTATGGGTCACTTTTGCTATTCCTTTAGTTTAGATGAAAACTGTGTGTGGTTATCATATCAAATATCAAAAGAATGATAAATTTTTTAAGTATGCTGAACATTAAGAACACCAATTAAATAATAAAACTGGTTGGATTAGTGACTTACAGAATAACTTCCCATATCACATATATAAGATGGAGGTGATTTGGGAAACATGAGTTCCAAAACTTTATTCTCTGTCCCCACAGACCACTGGAATAGCAAAATAAGAGGCCAACCTAGGTCTAAGAGCAGGTCAACCTCTTACTAGCTATGTGACCCTGAGCTTATTATTTAATCTTTTTGAACCTCAGTTTTTACATCTGTCAAAAGGAGAAAAGAGTGCCTACCAAAGAGATATAATGACTAAAGGATAATGAATATTAATTAGCACAAAGCCTAAAACTTTTATTCTACCTTTGACATCTATCTCAGGAAGCTGTCATACCTGGTTTGTTTTATTAAATCACACCTATCAATTTGGGGCTCATACAGCCAGACTATGCACAATTAAAAGGCATTACTAATTAAAGTAAACAAGAATTGAAGAATCTCTATACTTTGTATTATATTATTAAATATAGAATCAATTTTTTAAATTTATAAAAGGTATGTAAGATATCAAGATACTATAAACATCAAAGGACTCATCAAGTAATTTAAGAAAAAAAGAACACTACTTTTGAAGTGCCTGAGTTCCCAAACTGATCCCATTCCTTTCCCCTCCAATGACATCCCTCTCACAAATTTTACATTTATCAATATCATCCTTTAAGTTTTACCACATTTGTATCCCCAGGCATCTGTATTTATTTCGTGTATTTCTGAAGTTTATATAAATGAAAGGTTAGTGGATGTATGATTATGTGACACATCTTTTCTATTTCACATTATGTCTCTGAGATTCATACATGTTGAACTGTAGTTGTAATTAGTTCATTTTATTTGTTTAAATACAATGTATTGTAATTCCTCACTTCCTTAAGATGTAACTGAGAAAATACCTCCTCAGAAAAATGTTGGTTAAAACTCTAAGCTTGTTGACATGGCCATATTTGGTATTATGCTTAAGAAAACTGTATTGCTAAAGGAAGCAATCAGAAACTGATGAACCTAAGACACTAATTCAAACAATTCTAAGTAACTTCCAAGGAAGAGTGAGAAGCATCCTCTACTACCAGCACATTTAGGCCTACAAAAAGATGAAATGTACCTTTGGAAGGAAAAAAAATCGAATTTCATTTGGAAATATTAATACAAATCTCATGAGTATTCTCCTTAAAAAAGACTACATTAGGAATTGTTAATCTCAGTGACTTCTGTTGCCTATTTAGCAAATGTCATGAAGATCATATGCATGCCATGTGCTATTCTTGGTGCCAACAGTAAAACAGTGAATGAACAAGAAAGGTATAAAGCCTCTCATCTAATGGAGATTATCTAATTGGTCAGCATCATCACTACCTATAAACATCTGTAATTCTTCTGGAGGTGAGCCAAGGAGAAAGAGACAATAGTGAATTTGAAGGAAACAATTCAAAGAATAAATGTCAACCAAAAGCACTTACAAGTCAGGAAACTTAGTATTTCTCAAGTTTAAATAAAATTATATTCAAGTGACAGTACCTTTGCCAGGCCAAATCATCCTCTAAGAATATGTTACGGCTGGCTTTTCTACTCCCAACAGGTGTTCGGGGTTCACTGGGATCAAGCACAGACACAGAGCAAGCAGAATCTGAAAGAGCATTCAAGTCTTCCCCAATGGAATTACTGTCTGTGGAATGAGCGTAACTTAAGGCTATTTTTCTACAATAGGTGCAAGCTCGGAGGTCCCCTAGGAGAAAAAAGAAGAAAAATAAGTCAAAAGTAGCAATGACATATTACTTAAAATATTTTAAATCCTTGGGTTAATGGATAATCTAATAATAGAAAAATTTCTTCAAGTCTTAAAGAGTACCCTAAACAATTTTTTTAAAGAAGTGAAATACTTTCGCTGACTCTGTTAAGTATTTTAAGAATCATCACTATAATAAATTCATGCAGGTGTCCAATTACTTCAATACTTGTAACAAGGTAAGAAAATTTGACCCAATAATACTAGAAAACTCTGCTTATAAGACCGTCTTTTCAAATTTGTAAAAATGAAATAAGAGATATATCAGAGACAGGAATTTCAAAGAGAAAATACCAATGCACATGTAAATAACACATTTTCCCTCTGCAATAAGTGAGGAAATTAGTATTATGAAGTCCTGAAGAGTGGCCTCCAGAAGGGGGCATAGTTTTGAAACAAACTAAGAAAATGGCCTTAAATACAATATGATATGTTGAGATAAACTTGGCTAAAATTCTTATAGCAAAAGTTAAAATGGAAATGAAATATTCCTAGGAGAAAAAACAAGGTACTTACTACTGCTAAATGTTATTTTTTTTAGGATGTAGTTCTACCCAAAAATAAGTTTTAATTTCTATCCGGTTTTTCTAGAACATTGTTTTATATGATTCCATAACAATTTAATATATTAAAAATGGAGGTATGGTTTTCTGTTTTCCTGCCCTAGCTGGATCAGGAGATTACAAATAAAAACTGGCCTCTGGGGGGTTAAAAATGGAGGTAAAACACAGTCATGTGTCACATCATGTTTTGGTTAACGACAGACCACATAATACAATAATAATCACATAAGAGTCTAATGGGGCCAAAAAACTCCATTTTGTTCCCCCCACCTGCAGTGCTGTGGATCAAACCCAGGGTCTCACACTTCTTAGGCAAGAACTCTACCACTGATCTATAGCTCTAGTCCTTGAAAACTTCTTATCACCTGCAGATGTTGTAGCCATCATAATGTTGTAGGGCAACACATTTCTCATGTTTGTGGTGATGCTGATAAAATAAAATAAACCTACTACTCTGCAGGTCTTATAAAAGCATAGCACATATAATTATGTATAGTACATATGCTTGATAACGATGATAAATGACTGTCACTGACTTAAGTCTTTATGATTCTACACGCCATCATTATTTTAGAATGTACTACATCCTACTTATAAGAAAATTTACTGTAAAACACTACATCATGCTATATAAGTAGCAGCCTCATATATCTCCTGTTTAGTCTCTCAATTGCTCAAGAGGCCATGTTGATACTCAGAAGGCTCAGGCAGGTAGAATACCTGAGGCCACAAATTCAAAACCAGCCTGGGCAACTACAAGACTTTACAACTACAATCCACCTCACCAAAAAAGGGCCATGTTGAGTGATTAACCAGTACCATCCAGGTTTGTTTAAGTATATTCCATGATGTTCACACAAGGACAAAATCGCCTAAGTGATGCATTTCTCAGAACTTACCCGACATTAAGCAACACAAGACAGTATTTAACTTTACATTTAACAATTCTAACTTATTTTTTCCCATTACTATTAAAAATCTGGAACAGAAAATATTTCTAAAAGTTTGCTGTTCTACTCTTGCCATAATTTCTACTCTTTCTATTCTTCAAGAATAATCGCCTCTGTTTTAAGACTACTATTATATAGTACTTAGTTTTATTAAACCACACATGTGTCTTAAAATAAAATATCACTTGTTGTCTTACTAATTTCTATCACCACAATTTAAAAGATAAAATCTATTAAAACCATGAAGAAAAATATATCTATATCCACTTCAACCAGGACCCAGAAAACAGTAACAACAAAGTGAACTCCAGTCTAGGATAAATCAAAGCACTACGATAACTACCATCAACTGACCAAGGCAGAATTACAGTGAGGAAATGAAATTACTTCCTTCCTGAAAGACTTACAGTTTACCATAATAAAGACTTGGTTTGTTTCTTACACTATTAAAGGAAGTCTCCCTGAACCAGTGAGCTCTCAGAACTAAAACTGTCAAATCAATAAGAGAGCCAAGGCTGATCAGAAAAGTTTCATTTCATGAAGAACATTCATCAGCAAAGGCCCACTAAGTATATGACTGCATCATATGATGGGAAAATAAAGGCAGATGAGACACAGCTCTGTCATCAGAGAACTCACAGTTTCACTGGAGGTGACATACATATATAATTTAGAATGCCACATGATGAATGATATTACTTCTACTACCACCATAATAATTATTTAATATTCATGGATCCTTTAATATGTACCAGACATTCTTCCAGGTATTTTACATTTATTCAGGATCTTGATGTACAATTATGTACTAAATATATTATCCCATTTGTGATGGTTAATTTTAGGTCAATGTGGCTAGACAGCAGTTTGGTTATATAATCTAAATAGTTATCTGGGTTTGGGGGAGGGACAGGGAGTATGATTAACATTTACAAACACTGAAGTATAGCAAATTACCCTCCATAATGCACATGAGTCTCATCCAATCAGATAAAGGTCTGAAGAGGTAAGACTAAAGTTTCCAGAAGAAAAAAGAAGTTCTGTCTCAATACTTCAAGGCAAAAATTCTATAGGAGTTTTCAGTCTGCCAGCCCACACAATTATTAAAACACTTAAGCCAATTCCTTAAAATACAGGCAAACGTCTCTTACTCATTTTCTCAGTGTGTGTCTATACTCCATTCATTCTGTTTCTCTGGAGAATCCTCACTAACATAGACTTTGGTACTGTTATGTTTGAATATAAGATGTCCCTCAAAAGCTCCTGGGTTAACGCAGGAATGATTGGATTGTGAGAGCTGTAATCTAACCAGTCCACCCTAGTTTAAATGGACAAGGTGGTAACTGTAGGTAAATTGTATGTGACTGAAGGAGGTAGGTCACTAGGGGCATGTCTTCCTTTCTCTGCTTCCTGACCCCACCATGAGCTGAGCAGCTTTCCTCTACCACTCCCTTCTGCCATGATGCTGTATCTCATCTTGGGCCCAGAGCAGTGGACTCAATTAACCATGGATTAAACCTCTGGAACTAGGAGCAAAAATAAACTTTCCCTTCTCTGTGTTGTTTTTGTCAGGCATTTTGGTCACAGACACACAAAGATAACTAAAACTGGTATAAAGAATGGTTCTAGAGGAAAAGAATTTTAAGGATAACTTTTCCAAAGTGGCTTTCACATTTCTGGAATTGGTTCTCTAATTGATTTGACTGAAAGGCACCAATGATTTTATTTCTAATAGCAAGAGAATACTGATGTGCTTGGCACATACAAACATGCAAAATATCATCCATGAATACTCCTAATCAAATACTTTACAAAGCAAGGTTATCCATTACTGTGTATTTAACATCTTAGAACATTTTTGTCAAACTAATACATCTATTAAGATTAATTTACTGTTCCTAATTGCATTATACAAAGTAGAGAAAGAAAAGGATGAACTTAGGATTCAAATTCCCAGCTCAAGAACTGTACTAATTATTCGAAAGTTTCTGTCTTCCCTGAAAGAATCCCTTAGCTCCTATGGCCTCAGTGCTAAAATTGCTGAAAATCTAACCAATAGGCAAAATGCAAGTGGCTGAATTAAAACACAAACTGGGAGAGAACACCATGACAACTAAGACAGAAACAGAAGGGATGGATCTGTTCACAAGCCAAAAAACATGAAGGGTTGTGGGCAACCACCAGAAACTAGAAGAAGCCTGGATGAATTCTCCCTTGGAGCTTCCAGACGGAAGCAAACCTGCTCACACTTTGATCCCAAGCTTTTTAACACAATAACAACAAAAAACGTAACATTAATTGCCAACTTTGCAGTATGTCTGCTATGAAAGTGAGGGCACTGATTACAAAGAAATGGGATCCTGAAAATCAGAATGAAAATATATGGGAAAAGACAAATGAAGCTCTAGGGATATAGAACCCCCCAAATCTAAGCCTCCTGTCAGAAGTAGCCTTTCCATGTCATCTGAGATTAACTCTGCTTAAGGAATCCGTAATGACCTCCCCTTAGTTAGCCACCTTGCAAGACACTTCTAATTCCCCTCAGGATCTACTCTGAGTACATCCCATGGTCAAGTCCCACCAGGTCTTGAAGGTAAGATACAAAATATGACCAATGAGGATGTATGCCACATGGCAAAGAACCACATGACTTGTCCAATTAATGTAAACAAAAACCCAGGGAAGCCGGGCGCAGTGGCGAACCCCTGTAATCCCAGCACTTGGGAGGCTGAGGCAGGAGGATCACGAGTTCAAAGCCAGCCTCAGTAACTTAGCGAGGCCCTAAGCAACTCAGTGAGACCCTGTCTCTAAAGAAAATACAAAAGAGGGCTGGGGATGTGACTCAGTGGTCGAGTTCCCCTGGGTTCAATCCCCAGTACCAAAAAAAAAAAAAAGAAAAAGAACCCAGGGAATGTGTGGGATGGATACTGAGGGTATAGGATAAGAGTGGAAAGAAAATTGGCTCAAGTTGAATTAACTGATATGGGCCCACTCAGCAGGGATTCCAGATTTAGTCCTGCATCCTGAGAGGTTAAAAGGAGTGCTAAATCTATTGAGTTGACTGGTTAAAATATGAACCTTTACAAGGCAGCTTATGTTAATGAAGCTAAAATGCCTGAACTGTCCTGATATTCTACAGAGCAAAGAATAAAAAAGCTCAGGGAGACAAGAATGTTCAGAGTTGATTTTGCACCTATATACCCACACTCCCTGTCTCTTGTTATGTGATGCTCTGCATGAACTTTGGGCTCTGCTAGCAAGAAAGACATCATCAGAGGAGGACCCTAATCCTTATCCCTCTATAATCAAGCAAAACAATTGGTTTTTGTTTTTCTTTTCTGGATGCCAATTATAAAATGGGGATTGGTGTGTACTAAGGAATTTATCTAGGAATATTAGTAACCTTTTTCTATAATTTGTTCATAATAAATCATACTTGGTCATACATACAAAATAAAGATAGTGGATTTGCCATGTAAGACCTGCTTGCCTACCCTAAAGATAAATCTTTTAGAACAACCATGAGAAATAAATGTGTGAGGGGAGCCCAGAATCCCTGAAGAGAGTTGCTATTGTTGTTGCTGTTCTTTGCAGGTCAGAAATTACAGCAGGGATCGCTACCACTGAATCAAGAAAATCAAACGCAATAGGTATAACTGGACCCAGAGGTGTCAGGGGCCAGAAGGATTTATGGCCTTTTACTAAGGTGACTATACAGTGAAAGCAAGGAAACAGTCAACTTTTTCAGGGATTACTAGCACTAACTCTAACGTGACAGTAATTCTAGGAACGCAAACATCACTGTGGTTCACCAGTCATAGCAGAGGCTTAGGGAGGCATGGCAATTGATGGAATTTTAACTCAGGTACATCTGACAGTGAGTTTAGTGGGTCCCAGTGGGTCCCCAAAGCCCATGCTGTGGTTATTTCCTCAGTTCTGGAATATATAATTGATATAGACATATTCAGCAACTGGCAAAATCCATACACTGGTTCCCTAACCTATATTATGGTACTTCCGGCTTCCAGAACTATAAGACAATAAATTTCTATTGTTCTAAGCCACTCACCCTGTGGTACTTTGTTATGGTAGCCCTAAGGGAATAATATGCCAGTCAGGCATTATACCAAACACACCTAAAATCCCAGCAACTCAGGAGACTGAGGCAGGAGGATTGCAAGTTCAAGGTCATCCTCTACAACTTAGGAAGACCCTATTTCAAAATTTCAAAAAAAAAAGGGAGGGGTAGGGGGACTGGGGATATAGCTCAGTGGTAAAGTAGCCCAGTAAAAAAGAAAGAAAGCAATACATCAACGTTATGAGAGAGATTTTATCCTAAGAGTAATGGTGGCCTTGAAAACATATTTTCCTAAGAGTACTAGGCAGGGAAATAACCTGACATGATCGATTCGCATTCTACAAAGAATACTGACTTGAATATGAAAAATGAATTCAAGATAGGGAAAAACTAGGGGTAAGAAAGTTTTTTTTAAAAGCTGCAGTCATATCCTGAATGGAACATAATAGAACCCTAACTCTGCAGCAGTTTAGGTTCTTTTTTTAAGTGAATGAAAGCAAAGGGAAAATATGTACAATAAGAGAAACAACATGAGAGATGTCAAGACCTTTATCCTGAGTAATTTCAGTCAACCTTCTACTCCCTCCTTAATCATTGTATAAATCCACATACCATTGTCAGCTTTTTCTGTTTCAACAAATAACTTGAAATTTTCAGTATTGCTAAAATTTAACTATGTTCCTTGAGGAAGAATAAGAGTAAGATGCAATTGGCCAAAACACAATGTCATTTAAGAAAAATTTTTCTTTAAAAATGAAAACTCTCACAATAATAAAAATTAGGAAACTACTCTAACCATCTTGTCTGATAACTTTTAACATCCCAATGTACTAGCTCTGTGCTAGTATCTTTAATACTGTCTTTTACTCTAGTTATTTTTTAACTTCTCCATCTACTTTATCACTTGACTGTGAAGAACTGTCGCCCTCATTGTTGCACCCCCATGACTTACACCTAATGCTCAAAATAACAATTAGCTTAATATTGGTTCTGAACTATAAGTATTTTATACTTATGACCTTTAAAAATTATAATACTGTCAATAAAATGCATTTACCTGTATAGCCCATAAATTTTCCAGGGATTTCTTGATTACAGCAACGACTGCAGAAAATCTGCCCACACAGTCGGCAATGGTGTCTGCGCCTAAAGGTTGTAAATTTTTCACTACAGTCATAGCACTCTTTACATTGGCTATCAGGCATCCAGTATTGCTTCAGGTCACTATCCTATAACAATAAAAATGTATGAATTCTTGAAAATACTGATTTTTACATTGCAATGGCAAATGAAATCCTAGAAGGTTTTTTCTGCAGAAATGAGAAGTTAATTCTAAAATTCATATGGAATGCAAAAGATCAAAATGGCCAAGAACAATCCTGAAGAATAAAATAGGACTTGTATTACCATCCATCAAGACTTAATCTAAGTTATGTAACTATAGACAGTATTGCTGCAAGGACCAAAAAAATGGAGACAAGGAACAGAAAAGACTAGCTTAGCATACACTGCTGTGTACATGGACTTTTGTAATGAGATTTACAGTACAATAGATGATGGATGGTCTTTTCAAAAACTATGGTGCTATCCTCATGTCCATTACATCAAATGTACATAAGGATAAAATGAAGCTTGATCATATTTATTCACACAAATAATAAAGCTTCTTAAAAAGAACCATGTGATATATCTACAGACACTGGCCTGACACTTAAACAGAACTATTTAAAAAACACTAGCCATAAAAGGAGGAAAAAAAACTGATAAAATAAACCACATGAAAGTTAAGAATGTATGTATAAAAAAGGTGGCTTTCACAACTGGAATAAGTAACAAATAAACTTTTTTTTTTTCTTTTGGTACTAGGGATTGAACCCAGGGGCACTCAACCACTGAGCCACACCCCCAGCTCTTTCTTATATTTTATTTAGAGACAGGGTTTCACTAAGTTGTTGAGGCTGGCTTTGAACTCAGGATCCTTCTGCCTCAGCCCCTGGTATTACAGGCGCGTACCCCCCACCCAGCTTAATAAATAAATTTTCTTTCAAGTCACATTGTCATTTTTCAGTGGGAATAGCATGATCCCCAAAAGTGTGTAACAAGAAATCTCCCAAAGCCTCTAAATATTACCTGGCTTTTCCCCTCCATGATTTCTTTGAGACGTTTTAATACTGTGCTGAGGCTTCGAAGCTGAACAGCTGTACGAGGATCATGACCTCCAAAGGCTGGTTCTGCTTTCCTTCTTGTATCTGAGACATATTAAAAAAACAAAACCAAAAACAAAAACAAAAAAACAGCAAAGGCAATCTTGTTAATGGTTTCTCATGTCTATATAAAACACTGCATCTATGTGATGTGAAGTGCTCTTATTACTTGTGTTCTCCTAGGCAGAGATGTGAATTGCGAGTTAAGGGTGGTCTTTATATGGGTAAGAGACTGTTGAAAGTATTTTTTATTGCCACATACAACACTGTTTTGCAAGCAAGTAAGAGCTGTCTAAGACAAGAACTATTTGAGATGATTGATGGTTTTATGGTCTAGAACAGCAGCATCCTTTACGTGGCCAGAATTAAAAAATGGTTTCGTTTGCCCTTTGGTCCCAAACTATATTAAATACCTGCTAGATATTTAACAGAAGAAAAAGGAACTCCAGAGGGTTAACCTAGCTTAGTCTCTAAAGTCAAACAAGTAAGCAATAGGATCAAATGGTTCAGTTCTGGAGCCAATCATCAGAAAGAAATAACTCACTCCTAAAGATTCTGACAAAATTCAAAACATCCTGGATGGTAGATTTGGCCATCATAAAATTGAACCAATGTCCAAGCATATTATAACTGCCAGAGAAATGCTAAAACTCCAGTCCTATCCTTCCCTATCACCCCCACCCCAACCCTGTAACTCCAAACTGAAAGGGTCACTGGCACTGAAATGGCAATACTGAACACAAATCTATCTACAATAAAACAAGCCCAGATTCTAGCTTTGTAGCCAAAATAGCAGATGCCCACCAAAAGTGACACCTACTAACTGTACCCTTCTTTTAGACCAAAACTACAACTGACGTTTCTCTTCCTGGCTCAGTGTTATGGTTTTGATATGAGGTGTCCCTGTAAAGCTCATTTATTAATTTATGCAGGAACGTTCAGAGGTGAAATGTTTAGACTATGAGAGCTATAATCTTATCAGGGAATTAATCCACTTAATGGATTAATAATCTGAATGGATTACTGGTTGGTAACTATAGGCAGCTGGGGCATGGTTGGAAGAAATAGGTCACCAGGGGCGTATCCTTAGGGTTTATATTTTGTCACTGGCTACTTGCTCCCTCTGCTTCCTAACTGCCAAAAACTGAGCAGATTTCCTCTACCATTTCCTTCTATCATGACATTCTGCCTTGCTCAGGCCCAAAGCAATGGAGGTGGCTAACCATGGACTAAAACCTTCAAAACCATGAACCCAAAATAAATTGTTCTTACAAGTTGTTCCTATCTGGTATTTTGATCACAGTGACAAAAAGTTAAGACACTAAGTCTGTTTCAAAACCCAAGAGTGAAAAGGAGGTGGTTTGACAAAAAAGATGAATATCCAATTAGGCTAAACACATTAATCTAATAACCCATGGAGCCCCCACTAGCCTAAATAGTCTGCAGTTAACTTTCTAAGGTTTCAGGCACCCACAGTAAACTACAGTCTAAAAATATTAAATTTGCCTTGATTCTCTGAAGAGAAAGAGACCACATTCACACAACTTTTAATATATTGTTATAGTTGTTTTTGTTAATCTCTTTCTATGTCTTATTTACAAGTTAAACTTTATCAGAGGTGTGTTTGTATAGGAAAAAAACACAGGATCTGGTACTATCTGTAGTAGTACCATTGGGGCAGGGATGAGGGAAGGATTAGAGCATATCCCTGAAGATAAGGGGAACTACTATAAAATGGAAAATATCCCACCCCGAATCTGCCTCAAACTCACTATTTGCCAGATTTGCATTAGGTGTTATTTTAGTTGGGTGGGGAAGAAAAGATTACAAAGAAATGAGAGGTTGATATCTAAATCCAAATTTATAAATAATCCCTTAAGACAATTTAATTAATGAAATAATCACTGTATCTAAACAGTATTTATTTTTAAAAACTTTGAAAACTTTTATCTTTCTGTAAATAGTTAGATCTTAACTTTAGCATTAGTAATACCTCAGAGGTGGTACTACTAATAAGTAAATATTAGAATGACCATATGGTTCTTGAGTCTCAAAATATAAAGCTACTATCCATGACTTATAAATTGAAATAGGAGACAGACAAAGCTGTAAGAATTAGAGTGGCAATGTTCCATGTATAGGCAGTAACAAACAGTGAAGCCCCCTTGCATTTAGTACTTAGGAATACAAGACAGTATTAATAGCATCATCCACTAGAAAGGGATGAGTGAGGGCCTTCCTGGAACCATGAGCACTAATGCCCTTGAATACTAATAGAAAATGAGAAAATCTAGTCAGGCTCTTTGCCCTTAGGCAAATAATCTTAGCTGCTTCTCTTACAAAATAGATACTAGAAAATTAAATTGCCTTCCTAAAGTCAGAAAGCCAGTAAATAATTACAGTCCTTTAGTGGAGAAAGGAACTTATTTGGTCAAAGAGTTCCAAAATTCTGAAGTTCAAATGCATACAAGGTAGGATCCAAGAATAAAGACAATAAGAAAAGGTAGAAACTGCAACGAATGAGACATTAGAAGCTTCACCTAGAAATATTTAAATTCGATTTTATCATAACACCAAAGGCAAAGTTAGGTAGGCTGTGAGCTTCTATTCTAACTCCTCAGCTGAACAAGTGAAGAAATCCCATGCTAAAAGTGGAGACTGCTGCTCTCCTTGGTCTCCTTCTCTTCTTTCTGTAGCTAAGCAAACCCTGGCATTTTTGGAAAACTAAGACAAGAATTCAGCAAAGGGCCTGGGACTGTAGCTCCGTGGTGGAGTGCTTGCCTTGCACGTGTGAGGAAGGCCTCAGCACCTCATAAAAATAAATAAGGAAATTATAAGGATACTGGGTCCATCTACAACTCAAAATTAAAAAAAAAAAAAAAGAATTCGGCAAAGAGAAGGTAGTAGTTGAAATTTTCAGACAACAATGTCTTAATTCAATATAGGATTTAATGAGAAGAGCTCCCTCAACAAAAACAGACTGTAGGCCATGGGTCATAAGACCTAAGGAGAGCTTATTGAGGTTAAAGGGTAAAGTGGAGATGATTTAGAATAAAAGGAGACCTCCTTTCTTTCTCTCCCTCTGCCCACCTTCCAATTATTCTTAAGCTAGGCTAAAGCTCACTGCCCTAGAAGACCTGTAGAGGTGACACTGTAGCTCTGGTCCAGTTCTTCAGTAGTAGTTTTTCTGGCTTAGTTTCTCTTGCCTCTTCCAGTAGACCAAATCTCAACTAGCAATAAAATATCCTTCTGCCAAGCCCCATTACTTACACCTATTTTTCACTCTTGGGCCTCATGGGGAAGACTGGCCAGACTAGACAGGATCTGTTATACAGGGACACTTGATTCTCAATGCTGTATCCTTTTGCCTCTATTATACCACTTCCCACTGCCCTTCTTCTATCACCTTGAGTTGAGCAAACCATTCCACTGAATTTAACAATCTAACAGAAATACTCTCTCTACTCTCTCTACTTTATTCACTGATCCCTAGCATGCAACTCATCAGAAGAGCATGAAAATGAAGAAGATGACTGTGTAATAGACAAGGATGGAGAATAAACAGGTGAAAAGAGCTCAGCTTATCCAGCCACACTGACAGTTTGCACTCCACAAAGAACATAGGCCAAGAGCAAGTGGCAGCCCAGCAATGGAGTTGAAGTATTCTGCAGCCAAAGACATGCACATCACATTTCACTAGCACCCAGATACAGATGCAGAATTCATTCACAAGACTAAAACTAACCTGCGCTCTCCTGGGGATGCTGCAAACTGTTCTCTGCTGAAACTCAAGCAAGTAATTAATCAAAAAGCAGCCAAGAGGTCTGTTGCTTGCCTAAATCAAAGTTTAATGACATGTTTAAGAACTTTTTTTTTAGGTATCAGCAAATTCTTTCACTACCTAGGTTAACAGTTTTATTTATTCTGGAGAGCACCTGGCTATTTCAAACAACAAGAAAGTTAAGTCAATAAACAACCTGGGAAACACAATGACTGGAAAAATCTTAGAAAAATCAAATAAAAGCACTGTTTTACCTAACACTGAAGAGCGTCGCTGAAGTTCCTCGTTAAGCTGTTTTTTATAAGGAACAGGTGACCTCACAGATTGTGCCCTTGAAGGGAGCTGAGGGCTAGACCAACTTCCACTAGGAGACTGCTGTTCTCCTTGAACCCCTTCTCCTCTCTCTGTAGGAAAGGAAAGGTTGGCATTATTTGAAAAACTGAGACTCCAGAATTCAGCAAAGAGAAAATAGTAAATGAAATTTTTTAGACAACTATATATGTGTATGTGTATGTGTGTTACATGCATAATTTAAAATTAGGTTTCTGGTTTTTTTTTAAAGTAAGAAATCCAAAGAATAGAGCAAATTACAGGTCAATAATCATACCCTTGGTATATGTGATTTTCTGTTTTACTTTTCATTTGAAATTTGAGGAAGCAGAATGCAAGTTTACACAAAGGCCCAGAATTTTGGGTCTTTTCATGAGAGAGATTCCTTACACTATTGAAACAGTGTCTAGCATACCAGGTGCTCAATAAACATTTGCTAAATAAATAAAAAGAGCATTATCCTATGGTGAGTATATGCAATATAATCTCAAATGGAATCCTACAATGGGAAAAGGACATTAGGTAAAAATTTTAAAATTCTGAATAAAATACATACAGTAGTTAATGAAAATATATCAATAATTCATCAATTATAAAATCTTACATTAGTACAGTAATACTGATACTATAGTAATACTAACGTAAGATGTTAATAATAGCAGAAACTGAATGTAGGGTACATGGGAATGTTCTGTACCATCTTCCCAATTTTTCTATAAATCTAAAACTGTTTAAAAAAATAAAGTTTATTTTTTTTAATTATCTTTAAAAATGCACCAACTTTTTATAGCACCTTAAACCCAATAATTAATAAATTTAATTAGTACTATCAAAATTTCTACTGAGGCCTCGTATAGTGGCACACCATATGAGATATCTTTAATCTCAGCAGCTTGGGGAGGTTGAGGCAAGAGGATTGCAAGTTGAAAGTCAGCCTCAGCAACTTAATGAGGCACTTGGCAACTCAGCAAGAACCTGTCTCTAAATAAAATATTAAAAAGGGCTGGGGATGTAGCTCAGGGGTTAGGCATCCCTGGGTTTAATTCTCAGTACCAAAACACACACACACACACGCTAGCTTTTAATTCTTTTTCTTTCTTTTTTTTTTATTTTGTTTTTTGAGGGAGGATCTGAGGATTGAACCCAGGGGTGCTTAACCCCTAAGCCACATCCCCAGCCCTATTTTGTATTTTATTTAGAGACAGGGTCTCACTGAGTTGCTTAGCACCTCACTTTTGCTGAGGCTGCTTTGAACTCGAGATCGTCCTGCCTCAGTCTCCTGAGCTACTGGGATTACAGGCGTGCGCCACTGCACCCAACTTAGCTTTTTCTTCTTAGGCAGAAAACTGTGGTGACCTATGAGTAAAGCTATTACCTTGTTAATATTTCACTCTCTCGCAAAGACACAGCATGAAAGCTGAATAAGGGAACTGCAAAGAATCAAAACTGTAGTTTCTGATGCTTAAGTCTTACCTTTGTTAAATCGAAAAAGATTTACAAAAGAACTATACGCTGATTTAAAAGGAGGTTCATCCTGATCAGGAGTCAAAGGTTTAAAGTGTGTAAGATGAGAAGGACTGGTAGGAGGTCGAGACAAATCATTAGCAGAGTCCAGTGTTGGGGAAGTCTTATCATCTGTGGCCATTTCATGAGTCTGCAAAAAAAAAGACAAGTGTTTCAGAAGCCAAAAGTTAATTCCAAACAACATGCATATCTGGAAGATCCTATTCTGTGAGAGTTATCTATGAAAACCAAAGAGTAAGTAAATTTAGTTTAGCATACTCAAATTAAAGCTTAAAAACACTGCTGTCTAGATCAAGAGGAAGTCTCAATACCTAAAACTGATGGTCAATCTAATTTCAAACATTACTATTAAAATCATTTTTAAATTAAAAATTAAAAATTTGCAGGTAAGGCATAAATGTGAGTAGGCAAAGAGGAAAAATATTTTCTCATCCGTAAAAAATTTTTTGGAAAAAGGGGTACTTAATAGCTTTTTAAAATTATAGAGGGAAACTGGTTTTACACCAACACATAAATCCCTCCATCTTATTTATTTCAACTTTTCCCTTTAAAAAAATATTATATATCCAAAGAAAAGAAATAAAATAATCATCCTCTAATGACATTTCTATATAACCTCAACAATTAGCTCAAGCTATACCTTATTGCCTGTGACTACTGAGATCAACAAGCTGTTCTCCATCATGTTTCCTCCCAGATACATGAACCTGTTTTTTCTCCCCTTAAAGCCTAAACTCTATAAAGACATTCCTAAAGCTTTTTTCCCTAAAATTACCAAAAATCATAATTCAGCCAAAGCAGTAAATCTAACCACATCACAAGATAGAAGTTACAAAAAAGCACTAAGATTTAGTTTTTGCCATTTAGACTTATATTTCAACCAGAAAAACCATGCTGTAGTCATTTTAGTTATTAGAATGCTATGGTTTCTAATCTACACTTTAAAAAAAGACGACATTACACTCTTGTAAAACACTTTTCTCTTCTGAAATCATATGCACCATCTCATTTTATTTTTACAACAATCCTGGAAGGTACATAAAGCAGTCCTCATTACATTTTTACCTTCAGGCAACTCTGAACATAAAATAATTTTCTTGGGGGTTCAGAGAGATAGTTAGGGAACCTGTATCTAATCTCACCACAAAATTCTTCAGATTGAAATTATTTTTGTAGCTCTTCACAGACCTCCAAGTCTAGCCTATAAGCATTCTCTAGCTACTCAAGACTTTGCTTGATTAATAATTTAACTGACTTAAAAATTACAGCAGAAATGAAACCACTAACTTAAACAGAATTTTGGCAATAAATTAGAAGGTGGGGGGGAGTAAAAGAGGAAGGAGGAAAAGTGAAGGAAGAAGAGTAGGAAGGAAAAAGAAAAAGGTCTCTAATATCCTCTTCTATTGAGGAAAGAGGTCAATAATCCTTCCAAAGTATCATGGCAATCCATATTCCAGCATCAAGGCTTGGGAAATAAGATGGTGACTGATCAAGTACAAACTCAAGTATTTCTTTTTTGTTTGTTTTTTTTTAAAGAGCACTGGAGAGGATGTGATGATAACAACCTGAGGCCTCAGAAAACAGCCTATATTCTACTTCCACAAAATAATATCAGAAGCAGATTTAAAAATCTGCTTAAAGAGTCTTATAATTACTTAGTCTTAGAATTACTTCGAATTACTAGTAAAGGTCATCTAAACACAAAACTTTCATTAGATTTTGAAGATATGAAGACAAAAATTACAATGTTAACATATAGCAAGTGTAGTCTCTACAACATAAATACAATCATAGGGGATTATCACTAATAATTACACGACACCAAGATCCTGAAAAAAACTACATTACAACTCTCATTTTTTAACAACTTAATAACTGCTAATTATATAAACTAGGACTCTTTCCTAACAGGTAATTAGAAGTATTGATCAACTTATTCAAAGACCTCTGATGTATCACCAACACTCTACCTCTTTCCATTTCAAGGCTAGTGCAGCACATGAAGACTATTACCCACTCTCTTGTTAGTAAAGCCAATCGTTAGAACTAATACAGTATTAAAATGTAGAAAATAAGTTGCTCTACCAGCCAATATCAAAACTGTAGGTAGAACATCCAAGTATCAGCCTAGTCATCTCTAAGTAGTTTTTAAAAAATACTCAAATTTTATCTAATACCAAATTTTATCTAATAATGTAGGACAGTTGAATACTAGTAGTGTTGGCTTCTATCAACAAAGGTTTTGTTGTTGTTGTTGTTGTTGTTGTTGTTCAATTTTTGACCAATCCATCAACACAAATACTAAAAGAATACCAAAAATGATCCATATTGCTCTTCCCAGAAAGAAGGAGGCAGTACACAGGAAATTAGTCCTGCCTCTCAGGAGTCAACCTGCCCAATCTTGTCACATGCCCAATCTTGTCACATGCCCAAACTCAAAGAAACAGCATATTTTTTGTAAGAATAATGACAGAGCAGGAGTTTTAGAGAGGCAGAAAATGAGATTCAAACAAATCAGAAACAAAACAGTGCAAATATGCCAAGAGGTACCTCTGTTGTCTTTGTACTAATTTTACAAGCAGAATGCACTGAAACAACCACCTTGACAATTAAACGTATTACACACATCAGATACACAGAAATAACCTGCTTTATACAGAATTCTAACATTTTTTATATTCTTGAATGTCTTAATAACAAACTCTAAACTCGGCAGAAGATCCCTTATTCCTAAAAGTATTCACCCATTTCATTCTCACCCTTTGTTGAGAACATTAAGAAGGGAAGTACTAATTGGGAAATCGAGTCTCCCCAAAATACTTTGAAAGGAGTTGAAATGAAATCGCCTCCAATGGCAGAAACAAGGAGCTATGTGCATATTTGAAAGCCCAAGGTTGGTATCAGTTCTGCAGCTCATGAAGTTTCTTTTCCAGCCTAAGGATACATCTGACACATGGACTCAGAACTCGTCCACTCAAAGGGAAGATGTGATGGGCATTCCACCTTCTAAGTAAGTTTGGGCATGAAGGGGAAGAGAGGGGCAAGGGAACTTCAAATGTTTCAAGGAACCCTCTTCATCTTCAAGAAGTGCCCTACGCGCCGACCGTTCCACTCGCCAGACATGAGGCAGCCTGCAATTGGGAAGACCAGCTAATGCTTGCGACCATTTCTCTACCCTTCCTTGCCCAGCCTCTGCCGCAGCCCGTTGAAGGAGCCCCATCTCTTGCCCTCCGCTCAGCTTTCCCCTACCGCCCTGGCCCGCAGTTCCCCACGCCGGCCTTCTTCCCACTCTCAGCCCCAGCTGGCCACACCCTAGGCCTCTCCTTTACCTGCGCCTCCAGCCCCGGCCCCGCCGGCCTCCCTCCTCCCCGGCCCCCACTTCACCCCGCTCAGGTGCAGGGAGCCCGCCCCGCAGCGCAGTGAAGGGGCACTCGAGCCGCCGGCTGTTACCGCAGGAAGCGAAGCTGCTTACACGATTGATGCGGCGTCTCGCTTCCCCCCAAGACTCCGCCCCCCGTTCCTCCCCACCAATCCGCAATCTTGCCTGGGGGCCGACTCCGCCCCCTCCTCCCAACCCGCACGACGTTCGGATCGGACGCTCAGGCAGAAAGAGTCCAGCCCAGAGAGTGTCGTCTTCCACAACTTGGCCACAGCTAGGCCGCTTCAACCTTTCTTGAGGAAGCCAGGACCACAGCGCGCGTGAGCGTCACGCGTGCGGGTCACCGGATGCGTGCTTGGTGCCCTGGGCACCGGACGGGTGCTGGCTAGGCCGCGGTTACCGTATGTGTTGGACACCATGAGCACTCTTCCTGTGTTACCGCGCTCGGCGTTTCTGTGACCGGGCATTCACTTGCGTAGTGCCCATCTCGGGGTAAGAGCGGAGACACGGGTGTCAGACTTGCAAGACTCCGACAAAAACCGGCGTGTTTCCCTAGACAGATCGCCAAGTTCTTTAGGCGTCAGACCTCTGGTGTGTAAAATGGAGTTAATAGCACCCACTTCACATACTTTTTTTTTTTAAGATTATGTAAAACAATTCATGAAAAGCAGTTGGCAAGTGCCCTACCCAGAGTTACAGATGTTGACTCTATAATCTTTTCATTCAGGTTTCGAGTTGCAAATGCTAAGTTAAATAAAGTTACCACGCCCTAACTTTCTCAGCCTGACCAGCTCGGTTGTCACTTTTGTTCTCCTAAGAGTGCTGTGCACTTAATTGTAGAAAACATAGCAAAACCTGCTGACTGAAATTGTGGGGCGGAGAAGCACGGAAAGGAAAGAAATATAAAGGGAGGTTCTATTTTAATTCAATTCTGGGGATTCTTTTCCTCAAGGCTTTTGGCAAATCCCCATTCAGGTTTTCTTTACATTGGTCTTTTCAGCTGTTAGAAAGTACCACAGACACCTGTACTAGTGCAAATCCTGGCCAGTACCCTCAACTGGGCCCTTCAGCAATCATTCTAGAGAGTATTCAGCTTCCCCTTCTCATTCTTCATTTGCTATGCCAACACCCTCCCCCCCCACCACCACCACCACATAACTTTGACTAGCATTCTCAGCAGAGAATCTTATCTGCCCAAGTGAAAAAGCCACGGTTACTTTGGGTACAACCCTGAACAACCTAACCATCCCCACCACACCTTTTTCCTGCAGGCACATATCCACATCGACCCTGACCTGCCTGGATCCCTGTCTCTGGGAGAGAGAGGGCTGCACTTTCCCAGTTCAATCCACCTGGCATCCAATCCACCCTCCTGTTCCTAGTATCTTGCACTTCTTCAACCAGTCTTTTCCCAGTGACTCTTCCTGCTCAACCTATGAACATGCTCAAGTCTCTGCCTTCAAGGAAGAAAACAAACAAACAGAGAAAAAAACCCTTTCTTAAATCAGTCCATCAGATATTAATATTTCATAAACCTACAATAAAATACAAAACAAACCCAGAGATCAAATGAACAGAATAGTCATTCCAGCCAAAAAGACCTTAATGTATATAGAAACTCCATGTATGGTAAAAAGAAACACCTATTCAACAAACTATTTTTCCCCAGTACTGGAGATTGAACCCAGGAGTGCTTTATCACTGAGTTATATCCCCACACCTTTTAATTTTTTTTTTTTTTGAGACAGGATTTCACTACGTTGCCCAGGAGGGACTCATTTTCCATCCTCCTGCCTCAGCCTCCCAAATATCTAGGGTTCCAGGCTTGGGCCACCAGGTCCTGGAACAAACATTTTTCAAGTCATCAGCAATATGTGTGAGAGAAAACTATGATCATGACTTTAGTCCATGTCCTCAAGAAGTTTTGCAGTCTAATAGCTATTCACTCCCAGTTTAACTTCTGTGGGAAAAAAGTGAAAAACTGGCTACTAGTGGTGGGTAGAGAAATCAGTTTTGATTTTTACCTCATACTAAACATCCAAAGTAATTCGAGATGAATTTTATCTGTAGGAAGATATGTGTAAATATCCTCCCAGAAAACTTTCATCTTAGCATCCACTTATGATTCTTGCTAAATTGATTAGTGGGAGTACTATACTTATATTCCTCCACATGTATTAGTTGCACTTTGCTGAAAATAGCTTTTCCTTCTCTTTCTTTATATTGATTAGTATTATTGTGGATACTTATTCCCTTTAACATAAAGTCCTCCATGTTCATCTTCGTTGTCACAGATTTCTTTCTTATGGCTCACTAGTATTCTGTTGTGTATATATACCACATTTTTTCTTTATCCATTTCTTCCTCGATGAACACTTGGGTTGATTTCAGTTTGGGCTATTGTAAATCACACCATAATGAACATAGGAGTGCAGATATCTCTTTGGCATACTGATTTCATTTCCTTTGGCTATATACCCCAAAGTGGGATTGCTGAATCATATAGTAGTTATATGTTAAATTTTTTGAGGTATTGCCATACTGTTTTCCATAATGCTTGTACCAATTTACATTCACATGAGTAATATGCAAGTTTCCCTTCTCTACACATCCTCTCCAATGCTTTTTATCTTTTGATAATAGTCATTCTAACAAGTGTGAGGTAGTATCTCTCACTGTGGTTATAATTTGTACTTTTTCTGATAGTGATACTGAGCATTTTTCATACCTATGAACTATTTGTATGCTTTTGACAACTCTATTCATATCCTTTCCCCATTTTATGATTTCTTTTTCATTTTCTTATAATTGTTTAAGTTCCTTGTATATTTTGGATAATAGCACCTTATCAGATGCAAGTTTGCAAATACCCTCTTTTCCAAGGGTTGCTTTTTTGTTCTGTTGATTGTTTGCCTAGCTTTGCAGATGCATTTTGGTTTGATAAAATCTCATTTGTCTATTTTGCTTTTGTTGCCTGAACTCTTGGTTCATAGCCAAAACAATTATTGCCCAGGCCAATGTCATGGACCTTTCCCCAAACATTTACTTCTAGTAGTTTTACATTTTCAGATCTTATATTTGGATATTTAATCCACTTGGCCTAATTTCACTCTTGTGCATGTGGACATCCAGTTTTCCCAATACCATTTACTGAAGACACTGTCCTTTCCCCATTGTGTGTTCTTGGTAACTTTCTGACTAATCAGTTTACCGTAAATGAATGGACGTACTTCTGGCCTCTCTATTCTGTTCCATTAGTCTAGTGTCTGTTTTTGTGCCAGTTTCATGTTGTTTTGACTACTATAACTTTACAGTGTATTTTGAAGTCAGGTAATGTAAGGCTTCCAGGTTTGTTCTTTTTGCTCAAGATGACTTTGGCTGTTCAGGGTCTTTTACAGTTCCATGTTCCATACAAATTTTAGGACTGCTTTTTTTTCTGTTTTTTAAAAAAGTCATCAGAATTTTTATAGTGATTGCACTATCACTTTGAGTAATTTGCACATTTTAACAATATTAAAATCTTCCAATCCATGAACATGGAATGTCTTTCCATTTATTTGTATCTTCTTTAGTTTCTTTCATTAGTGTTTTGTAGTTTTCAGTGTGCAGGTCTTTCATCTTTTTAAGTAAATTTATTCCTAAGTATTTAATTTTTTGTAGTTGTCATAAATGAGATTATTTAAATTGTCTTTTTAGGAGAGTTCGTTGTTAGAGTAGAAATGCTAATGATCATTTGCATGATGTAGTGTCCTACAATATTGTCAAATTTGTTTATGATTTCTAACAGTTTTTTGGTGGCATTGTTTGGCTTTTCTCTATGTAAGATCAAGTCATCTGCAAAGAAGGCCAATTTAAGTCTTCCTTTCCAATTTGGGTGCCTTTTATTCCTTTTTCTTGCCTAATTGCTCCACAGTATATTGAATAGAGGTGGCAAGAGTAAGCATCCTTGCCTGATCTCAGAGGAAAAGCTTTGAACTTTCCATTGTTGAGGATGATGCCAGCCATTACTTGTCGTTGAAAGCACTCCCTTATTTTCTGACCCAGCAGGCTCATTTTGAACTGTCCCTGTCCAATGGCCTGAAGTTAAACAGTTCTCAAAGGAGCTCTAGTTCACTTCAGTAGGTAATGCAAAGATGTTTTTGTTTGGTTTTTGCAGTACTGAGGGTTGAACCCTGAGCCTTGTGCATGATAGGGAAGTGCTGTCACTGAGCTACATTCCCAGTTCTTTTTATTTTTTTAAATTTTGAGACAGGGTCTCACTAAATTGCAGAGACTGATCTCCCACTTGGGATCCTCCTGCCTCAGCCTCCTAAGTCACTGGGATTACAGGCATGCACCATAGCAGCTGGCTGCAAAGATGTTCTTTAAAATTATGAAATTCAATTCTGGCTAGGACACAACAAAATTAGTTCCCTCTTACCATGCATGTAACTATATAAATTGTTATATGCCTTCTACAAAATGATCTGGTGGATCTAACAAGCCTTAATAATTCCTTGATCCAGTCATTCCAATTCTAGCAATGTAACGTAAAGAAATGATTCAACTGTTTATATAAAGGTAAGTTAAAGATGTTTTTCTTTGTTATTTAACAATAAACTGAGAAATAAAAGGAAACAACACAATCAACATAAATGATATGAAATTAATGTAATCTAACTGTTCTAAGACAAATGATACGTACTACATGTAACAGATAATTATGTTTACTAAAACTTTATAAAGCATTTTTCTTCACAGCTTCCTTGAAAAGTTTTTATGTGTCCAGTTTTAGACCTCTCATTCATACTTCAATTTCCTTTAGTATGATTTCTATTAGAATCACTCTCCTAAAATCATTCTACTAAATGTGCATTCATGAGGTCCTCCCACTTACCAAAATTATTCTCAGACTGTCTTTTCTTATCTATTTACGGTACTTCCTGCTTTTTGAAAACTTTCCATGACATGGGGCTCTGCTGATTCTCTTACTGCCCCCCAGATTTCCCTTCCCATTCTCTTTGGGAACTCCTTTTCTTCTATCTGGCCCTTAAAGATGTAAGTATTCCTCAGAGCTCTCACTGAGATAGGTTTTCTTCTGAATCCGTACTCCTGGATGATCTCATATACTGTCTTCAACTATTATCAGTACATGCTAAAGATTCCCAGGTTTCCTTCTCCAGCTCAGACATCCCTTCTGAACTCCACATACAGATGACTGCCTCCTAGACATCAACATCTTGCTGTCCCACAGACATTTCAAATTCAAGGAACTTTAAACTTAACTCATTATATTGGATGTCAAATCTGTAACTCTATCTTTATCATTTCCTTGTTGAATTCAGGAAGTCACCTTCACTGTTGTCTCTCCCATAATCACAGATAAGCAGTGATCAAGCCCTATTCATATTCAGATTCTCTAAGATCAGCAAAATGAAAATATAACAGCTTTAGAATATTTATGAGAGCTTTAGAATATCTATCTTGATGATTATATCATAACAAATGCTAACAGATTTCATAACCCAGATATCCATTTGTGTTCATAACATTATTTGGGGTCAGATATTATTAAAATATTGATTCTCTTATTGGCCAAATGAAAGGCAAATGATGTCAAGGTGTGCAATATTAACCAAATTGGGAAAAGTGGTAGGCTAAGTTAATCACCATGTGGCATCCAGTAGAATAGACCAGCTCAGTTCCAAAGAGCCTGCATGTAAACAGGGAGCTTCATATTCACATTTCAAGCAGCAATTTAATTCCAAACATCTATTATCAAATTTAATTGATGTTATTAATGGTAATTTTATTGTTTTGTAGTTTCATTTCTATCCATTTTGTCTGTAAATTTATTAAAGTTGTGTAAGAACTATCAGCATAAGGTACATTATACAGAGTTTTTTGCAATATATATATTTTACATATATAAAAGTAATTCAATTTCTGAAATCTACAAGACAAATTTTTTCAGTGAAAAAACAGTTCACATATTACTGGCTTAGGAAACACTGTTTTATGAGATTCCCATAAGTGTCATCTTTCCTATCACATTGACTTTGAGGACATTTGCAGCCCTTGTTTAGCAAATGTTTAGGATTTAATGGAATATATGTATGATTAAACTCATCTTGGTTTTATATAATATCCTATATTTATTTTATTTTTACCTCATTTTCCTCATGTATAATCAACAGTTTTTATGGAACTATATTTTAAGCCCTAAATCCTTTCTAGAACAAGGATGGGTATGAATACTTACTTTTAATAATCAGCAAGGGGTAATAGACCATGTGAACCGGATGTGATACGGAGTAAGATTTACAGTCTAAGGTGACCAAGAACCTGAGATTTGAGATATACAAATGCACCCTCACACAGTTCTATAATCATTTCTTCAGAAATAAGTGGACGTGGATGCTAATATCCATTAATCCACATTAAAAACTAAGAAGTTGGCTGGGTTTCTGCTTTCTTCTCTTTTCTCGAGGGAAAAATGCCAGTGCCCTCTAGCGTCCAAAATGCACCGTGGGCATTTTGCCCTGCATGTTAATTCTTCAATTATAATCTAATGATAGAGATTATTTTGAAAAATAAAATTTTGAACATTGAATCTTGGTCAAGCTATTATCCTACAAATATCAACATAAAATACTCTTTTTTTCCCCATGTTTTCGAGACTAAGAAATACACAAAATAAATATCTGGAAATGGGATTTTTAAAAATCCACTGTTGAACCCGGATAATGATCTTCCATTATGCTTCAATGCAAACTGTAAAGGGAGTTTATTTATTAGTATGTGGAAATGACTGGAATTATAGGTGCATAAAGCCTGAAGATCTAGTTATGGTGGTGGTGGGAATTATTTACTGTGGCAGGGCTGCTTGTGTACCTGTTGCATCCTTTGCATTCTGGCAGCGCCGAGATTCCCCTCAAACAAGCTCAAGCTCGGCTGGAACACTTTCCTTCCAAAGGCACATTCCAGACTACAGAACATCTTGCAGCGGCGGGAAGGGGACCCGCTGGGGTGCCAGTCTGGGTGCTCTGTCCCCCGTTTGCCTTTACCGCGGACCTGAAAACACGCTTCATAGTGCCCAAGATTGTTACTGGGCCCGGGGTGCCGCAGCCCCTGCGCGCCCAGCTCGCCGGCCTGCAGGTGGCATCCACGTTCCTCCAGCTGGGCGTGGAGCCGGATTCCAGCTGCAAGAAAGCCCCTTCCCCCACAGAGCGCGTGAGGGGGTTGCACCAAGAACAGAGACCCAACTCCTCTGGGCCCGCCCCTAGGTCCTGGCCCCGCCCAACCCAAGGAGTCGGCAGGCGGCGATTGGAGGCTGGGGCGGAGCTCCGGGAGGTGGGCTGAGGAGGTGGGGCTTGGGAGGGGACAAAAGCCGGGAAGAGGAAAGCCCTGACCCGCCCACTGGTCCCTGGATCTGTATAGAGGTGGTGTCAGAAGCTGAAGAAACAGCTGGGTCCAGTTAGGATTGCCTGTGTGTGCGTGAGTAGCTGTGGCGCCTCCGGCTGCTCGCCCAGGTACCTTCCCTGCAGGTAACCTCAGGCTTCGAGGGGCGGCCCAGGTCTCTGGCTGTTGTGGGAGGCTTTAATTCTTAAAAGGCTGGAATGTGGAAAAGAAAGAAAGCTCAGATCTTGGGTATGGAGGGAGGAACTTAGCGGCAAGGCCCGAGTTCAAGGAGGGACAAATCCAGATATTGGGCGTGGGATAGGGAAGAAAGGAGGAAGAGGGTGCATGTATGTATGGAAAACTGCTCTTGGCATGGAAGGAAGAAATTGGGCGCCGAGGAAGTTGGATGCAGGCGGAAAACCAAATATGCTCACGGAAAGGAAAATCTTGCTGTAGGAGGTTTCAAGGATGCATTGAAGACCGTCTTGGATATAGTAGGAAGAAAACATGCGACAGTGGGGAACTGGGTGTAAGCTGAGGACTTGGGCGTGGACAGCGAACTCGGGCGGCAGGGACTGGCTATGGCACACTAATGCGTCCGCTAGGGGGCGGAGTCCTGGCTTTGGTTGGGAGGACTGTTCCCTAGGCCACCCCGGGGGCGCGGTGGGGGGTTGAAAAGCACCCCCCCTTCAGTCGGGATTTCGAGCTCTAAGAAGGGCGTTACCGGGCCAGCTCTTAGTGTCTGGGGATTAAAGGTCCTGGCACCAGATTGGGAACATCAGGAGTGGAAATCTGGAAAGAAGAACCCGGCCAGCTTCCCTTGGAGCCCTTTTGCACAACGGCCAAAGGGATAAGCGTTACCGGAGAACGTACAAACCCCGAGACCCGCTAACAGACTACAGACCCGGAACACTCCCTCGGACGCACCCTCGGATGTGCGCATGCAGAAATATTTGTACTCTCTTGACCTTTATTTGGAAGGTGCCGGTGCACTCAAAGCTGCCCTTTGCCCCTCTGGGTACGCAGCACTGAACTTTAAACCAGATAAACCGGGCTTTCTGACTGGTATTAAAAACAGCTAAATCCTCCTGACGTGTGTGTGTGTGTGTGTGTGTGTGTGTGTGTGTGTGCGCGCGCGCGCGCGCGCGCATGTGCCTGTTAAGACTTTCTATTCCCTGTTTTGTTTTAGGAGATAAATTGCAGTTGAGTCTGCAAGATTAAAGGAGTTGGGGTGACTAGAAGTTGATTCACTGTAAAGGTGAGAATTCGTAATTCCTCTTCTGTATTTCTTTAATGTGGTTATACTGCCTTTAGTTGGTCTTGGGGGCAAGCTAAGGCACTGCAATGGAGCGAGTCAGAAATATTTCCAGTGATAAATTGCAACCGCTTTGTTTCTTTTAGCCTACTGTCTTCTCTGATCTGCAAAAGACTATTTTTGCCAGCAAATATTGTAGTTCTTATACTAAAACTTTAAAAGTTGGCTAAAAATTTGAGGTTAACAGAAATAAAATTAAATAAGGCAAGTGGCTCTTTTTGCTTGAATTACCCTATATTATTACTCCTAGTTTATTTTCTGGAATTGCACTAGTATGTCAGGAGATTGGAATTCAGCTACGTTCAGATTAAATAAATGAAGTGGTTGCTGTTCATTTACTGGGTTTGGAACAGCCCTTCTTTCAGAAGTTGGGGTTGGGTGGAGACAGAAAATCAGAGGCACAAGAATGCAGTGAATCCAGTGAGACCTAAAGCCCAGGGTATTAAAATCAACTCCAGATACCTTATATTGTAGTAACAGTAAAGCTTTGTTGTTGTTGTTGTTATTGTTGTTGTTGTTGTTGTTGTTAAAAGGTGGTAAAAAGTTAATACATAAAGAATGTGGGGAAAACTTAAAATATTCAGTAATGCATTATAACATATAGAAAAATTATTCACAGAGTATTTTTGCATTCACTGAGAAGGAAATAATGAACTAAAAAAAGCATCCCTTAGTTTTGACATTTTAAGCATAGAGTCTGATCCATTAACTGTATTTACCATCAAGGAAAAATAGCCAAGTCATAACTATTGCATAATACTATGTAAGAACATGGCTATGAAAATGTAGTATCAAAACCAAGATAAGCTTGCTGCTTCTTTTTTCGCTTTGTTTTAAAGCAAAGAGAAGTATGAAAATAGGATTAAGCATGACTGAATCGTATACTTTAAGCTATACTATAAAATGTTCTTGATATTCCTGATGGAAGTAATTGACCCATCCACAAGTTTGTTCACTTCTTTTATTCTGGTTGAGTTCTGTGTTCCCCGGTTAGATCTAGGGAGCCTCCTGAACACTGGTAGGCGGGATTCTAGAATTGCAAATTTGGGAAGTAAAAGTGGGCCTGAGGGTTGGGATTATATCCTCATTTATCACCAGAAACTGAGGTTTACAGCCTACTCAAATTATAATTTTGTATTTAAAGACCAGAATGCTTTATCTCAACTGTTCAAGAGAGACTGGTTTTCAGCTTCTTATCTAATCTTTTTTTGTTGTTTGTTCAGTTCATTTCTCCTGACTTTTCCAGTCCTCAGCTCTAACTTAAGGGATTGAAAGCAATTTGCAGTTGTGTTGCAGGGGGAAAAGTTTCTATTAAAGTGTCATGAGAAGAACAGATTCTTTTAGCAGGCTCAAGATCTCTTTCTCTTGGGGAATAAGCATAAACCATGGTCTTCTTTGAAGGCTCACAGTTTCACTTCTTCCAAAGGATCCAACTTTGTCCTTTATGGGAGTCAGATTAATTGATATTTTCTACTTCCACACTCCATTTTTTAAAGTGCTGTGTCTCCCTCAAACAATGCTGCTTCCCCATCCCACTCACTAGCAGCTTTCCCTTGCCTATGAACTGCCAGAGGAACCAGGTAGAATACCGAGGAACAAGACAGGGACACGCTTGGGTCCTAGGCTAGGGGCTTTTTATATTCAGATTTCTCTGAGAAGTCATTTTGTATTTAGCAATACATCTCTGAAGCCTGTGTTGTCTCCAGGAAAGCAGAGTTCCACCAGGAATTCTTTGTCTTGCGAAGTTCCACCAGGAATTTTCTGTCTTGCAATTTTGAAGTTAACCAGAATATGGGTCACAAGAACCTGTTGAATCTCCTCCATGGTAGTTATTTTAACCAAAACAGCCTCTTAGGAGAAATACTAGCACTTGCCATTCTGCTCGTCTTGTGGGCCCAATAAAATTAGGAATTGAACAGAAGTGTTCAAATAGCATGATATTGTGAAAATAATCTCATTTCATAAGCCAAACCAATAGTTGAGAATAGTTATTGCATTATTAAGGGCACGTACAAGGTCAGACACCCCAACCCTTTAGCAAGGTGGCCTTGGTGAAGCTAGTTTTCTCTGAAGGTAAAATGGTAAAACAATTTCCATCTTATAGGGATGTCTAATAGGACTGACTCAAACCGCATGTAAAGCATGCAACACAATGGTTCATACAGATAACGGGCTCAATTCTGGTGGTAAATATAATTATTATTTGCTTTGTGTGTAACTACTATTATGAACTGTTCTTTTGGTAGTCACTAGATTGCTTAAATTTCATTTCTACTTTATAATGAAATAACAAGGCATATATCTGTTTTTCTTTTTAGATTTATTGAAGTAAAAATGTCCAAAAAAATCCATGGCGGTTCTGTGGTAGAGATGCAAGGAGATGAAATGACACGGATCATTTGGGAACTGATTAAAGAAAAACTCATTTTTCCCTATGTGGAATTGGATCTGCATAGGTAAATGAATTATTCCTCACTGAAACTAGCAGGCTCAGAAAGCTTAATCTATTTCAGGGTGCAGTTGTCTTTTAAAAATAGATATAGCCCTATTTTGTGAACAAGATTTAAATATATTCAGATGAACCTTCTATTTTAACATACTACTAAAAAAACTGGATTCATCATTATCAAGAACTCAGGAATTATAGAGGGAACAAATTTTGAGGGCATTCTAACCCTGTTTCCAGTGATGGTTTTATTTGTAATAAATCAATGCCCAAGAGTAGTACAAAGTATTATTTGTGGAAGTGAAAAAATTAGAGGATGTAAGAAACCAAAGGCTAAAAGTAGTGAACACAATTTTGTCCTTTCAAGTCTAGTTTTCTATCACTCTCCTTAATCATCAGTGAGTGTTTTCCCTCTTCTTTCTTGGCCTTTTGCCCTTTTCATACAGTTGCTGCACAGAAAGAACCCTTGTAGTTACTTACTGAGACACCCACCTTCAAGCCCCAGTTCCCTTAGGTCATCTGTGTCCATTTGCCCTGACTTTACAGTGTTTGGAAGGAGATGTGAAAGTACCTTCATGATTCTCTCAATTTTTCCATACTTTTTTTTTATAAGCTGCTCTTGCTTTTTATACATTCAAACTAGGTAGACACAGAATTTTTAAAAGGGTGAAATGACTGACTCCTGGCATGGTATGATATTAAGCAACACATTTCAGACAAACTGTTGGCAACTGTTAGTGTTTGCCTCCATCCAGAATTATTCAGAACGTGTCCTGGGGACCTGTTAACTTGCTTTGGTTTAGGCTTTCAGTTCTCATGATGTCATTAGACACCCTTTTTAATTGTCCTAAAATTAAGCTGCTGATAATGTCTATATCGCAACCACCATGTGGTGTAAAGACTGTGCTTGCAGAAGTCCACCAAGCCTACAGAAAACAAAGCATAAAAACAGCCAAATGGGTTGAAGAAGCATTTCACAAACTCTCCTATTTCAGAACTTGTAGGGTTTTACAGGGTCCAGAATAATAATGCTCGCCTCTTTAGTCAAGACCTTAAGTCCTTTTAAAGAGGTGTTTTTATGCCTTGACAGAAAAAAGAGTCAGTGGCTGTGGACTAAAGAATTCCTGGAAATTCAAATAAATTTTAAGTTGTTCCAAATTGCTATTATTTCTGACTGCTTCTTTTTGAGAGGAGTGTAGTGATTGATTGGTTTTGTTTTTTGGAGGCTCAGCAATAGTCCTGGCTATTTATTTCTTCTTTTCTCTTTGAAATGTTAAGGGAAGCAGAAAGTCCACTAATTTTCTGGTAGATTTTTCTGATGAGAATGGTTTCTAGGAACATGAAAACTGCTGGCTATCCTTGTGGAGCTGGGATTAGACATTTGTCTATATTCAGCATTTCCTAGGCAGGAAGATAAGAAAATATATGGCTTTGTTAGATTTATATGAATTATCCAAGGTTGAAGCATTAGAAATTTTTTTATTTGCAAATCAATCACGATTACTATTTCTGTGTTTGCATCAGCAGTTGGGATATCTAAGGAAAGGAAGATCCAAAAACTAAAAACAGAAATCTAGAGACTTATTGGTTTAGCAATATTTGAGAGCTGAAAAATTTTAAATTCTTAGAGAACAAAATAAATTATTCTATTATTTTGTTTTTATTACTTTCCACAAACTACTGCGTACTTGAAATAAAGCTTTGCAATCTTGTTTTTATGTTCCATGAACAACCAACATGCATTCACCTCTGAATGACCTGCAATCTGGGTATTGGTGTACATTAAGCTAAAACTCTGTGGTGAATACAAAACCGTTGATGGATCCACTACTTATCCAATAAACTGCAGGCTTGTTTCCAGAACACAGAGACTTGCCCAAGAATTTAGGGGAAGGTTCACCTTATGACTAACTGGCATATGAAGAAGTCATTAGCATTTTTGGCATGACAGTCATATCTATACCTTCTACCACTTTAATGTCAAAATACAAAACATCCTTTAAGCCTTCCACCCCTTTATTTTTCAAGCACAATATTACTAAGGGAAAAATAAGGTGGTGGTTAGGTTTAACCTGTATGCTAATCATATGGAGGGAAACCAGGCCAAAGGGTTGCTCATGTGTTGTTATTGCCTCTGGATGGTGAAAAGCAGGATGCAATTTGGCCAAGTTTGTTGGCTTCCATTCAGTTTCCTGATAGACAGCTGCCTACTTACCCAGTCCTCTAGCCTCTCTTACTTCCTTCTTGAATTGTCAGCCATCTTCTATGTTTAGGGTACATCAATACTAAAACTTGAGAGATTTAGGTGTCTTTGAGGCCTTCACCTTCTGCACAGCACCCTCTGTCTGCCATCACTAGGGTCATGGGTTATAACCTATCCATTTTTCTGAAAAGTTGTACTGATACTTTTTTCCCTCCCTAGCTATGACTTAGGCATAGAGAATCGTGATGCCACCAATGACCAGGTCACCAAGGATGCTGCAGAAGCTATAAAGAAGTATAACGTTGGCATCAAGTGTGCTACTATCACCCCTGATGAGAAGAGGGTTGAGGAGTTCAAGTTGAAGCAAATGTGGAAATCACCAAATGGCACCATCCGAAATATTCTGGGTGGCACTGTTTTCAGGGAAGCAATTATCTGCAAAAATATCCCACGACTTGTGAGTGGATGGATAAAACCCATCATCATAGGCCGTCATGCTTATGGGGACCAAGTAAGTCATTTTGGCATAATTTAATTTTCCATGTATTTTTACATGGCCCAGCAGTTCCAATTTATATGTGTTTTATCCTTATCTTTTGGTGTCTATGCCCATTAAGCAAAGTGCAAAATTGAGAAATTCTGATATGTGTAGCTGTATATTTACCCACATTTAGATAGAGGTTAATAAAGATAAACTCACAGTAGGTAGCCATCTCAACACATTTCCAAACATGTTTTTTCTTCCTTTATCTTTTTATTAGTTATACCATACAATGTGGCCATTTTTTGTTTTGGCAATTTCATATGACCAACCAGATAAGTGGTTTTCAATTCTGGCAGCACAATAAGACCCACTTATAAATTGTTCATTGGTTTGGTTTGATTTGGATTTACTTTTTCAGTTTGTGTCTTTGTTTTAATTTCCATATCTGAGTCCCACCTACACCAGTTGAAATTTGAATTCAGGCTTTTTAAAGTTCCCCAAGTGATTCTAATGTGCAGATAGGGTTGAGAACCACGAAATATTGTATTAAAGATGATAACTGGCTAAGTAGTCAAAAGCAGTCTAGTTAGAACATTCCTGCCTGAAAAACAAAAATGGTTTCTGTATTACTGTACAAATAGACTCATTGCCAAATCAAGCAGAAAAACTACCAATCAAACAAATTCCAAATTCTGTTTGAGACAGGTTTCAAAGTTTCACAGGAAGTAGCTAATGTCTTTTTTAAAAACCTTAAAAACAGGGATCCCTAGTGCTAAACTCCAAAATCCACACTTCTGTATTGTCATCCCTGAAAATAGAGTACCCAGGGAAGGTGTCTCTGTTTCTGGGGAAAAGGTTGCCATGAGGAGTCAGTTAACTTTGTTCCACCCTGTGGCTCATGCTGTCCCATCATCCTGGCCAGACCCTTCAGAGGTACCTTCTAGAGACCCAAGCAAGGAAGCAGAGGTGGTAAGAGTACAAACTCCCTACTCCTGGGACCACTACCCTAAGTTCTTAGCAATTCAGTCTGTCCTTTTTTTTTTTTTTTTTTTTATTAATTGTGGCATCAGTCATTTGGAAGAGTGGACATTCTGTTGTTTAAAGTCAAGATAAAAATTTTAAATGCCAACTGGGGGATATAGCTCAGTTGGTAGAGTGCCTGCTTTACAAGCACAAGGCCCTGGGTTCAATCCTCAGCACCAAAAAAATAAAAATAAAAAAAAAATTAAATGCTAGGTTGATGCACTGTTTAAATGTGCATAAACCCTATACAAATCATTCACAGTGCCTTGATGCTTCAGTTCTTCCTTTTGAGAAATGAGAACAAATTAGCAACCTATAGTGAAGGACTTTATATGTCAGAAGTGTTCTTTGTAGATTTTTTTGTTATCTGGCTGTTCTTTTCCCTACTGCTAGTATTACTATAAACTAATAGGTGTGGCTGGCACTCGCCAATTCCTAACTCCAAGTCACCCAATTACCCCAAGTCATTGAGTAAGGTTCCATGCACCAATGACTTGTGAATGCCTCGTGTGTACCAGGCATGTTTCTCTATTGGAGTGGCGTAGGCTGATGAGAGAGGTGATTATTCTTGAACAGGATTTTTTGGGTGAGGGTCATCAACTTGTTACAGTTTCTTCTAGATGATTGCTTCATGTAGACAAGTCCTGGGCCTGGTGTTAGGAATAGTGATAACTGTGGAACACTGAGAATCTAAGTAAGGACCAGATCCCAAGCCTCTAGACTCGGGATGCATTATTTCCATTTTAACACAATGATATCTTTGTAAGATTGATGTGAGAATCAAATGAGATCAGCTTAAAGCATCTGGCATGTAGTAAGCATGAAGTATCAGCTCTATCATCATTTTGAGCACAACTAGGATTATAATCCTCCCTGCAGGAGAGCTTCTCCAGCCCCTAGGCCTGGTCATATCTCTTTATCACCATGCAGCATTTTTATTGATTTATTGATTTATGCCTTTTCCAACATTTGAAACCTCTTCTGTCACTTCTCACTTAAGATGTCTTTATTAGGTTGTTAAGCTTCCTAAAGGAAAGAATCTTGCGTTGTTCTCTGTGCTTTTTGTATCAGTGCCCATAAAACTCTCCCATACATGGTAGCCTTCTAATAAATACTGACTGACTTTTTAGTGCACTACCACTAACTAGAGGAATTCTCTGGACTATCCTCTTCATCCCCATCTCTTCAAACAAAAGATCTGCCAGGGGTAGTAGCACATGCCTGTAATTCCAGCAACTCGGGAGGCTAAGGCAGGAGAATTGCAAGTTCAAGGCCACTTCAGCAACTTGGGAGACCCTATCTCAAAATAATAAAAAATAAAATAAAAAAGACTGGGAATATAGCTCAGTGGTTACACCTCCCTGAGTTCAATCCCCAGTACTAAAAAAAAAGATCAAGCTGTACTCTCTTGTTTATGCAGGTGTCTTCATGTTCTCACGTGTTCGCGCGTGCGCGTGTGTGTGTGTGTTCCCTCTCAGAGATAAATATACATATATATCTCTTTTTTTGATACCTTTTTCTTACCTACACAGTATAGAGCAACTGATTTTGTTGTTCCTGGGCCTGGAAAAGTAGAGATAACCTACACACCAAATGATGGAACCCAGAAGGTGACATACCTGGTACATAACTTTGAAGGTATGTGTGAGTCTATTGTAAGCTATGTTTTTTTAACAAATTGTTTAGAAAACATTATTACTGTTTTTTTTAAGTTAGTTATGTGCCTACCTAAAAATATAACCTAATTCTACATTCTGTAGAACCCAGAATCTAACCTGAAGCAGTAATTGGTTCCATGCCCTCCCATGGCATGGATAAGGCATGAAGCATTTAGCCTCTTAACTGGAAATGCATATAGGCAGAGACAAGGAGACATTTATGCATTTGTCTTAAAATATGGAGGGAAAGTTGGCAGGAATCCATTATGCACAAATGGTATAGATCAAACATTAGTAGCCCCAAATCACCTGTCATGCAATCCTGCCCTTTGCTCTGGTGGGGTTCGTATTTGGAAATGGTTGCATTATTTGCTAAAATTTTCTCCTTGCCTTTCTGGGAATTCATCCTGTGAAAGTGAAACATTTACTTTTTGCTTTTTCTACCTCAGCAGCTTTAAAGGTACATTAGGGCAAATCCCACCTAAAAGTTGTTGAGAGCATTCATTTAAACAAGCAAAAAAGGTAATACCTATGTATGTTTTCTTCTTTTTTTTTTTCTTTTTTATTTATTTTTAATTTTTTATTTTATTTGTTCTAATTAGTTGTACATGACAGAAGAATGCATTTATACATTTTGATAGATACATATTGTAGGATCACATAGGTCATGAAGTTATATATGTACATGAGGTAATAATGTCTGTTTCACTCTATCATTCCTTCCCCCATATCCCTTCATGTCATCTTAATAGAATCTCGTTCTGTGAGTTTCGGCCCTTCTCACTTTCTGAGCCCAAGTTAATCCTAGGAGTTGGCATGGGTTCAAGTTCTGACTTTCGGTAATAACAGAGTTCAACTAATAAAAGTTGTGAAACACCAGTGATTACATGTAGCGTAATTATTTCCACCAATTACAGTAGGCATGCCCAGTATCCTTCAGGAAATTACAAGAATTTTCATTTAGTATTTAAATTGCAAATCTTTCTCAATGATTAAGGACTGAGTACACCTGAAGTTTAAAATACGTGTTGGAAATTGTTAAAGTACATTAAAAAACAGATTCAAAATTATTTGCCCATTTTTGAGTGTATTTCTGGTTCATATTAGTAGTTTTTGGTATTTCACTATCTTATGTTTTTCTTATTTCCATGACCCTTCCAAAACAAGTTAGAATGTCCTTATCTAGAACTAACTTTCATCCCATCCTGTCCCTCAAGAACTCCTGAACTATTCAGTTTGGAAGGCTGCCAAGTACTTTTGAAGTCTAGGCTCAGCCAGCAGAGCCAAGAATTGGTCCTTTGGTTGTGGTGGATGATTTTAACCTTGTTCCAGCTATCCCACATTTACTTTCTTTTTTCTCTCATTGCTCTTTACAGTGCGTGGTGGAGTTGCTATGGGAATGTACAATGAAGACAAGTCAATTGAAGATTTTGCACACAGTTCCTTCCAAATGGCTTTGTCTAAGGGTTGGCCTTTGTATCTGAGCACCAAAAACACTATTCTGAAGAAATACGATGGGCGCTTTAAAGACATCTTTCAGGAGATATATGACAAGTAACTGTAGTTCTTTATTCCTTTTTCTTTCTTTTGTTTTCAAGTAAGCTGGTATTTATGGTATAGAATTTGCATTTCCTTGTCGCTTTGATTCTGTGACAAATCAAGTGAGAATCTTCACTAATACTTAAATTACATAAGAGCAAAACTAAGATTTAGCTGGAGTGAAACAAAACCACTCTGAGTTGCTTTCAGAAAGTAAATATGTTCTTTAAAAAGGGCCCATCATTAATTTTTTGCAGAGCCAGGATTGTTTAGTATGTGAATAAAGTACCCTGTTAGTGGTAGAAAGTTCTGATATGTGAGTTTATGAGTCAGGCCCATTTTCTTCTTTCTGAAAACCATTGTTGTTTTTTTTTTTTTTTTGGTGCTGGGAATTGACCCCAGGGGCACTTAACCATTGAGCCACATCCCCAGCCCTATTTTGCATTTTAGTTAGAGACAGGGTCTCACTAAGTTGCTTAGGGCCTTGCCTTTGCTGAGGCTGGCTTTAAACTTGCCACCCTCCTGCTTCAGCCTCCTGAGCCGCTGGGATTACAGGTGTGTGCCACCACGCCCAGCTTGAAAACAATTGTTATGATTGAAAACTCTACTTTACATGGTCTTTTGAACTGAAGTCTAAGGTTTATAACAACCTTGGGCCCAACAATCCATGAGGTGAGCCTGTGTTAATTCTTCATATGGCATCACCTCCTGTCAGGTACAGTTGTTCAGGTGCAGATCCAGAAAAATCTTTCTGAAGGCATTTTGGTTCCCTCATCCATTTTGGTTCCCTCTTCTGTACTAAGCCTACAAACTGTCCTGTAGTATGTCTGGTTTCCTGAATGATGTCAAGCCATTGGAATGTCTTTTTTTTCTCTTGTTACATTCTTTTTTTCTTTCCCACACCTAGGATTGAACCCAGGGGTGCCTATATCCCCAGTGACCTGTATTCCCAGCCCTTTTTATGTTTTAATTTAAGACAAGGTCTTGCTTGGTTGCTGAGGGTCTTGCTAAATTGCTGAGAACTTGCAGTCCTCCTGCCTGAGCATCCCTGGTTGCTGTGATTACAGGAATAGGCCACCACACCCAGCTTCCTTTGGGACATTCTTAAAAGAATCTGAGTCTCAGGAATCTGATCAGTACTATATTGAAAATAAGAAATTAAAGCAATAGTTGGGACAGTCTGCTGTATCACACCTTCCCTACAAGGTGTGACAGATGGCCAAATTGGGGTTTCATAGCCAGAAAATTATTGGGCAGAGATTTAGCCTATGTTGGGTTCCCAAGTTTGTGCTACATCTACTGAAAAGGCTGCTCCGTACCCGCTTCCAAGCCTTTGGGAGAAGCAGATGACATCCCTAAAAAGCCAACTTCCTTTTTGATTGTTCTCAATTTTCTCTTGTTTCTTAGGCAGTACAAATCCCAATTCGAAGCCCAAAAGATCTGGTATGAACATAGGCTCATCGATGACATGGTGGCTCAAGCTATGAAATCAGAGGGAGGCTTCATCTGGGCCTGTAAAAACTATGATGGTGATGTGCAGTCAGACTCCGTGGCCCAAGGTAAGGAGCCAGAGGAGCAGGTGGAGATGGAACCTGGCTGCTATACCTGAGGTCATTCTGTGCTAGATCTCTAGTTTGGGAAGAGGGATTTAGTAGTTCTTAGTTGGAAAACCATGAAATGCTAGTGCTGCAAAACATCCAGGCCCATCATTTCATCCCTAGCTCAGACTGGTGAAGTGAATTGTTCAAGGTCACAGAGGAAATAAGTGGGGGTGTTGACACTGCTTGACTCCAGCCTTATATTAAACTCATCTCATCCTTTTTCCCTACTTGAAGTTTTAAAACTTCTAACAGGAAGCCAACTACCTGGTCCAAATATCACCACTTTTCCTTGAATTCATTTTCCCTCTGGTAATATTGTGTAAACCAAGGGTAGTCAGGCAAGGAGGAGCAGTAGAGTGAGTGGCCTGGGTTGTCTGACAACCAAGGGCAGTATCTCCAGGAGCTCATTCACCTGGCAGCAGGTCCTGATCATGCTCCTACTGCCAGCCTTGAGATACACACACACACACACACACACACACACACACACACATATTTCTTTTTCTTTTTCTTTTTTTCTAAGTTTACTGCTTAGCTTTCAACACAAAGGAAATTGTACAAAGAAATATTGAGCAAAGAAGTCCAGGGCCATTCACAGAAATTCCAGGAACGAGATACTTCATGTCAGGGGAATTGGCCAAATCAACAGAAATTCTCTTTTCCCTGTTTTCCTCAGCACCAAGTTGCTGCTCAGTTTCAGTTGCTCATGGTAGCTGTAGAAACTTGAATCTCCTCAGAAGAATGTTTGCATAGGCTTTAATTATGTTTATTTTCCCCCAGGAAGTACTTTTTCTTTTTGAAAGTTAAACATCTCTAATCAGTTTGAAAATCAGTATACCAGCCCAAAGATTAGTTCAATGTCAGTTAACTGAGTTACACAACTCTTTATCACCACCACTCCACTCCATCTGTCTCCAAATCCTTGGTGGTTGGTACCAAGTACGTACGGATAGGTGCACTGCTTTGTTGTCCTCCATGGAGGATGAGGAGAGCTCTTCCTTGTCATCGGAGTTCTGGGAGAGGGACCCAAAGTCATTCCATTTTTACATGTTCTCATGGCACAAGAAGAGAGTATCTAGAGAAATATTTCAGGTGTAAATGTCCAGTTAAAGAAGTTTAAAGGACTGTGAAGTACAATGGGCCCTGATAAGAGACCTACTCAAGACCAGAGCCTGTAGATAAGGTGATCTCAGCTAAACAGATGAAAAGCAGTCCAGCTGTCCTTCCGTTCATTCTTCTCTAGGGATATGAACTACTTTGGACTCAGGCTGTTTCATTTATATCCTCGGTTTTGACAATGGCACAAGCTAATATCCTAATATTAATAAATAGACTCACCATGATATAGTCCTGAATTCTTTAATCAATCAACATTTTAGTATCTATGAAGCCTCAGAGAAATGCAGGAATATGGAAGGAGCTATTACTTCCACACAGAAATTTCTTAACTGGGCTTGACGATGACCAAAAACTAAAACAAAAATAGAGTAGATCCACTTGGTCTCCACTCGCACAAAAGTAGCCATCTGTTTATTTATTGTAATTTTACATTATTAACTTCACAGGAGCTCTTGGAAGGTGGCAGAAATGGAGAAAAGGCCCCTTGAATTCAAGTGAAAAAGAGTGCATTAAAAAAAAAAAAATCAAGTGCATGGATTTAACTGCTGGAATATGGTTCTCTGAATAGGAAACCGTGGAAGAGAATTGTTATGTTGAGGGTATTACAGAGAACAAGGAAGAGCACTTGGAATGTTCCTGGATCTAACCCATCCTGTATTTACCAGCCTTTTTCCCATCCCCATGAGTTTATAAGTAGCTTGAGGGCAGGAGACAACTCTTTAATCTTACTCTGTGGCAGGTGTTATTCTAAGAAATATGAATATATATTCACAAATTATATGTATACTCATCTAATCCCACAATAACACAGTGAAGTAGGTCCTTTTATTAATTCTCATTTTACAGGAAGGAAAACTGAGTCACAGCAGCTGTGAAGCCACAGAATAGGGTGAAATACCTGACCCTGTCAGTCAGACCCTGAATCCTCCATCATGAAGCAGGTACCCTGAGATAAATGAGAAACAGTTCAGCTTTTCCAGATCCTTTGACAGAAATTCCAGGAACCAGGTACTTCATGCCAGGGGAATTGGCTAAATCAACAGAAATTCTCCTTTCCCTATTTTCCTCAGCACCAAGTTGCTGCTCAGTTTCAGTTACTTATGGTAGCAGTAGAAACTTGAATCTCCCCAGATGAATGTTTGCATAGAGATCTATGGAAGAGAATTGTTTGAGATCTGGATACCTCATTTCTGAAAGGCAGAAGAGTGCTGATGACTACACCTGCTCAGGCTTATTTTGTTTACCAAGACCTAACAAGATTGAGTCTTTTGCTCTCAGTGCTGAGAGACCAGTCCTCTTCTTTCAAATGGACCAGTACTTAAAGCTCTGTCACCTACAGGTTATGGCTCCCTTGGCATGATGACCAGTGTGCTGATTTGTCCAGATGGCAAGACAGTAGAAGCAGAGGCTGCCCATGGGACGGTAACACGCCACTACCGCATGTACCAGAAAGGACAGGAGACGTCCACCAATCCTATTGGTAAGATGGTGTCTACTTCTACGTTGATTTCTGACCAGAGAGTGTTCTCCAAAGGAGATCTCCAGAGGAACTCAGACACATTCCTCAGGCTACTCAGTGTTTTGTGTACAAATTATCAGCAAGTAGCCGATGCATTCTACTAATAGGAGCTATTTTAATATGCTTAATAATATACTCAAAATGTGCTTTTCTCTTTTATGGAAAAAGTATACATTACAAAAAGGAATATTATCAACAAGTGTATCAACTGTCCCTGAGGCAGTGAAATGTCTTTGGAGGCTATACATCTAAAATCACGTGGATCAATCCCTCCAACAAGGTGTCAAGGACAGCATTTTAAAAAGAGATTGCAGTCTGGAAAGAGGAGAGCCATGTAGACAAAAGATAAGATATAGAGACCTTTTCTAAGATAGTAAATGCCTTAAACCTCAAGCACTAGAACCACACCATAAAAATGTAGGGTGTTTTTTTCTCCCCCACATTTTTTATTGGCACATTATAGTTGTATATAATGGTGGGATTTGTTGTTACATATTTGTACATGCACAAAACATAGCAACATAATTTGGCCAATATCACTCCATAGCACATCCGCCCTGCTCCTCCCACCACCCTCTGGTCCCTTTCCTCTGGGGTTTTGGGGTTGGGGGGGCCAGGTTTATTTATTTTTTTTTTAGTTTCTATTTGGTAAAGTATATCCCACTTTCCTCAAACTTCTAGCCTATATGGATATCATCTAATGAAGCCCACAACCTAAAGTTTTAAAAATGTTCTATTTGGGGGAATTGTGGAAGATGTGGGAATTCCTAGAGCTGGAATGACTATTTCTCTTTTTTAGCTTCCATTTTTGCCTGGACCAGAGGGTTAGCCCACAGAGCAAAGCTAGATAACAATAATGACCTTGGCTTCTTTGCAAAGGCTTTGGAAGAAGTTTGCATTGAGACCATAGAGGCTGGCTTCATGACCAAGGACTTAGCTGCTTGCATTAAAGGTCTACCCAAGTAAGTATAAGATGCCCTGAACTTTGGTCAGATTACCATTCATCCTCCCTGGGCTCAAAAAACCAGTGTTTTTTGTAATTTTATGAATTGATATTCACCATCCTTTTCAGGAGTCAGTAGACATTATCTTCGTAGTATCAAACAGTGAACATTTCAGACTGTGTGTGTGTGTGTGTGTGTGTGTGTGTGTGTGTTGCTGGGAACTGAACCCAGGGATGTTCTATCATTGAGTAATATCCCCAGCCTTTTTTTTATGATTTTATTTTGAGGCAGGGTCTTGCTAAGTTGCCAGGCTACCATGAACTTGTGATCCTCTTGCCCCAACCTTCTGATTAGCTGGGCTTACAGGCATATGCCACCATGCCGGACTACATATTAGTGTTTGTGGGACATACAGTGTTTTGGGAACTACGCAAATACTGAACTTCGCATCTGCTGTTGTGGCAGGAAAGTGGTCATAAATAATACAGAAGTGCATTTGGTCTATGGACTGGGCTATAATTTGCTGATCTCTGATCTACTTAACAGTAACTGAATGAAAAGGTTCTGTTTAATTTTAAGAAGAAAATGACAGTCAGTTAGAAAAAAGGAACTCGGCCTCGTTAATTCCACCCCATTATTTTCTTTAATTTATAAGTGAGAAAAGTAAGTAGCACAAGTATTAGATGTCCAGTTGATTACAGGCCCTTCCTTAAGTGTCAGTAGCCCTCAGTGCAGTGTTCAAAGTCATATGCATTGCTTTGGACTTTTCTGAGGATCTGGTAACCAAATCCCAACTGCATTAGCTGCTAGTCAGACACCTCCCTCAAAGTCAGAGTTAATTATCAGGACTCAGCTCAAGAAATTCTAGAAAAATTTAACACTAATGCCATGTCCCAACTGGTATATCCTCAGATTTCAGTATACCCCAATAAAGTGGACATACTCAATCACTACAAATTTCTTAACTTGAATTTCCATCAGGAATACAATGTTTGAAATGTTCTTATCTGTAAAGTATGTGTAGTATTTATAGGATCTTTGCAGCCTATTTGATGGGCACACACTAGCAGGATTGTGTCAGTCAGTCCATTGTTTTTTGTTTTCTTAAATAAAACACTGATGAAAACAAGAGCAATAAATGTTTTTTAAGAACATGTAACTGTGAGTGAGAATGAAGATAAAGGCATGGCCATACCCTCATAGGTTCTGTTACTTCTAAGAATGAAGAAGGGGGTTGAGTCTGGTCCCACTGGTTTAGTCCAAACCAAAACGCTTGATAGTTTCAGCCTCAGTGCTACATGGCATGGAACCTACTGTGAATGTTTGTGCATGAGCCTCTACCACAGGATGCCCCACGCCTGGGTCCGCCCTGTGAACTTGGAACACAGTCATTTCTGTAGATTTGTAGCTTGGTAACATTAATCAGTTGACTTCAAGAAATAGAATACTATGTTGAGTAGCATTCCTAGGATTTTTTTTTTCTTTACCTCCTACCATATTAGAAACAAACTAAATTTCCTTGTTTTCCTTTTCTTCCCCTTCTAGTGTGCAACGTTCTGACTACTTGAATACATTTGAGTTCATGGACAAACTTGGAGAAAACTTGAAGATAAAACTAGCTCAAGCCAAACTTTAATTTCATGCTTGGGCTTAGGAGGATAAATGGTCTTGGTAACTAGGTCCACAGGTTTACATTTTTTATATTACACTCACAGGTTAAAACAAAATCAATTTTGTAATTTGTTTAGAAGCCAGAGTTGATCTTTTTTATAAGTTTACAGTCTTTTTCTTATATATACAATAATTGCCACCTTCATGAACGTGGCAGAGAACTCTTTTTAAATTGTATTTTATTTTCTAGAAGCAGCCTAGGAGTTAGGTTAATATTGATTCATATTCACTGTTTTCTTTATCATGTTCCAATATAAATGACCAAAATCAAGAGTGCTCAAAGGGTTAACAATAGTCACAGTATTGTTCCCTAAAATAGGTATAAAATAGTACTTTGCTCCTTTCCTTTGTTGCCTGTGACTGTGGGCACTGAGAATTTTGGTGTTACAGATGTCCCAGTATGTGAGGTAGCTATACATTGAATTTGCACATGACTAGAACAAAGAGTGTAAGTGTAACTAAAACATGTTGAAAGACACTGCAGTCATTTTTTTTTAAAGAAAGTATTGAATGTGTCCAAAATTTTAAATACCTTTGAGGCCACTGGAGAGTTCAGAATGCAGAATAAATACTTCTTGGAGGTTTGTCCTCTGTGTTTGCCTCTTCCTCCTCCTCATCGGGCCTGAGGATTTTGCTACCCTAAATAGCATTTCATCCATGTGCAATAACATAAGCTGCGCCTTTTTTGGACTTCTGCTGGCCTGTTTCATTTGTTTTATATGAATGTGATTTCCCAGAGGTTGATATTAAACACTATTCTAGTCCAGACTTCATCTGAACTGTTAATTAAAATCAAGTGCTAATGACTCTTTTCTGCATTTGTATTTATTGCTTATGCCAAGCACACTCTACCTGCTAGCCATAGGAATTTAATCTAAAAAAAAATCTCTGCTCTCAAGAATTTACTGTGGGGGAAATGGATAAGTAAACAGTGAGAGGTGGATTCTACAGTGAAAGGAATGAGGATGACCAAAGGTCATTACTAAAGGAGTAATTAGACAATAGATTCTGTCTGTGCACATGCGGAGGAGTTAAGGTGTTATCTTGAAGGTTATAAGGGAGCCAATGAAAACTTTTAAGAAAGAGGGACACAATCACATTCTCATTTTTAAAAGTAGCGCTTGGGGCAGGTCTTTAAAAAGAATGGGTGGTGAAGGGTACAATGGTGGGCACAATAGAGAGAGGAAGACCAGCTAGGAGGCTGTTGGATGACTGCAGATGGGAAATAGGGAAGATCCAGCTGGAGCAGTCACACTGAGAGCTGGATGGATCCCAGAGATACGCTGAGTGAATGGGTACTGGCAGGGTATGTGGGGGCTGGGGGAGGAGAACAAATCAAGGAGGCTTTCCAAGCTTCCCGTATCACACTTAGAGAAAAGCTGTCCATGTCCCAGCGTCTATGAGAGGGAGGCCCTGTGAGTTTTTGCACTCTCATGCCTCAGAATTCAGTGAGCAGGGGTGAATATCTCTTGGCTATTTCCTGGTAAGCTTGGAGTCCAGCCACAGACACTTCCTTAGCACACCCCCTTGTAGGCACAATAAAACATGGAGTTTTTCAGAATCCTATGCGGTAGAACTAACTCAAGATGTACATTTGACTCAGCTTCCTCAGTGCCACCCTCAATCTAAGCTCAAGAGACTTGAACAGCCCCCTTACCAGAAGAAAATCTTGAGGCAGAAGAGACCAGTGGCTTGGGCAGTTTATCCCCGACCAAACCAACCAGACCCCCACCAAAGCAAGCCATATGAGCTCTCCTGAGGGTGGGGGAATGGGGTATCCATTCTTCTCATAAGATCAAACAGGTCACTCAGGCAATAGGGAAAAAAGTATGGCATCCAGATGAAACTATTCAAAATGACAGGCAATAAAGGGTTTCATCTTCTATACGGATTTTTAAGATACTTTATTTAAAAAGTTTTTGTAACTCATATCTGTATAGTTACGAATAAGATTCTGCAAAATTTAGAATAAACATGTCATGATATTTTGTTTGTCTTTGATGGAATTTTGAGCTGGTAAGTTATTTTTTTGACTAGCATTTGTTCCAATATAAAGATATGCCAATAACTCATTTTAACACTAATGCTTCTAAATATTTTTTGTTTAATAGGATAGATTGGGATTAGAAGGACAAGGGACATTAGTTCTTTTATGTAATTCCATACTTGCATTTAATTCTCACTGAAGTCTTAACAGACTATGTACAACTGATTTTTAATGAGAAACCAGAAAATTAGACTAATTAACTTAGAGTTGGAGCTGACATTCCCTTAAAGCCCTTGATGGCCAACAAGCTGGTGAAACTTAGTGTTCCTTCAGATTATTGAACCTTTGGCCTTTCGTAGAATTCAAATTATTTTAACATTTAAAGTTTACATCTGAAAAAGTTGTCAAATAAAATGTACTTGCACTCTCCTCCTCTCATCTAAACTTATTACCCTCTGTTCAGATTTTTTTAGTGCTAAAACCTCCATAACTATTAGGGGACCATTTCCCCTTCCCTTGGTAGGATTTGAACTAATTAAAAAAGCAGGACGGGGGATGTAGCTTAGAGTGGTTGCCTAGCTTGCATGAGGCCTTGGGTTTGATCCCTAGCACCACAAAATAGTGTCGTTTCTATTATCACTTTGCTCTACACAGCAGCCTATGTGTTGTTCAGTGTTTAATGGGGAAGGTAATTGGGGCCTTTGGTCCAGATTGCAAAACACATTGATAGCCATTTTGGACCAGTGTCAGGAATCCTGTTAATTGAGGTCGTGTTTTTTTCACTATCTGCTTGTTTCAGGTTTGGGTGGAAGAAGAAAATATCACCTGTTTTCTTTTGCCAACAAAGGATGGCATGGGATTGGACGATCTTTAAGTCCCTCCAGCACTCACAGACCCTGGGAGTTGATGAGTGCTGCTCCAACGTCCACCAGGATCAGCATCTTCCAAGAACCACTTAATGTTCTAAAATAATTGGATGAGTAGATGCGAATCAATCCATCCTCAGGCTAATGGTTTATTTTTTAATAACTGGAGGGTCAGAATTGTTGACCCAGAAAATGTGCTCTTAAGCAAAACATTCTTGGTAGGAGAATTCAGGGACAGAAAGGAAAAGTGTTTCAGACTTTGGAATTCTCTGTATTTTGCAGAGACTATTCCTTAGGAGGAACTTTTGACTGAAAAAATTTAAGTGTTAATCTTAATAATTAGAATTACAGCTATCCCCTGTGTTCTTGTCTGTTACATTAAATCCTTCTAAGACACCAACTAATGACTTCCTGTCTCCCACTTGAACATTTATATAATAAAAATTACCCTGAAATTAAGGGTCTTAGCTCTTTCTATTAAAGAGATAGGATTAGAAACCAATCTAAAAATAATAATGAAGGATTGATAATTATATCAACACTAAGTAAAATTGCTGTAGCTCTATCACTTCTCTCATACTGGAGGTTTTATTCCGTAGTTCCTATTTTTTTAATACGAAGGAGAATAACTTTTGAATTGCTAATTTCTCTAGAAAAAGAAATAATTCTGAATTTCAATGATATCTCAGGCTCTGCAGGAGGAGAAATTTGCAGACATTGTCGCATTGTTTGTAACTTTTAGTTCCAAAATTACAGAAAAATTCCAAGAATAGTATGAGGGAATTTTTACTATTCCACAATTTGATACATTCTCTCCACTGCCCCATGCATGCAAACACACGCAGACACACACACACACACACACACACACACACACTCTCACTCACTTTTTTATTCTCTGAGCTACTTTAATTTGAAGATGTTTTAATCCTTTGCCCCTAAAGACTTCAGTGTGTATTTTCTTAAAAACACAATGATATTCTCTTATACAAACACAGTAAAATTATCCAAATTGTGAAATCATTAATACAATGCACTACATTCCCTATTAAATATCTCAACAACTACTCCAATAATCTTTCCAGCTTCCCCTGTTTACCTCCAGGATCACACATTGCATGTAGTTATCATGCTTCTAATTGATCAATTCAAAACCAGAAACTAAAAATTACTTTATTTGAGGTCTTAGGAACTGCAATTTGGAAAACAGATTCAGAAAGCTCTAAATCAGGGTTTCAAAGAAGCAGGAGAGGGGCTGAAATTGTGGCTCAGTGGTAGAGCACTTGCCTGGCACATGTGAGGCCCTGGGTTCAAACCTCAGCACCACATAAAAATAAACAAAGATATTGTGTCCATCTACAACTAAAAAATATTTTAAAAAAAAGAAAAAGAAGAGGGAAGCAAGGAGCTTCCCTGGGCAAGCAGGGCTGAATAATTACAAAATGGCAGATATCTTACACAAGAAATTTCTGTTGAATATTGGGAAAGAACAGGGGATGCATGGGTAGAAGATAGAGAAAAGAATGTATGTGTAGTGAAAATATTCATGAGGGTTGGGGGTTTTGGCTCAGTGGTAGTGTGCTTGCCTAGCATACATAAGGCATTGAGTTTGATTCTCAGCATCACATATAAATAAATAAATAAGGTCCATAACATCAAAAAAATTTTTTTTAAAAATCCACAAAACCTAAGTCCAATAACCTCTTGACATGTATCTTGAGTCTCTGGACATGATATAATTATCTGGTGTTATTTTTTGGATGTCAGGTGTCCCCCAAAAGCTCACTTGAGACAATACAAGAAGGTTCAGAGAAGAAATGATTGCATTGTGAGAGCCTTAACCGAATCAGGGAATTAATTCCCTCATAGGGATTAACTGAGTGGTAACTGAAGGTTGGTAGGGTGTGGCTGGAGGAGGTAGGACTTTGGAGGCATGGCTTTGGGATATACATTTATATCTGGAGAGTGGAGTCTCTGCTTCTTGATCACAATGTGAGCTGCTTCCCTCTGCCACACTCTTCCTACATGATATTCTGCTTCACCTCAAGCCCCAAGGAATGGAGCCAGTCTCTGAAACTGTGAGCTCTGAAATAAACTTTCTTCCTAAAAGTGTTCTGATCACTTTTTCCTAAAAGTGTTCTGATCAGATCCTTTAGTCACAGCAGCAAAAAAGCTGATTAAAACATCTTGTCATTCCATATGCTGCAATCAAAGCGTGGAGGTGGCCAAAGTTCACATTCCCAGGTTCTCAGGCAGTATCTGGAGATGCACAAGTCCTACCTTCTTAATGGCATCCTCACGTGTGTGTGCGTGTGTGTGTTGCAGTTCTGGGGATCAAGCCTAGGTCTTCCCCTGCTAGGCAAGCTCTACCATTAAGCTATGACCCCAGCCCTCCCTCCTCTCCATTTTCAAAAGCTCTGTTGGTGTTGATTTCCCTTTTTATTTTCACACTCTGCTTGTCTAAAACAGGTCCTCAACCTTTATCTTTCAAGACTTTGGCATTTGTTAATAATATAGGCTACTGTAAGGTGAGGGAAAATTTCCCATCTGCTATTTGAAGTTTCACATGAATAAACTGAAAAAGACAGATTAAACAGGAGAGAAGGCATGCAAATTTGTGAATGTGCAAAAGGAGAAAAATCACAGGAATGAGATAACCAACTAGTCCAACATTATTCAGAAACTTATATACCCCCTTTTCTTGTAGGGATGGAAGTGAATGGCAGGGCAATAGTGAACCATCTTTAGGGACACAAAGTCCATGGGCTTGGAGAATATGCAATGACCTGGGACATAGTCCCTTCTATCTGCAGAAGAGACAATGGATTGTAAATGATTCTCTGTGGATTCAAAGTAGAGGACAGTGGTATGTGACAAAAGTCTGCCCAAGAGTGTTGACAGACTTTAATCTTTACACCCACCATATGAGGTTAGTTTTCTCAGGTTAATGATATTTCAGTAAAAAGACTAAAAATCATTATTGTGCTCTTCTTTTGAACGATTGGGTCAGGTAGATAAAGGAACTTTCAGAGTGCACTGAAACAATATTGCACCCTCAGTGTGTAATAGTGGGGAGAAAGAGAGAAGGGTGCATGGTGTTGGTGTGCACCAGTACTGGTGAAGTTACCTTTGCTCCGTTGGTTAAGGTAGTCCTGTTTCTCCACTATGAATTTCCTGTTTTCCCTTTTGTAAACATAGGTAATAGGCAGAGATGCCATGCATGCATCATCAAACTTCACCCATAGTTTTACATATGATATAATTATATTCAGTGTTTATATTCCATTGTAATGAACAGATTCTTCTTCCCTCTGTTCATCCATTTATTAATTCATTGACATTAGTGTGTATTCACAGATTCCCATGCAATTCCATGAACTGCAATCCATCACCATCATTATATATATATATTTTTTTTTTTTAATTTTTATTTATTTTTTATTTTTTTGCAGTGCTGGGGATTGAACCCAGGGCCTTGTGCTTGCAAGGCAAGCACTCAACCAACTGAGCTATATCCCCAGCCCCCATTATATATTTAGATGCTCGAATTGCCTCAGAGTTGACCAGTGTGAATCCCATCAAGTAGGGGCCTGTCAGCACTGTAACATTAAGTATTTTGCAAGTAGTTAATTTGACAAGAGAAAAACGGTCTGTATATGTTAGGGCACCTAACATCACCACCCACTTTCTTAATTGAGGCTTCTTCTGAAAGGGACTTTCATGCATGATCTTCTCTTTCTACCAGTAAAATGTCTTTGTCCTTGCCTTCCTTCTAGATCTGACCTCCCCACCCACCCTACCTCAGTGGCTCAGCTGAAATTGTTATTGGGAGATTGCTATTTTCAAGTCTGGATCTCCAGACTAGAGACTTATTTAAAAACTTAAAGTTAGCATTAAAAGGTCTGGAGCCGGGCGTGGTGGCGCCCGTCTGTAATCCCAGCACTTGGGAGGCTGAAGCAGGAGAATTGCAAGTTCAAAGTCAGCCTCAGCAACTTAGCGAGGCCCTAAGCAACTCAGTGAGACCCTGTCTCTAAATAAAATACAAAATAGGGCTGCGGACGTGGCTCAGTGGTGGAGTACCCCCTGGGTTCAATACCCAGTCCAAAAAAAAAAAAAGGGACATCTAGATTAGAAACGTATGAGTAGTAGGGTGCTGGGGCCACCAGTTCCCAACCCTTTGGAGAGATGTGGAATCTACTTTTGGAGTTCTGTTATTAAGACTGAATTAGCATCTGTGGGCTGCATGGTTAGGTAATAATCCATGGAACAGGGCAAAGTAGGATTGGGACAGGCCCTGGAGGACTTCAGGGCAGTTGGCAGAGTTCTATTTCTTGACAAGGGTCATGATTACAAGAGTGTCTTGTAATAATTTATTAAGCTATACCTTTATTTTGTGTGGTTTACTGTATCTCTTTTTAGCATGAAAAGTTTTAAAAAATGTACTAGGAAACCTCTTCTGAATCCCTTTGAGCTGCTGGCACACGACTATGTTCTCGTGGAACAAAGCCCAGAACCTTCTCCCCAGAGTTGGCTTGCCTTCTTGACAAACCTTTGCTTTGCTTTTGAGAGAGTGACACAATTCCAGTCACATCATACTTAATCTTTTCAAACATAAACCAGAAAGTTGTTTCTAAGAAAACACTCTGCCCTCCAACTGGAAAACTCCCCTGATTTCGACTAGACCATATACACTAAGTATTATTTCTAGGGACCTCTGAGGGTTCTTAGTCGACTTTACGGACCTTCATTCCCTAACCTTGTTTGAAGCCATGATGCTTTCTTGATAGGAGCATTTGGGGTTAAAACTTTCACTTGCTTCTGCATGAGAATAATTGTTTTCCTGGTTGTCCCTGCTTTGTTTTGTCTAGAAAAAAATGTCTTGCACATTATTTATATGTTCAGAGATTAAGCTTCAAGATATATTCTAACTGACTTGAATTTTCCTGTTTTTCAAGTCATGACATTTTTACAGATTTCACAGTTTTCTCCTGCTTTTCTCCTATTACAAGAATTTTTGAGTACTTACATGGTTTTGATGCTATGAATTTCCCAGGTGCATTCCAAAATGCCTAAACTACATGATGGAAACTGATCATTTGCATTTTTGTTCTGATATCCTACAGCAGCTCTTGCCTATTTAAAAATTTCCATGGTTTCCACTTGCAACTCCTTTTACTAGAATCACTCAGTGAGTTCATGTTTCCTTTGATCCTATTTCTATTTTTATTGTTTGAGGTAGCCTGGATGTTGATGACTTTCTTCCTACAAATTAGTTGCCCTAGCCTTGTACTATTCCATGAAGATTTACAACTTGGATCTCAGCCAAATTTTTGAGTCTGTTTTTTTCCATCTTTATGGGAGAGGGTTTTTCCTTTCTTATGTCTTTGAACTCAAATCATCCCACAAATGGGTTTGAATATGTCCTCTCACACTGACACTCTCATGGGAAATCAGTGTTCCATAGAACCTACAGTCTCTACCAGAGGCTGCTTCCCTTTCAGGTCAGACCATACCAGGTACTCTAGTTGAACCAGTGCTGAGTTCCAAACAGCATGGATTCTGAGTCATTGGGTTCATTGTCTCACTTTAGTGTGATTATTTTTATAGGGGAAATGCCTTTCAGAATGTTTTTGGAGTTAAAGTGGGTCTATTTCTTCCATGAACACATTCTTCAAATGTCCTAAAGCAACATCTTTTTCAGTACTACGAATGCTTCGATTCTTGATTAACTGGCGAAGTTCAGTAGTGTAGGTACATCATCATTAGCACACTTAGTTTCCTCAGGCAGTTACTGGAAAGTGTCAGTAGGATGTGGCTGCCTCACAGACTTTCTTCAAGGCACAGGGGAGGGATTTAAGAATCAGGATGCCTTTAGAATGACAATATATTAGCTTCCACATTGTCTACCCAGCAGTCAGATTTCATTGTTTATGTTCAGAATAAAAGGAAGAGTACACCTTTGCGAGGAGACCATTGCAATGGGCCAGTCCCTACTCCATGGTGACTATGAGGAGCCAAAAGGTGGTGATCAAAAATGACATGCTGGAAGAGAGAGCAGGACTAGGTGGAGCATACTACTCAGACACTGGAGAACTGTGACAGCAGACACTGCAGCCTCTATTAAAATCCTAAGCTTTTAAAATAAATGTTTGACTTATTTATATGAAGCTTATCACCTTCCCATCTCCTGGACTGATCCTCTTCACCCTCTGATTAGGAATCCCCTTGAACAAAGGCAGTAAAATAATTATCAGTGAGAAAACAAAATACAGGAAAGTTTTATCTAAGATGCATTGAGAAAATGGTCGACAATTGATTAATGTGTCTTGGATAAATCTTCTAAGAGAAATTCATCTCCTACTGAAACTCCAAACCTATGCATTTATTCAACAAATATTTGGGATGAGGGTGATCCATCCACGTGTGCTAGGTGGTGGCCTAGCCAGTTGGCACATTGTGGTGAATCAGTCTTGGCTTCTGCCCTGCAAAGTTTAATCCTACACCTTTTTCATACCACCAAAAAGCAGCAGACTAGCGAGGTTATAGTCATTCTGGATCAGCATTTAGGGTCCTTGTACACAAATTATATAGGCAACATTTGTAAATCAAGTGGAAATCCACTACTTCAACAGTCATCTCAATTATTCCCAAGAGACCCAGCCTGGTTGTCTATTCAGATGTAAAGTGTGTAAGAACTTCTAAAATTTGAGTCTCAAATGGTAATATCTTAAAAATTATTTACTTTGTCTGCTATGTATAAACTGTGATGATCCATCAATCCCTAAGTACTTAATCTGATCTGTTTAAATCTCGTGGAAATAAATTAGTTAATAACATTCTGTGGTGGGAGGGTGATTTGGGGAGAAACAGGAATAAAAGGGAAGAATAAACGCCTGGAGAGTCCTGAGATGGAGAGAGGATGACAAACTCTGGACATAGACTGGAGTGGCTGGGAGATACAACCGGGATTATACTAAGTAAACTAGAGGTATGGAAAAGTACAGGCTGAGTTCTATCAAATTGCGGACCTTAGCATTTGCGCAGACAGTCTATAGCATTAGAAAGTAAATTGGATTGGGTGCAAATTATCTGTAAATAAGGTTAGCCTTACACAGGTTAAAGGGCAAACTTGTAAACTGTTTCCAAATGCAGACTCCAGTTATTTGGCACTAATACATAATTTCTTAGAAAAGCAATGTAGCAAGTCTTCAATTTCTAAGTAAAGATTGAGGGAACCCACATTTGGGCATGTGGTCCTTTATAGGTATTTTCACTTAATTTCCACCACAGTCCATCACTGCAGTTTACACAGGAGGAAACAGACCCAGAGAATAGAACTGACTTACTCAGGATCAGCCAAGTAGCAAAACAGAGGTCAAGCTACCATTTTCTCAATGTGTCTTAGATGAATCTTTCCAAAATATGAACCAAGAGGAACTATACAAGGCTTATCATGGACGAACAGAGCACTCAACTAGAGAACTCAATTGGAAACATCCAGTTGGATATTTAAATGCAGATTCCTGAATTCCACCTGCTGAGTCACTCTGAAGTCAGGGCTCTAGGAATCACCAGTTTAACAAGATCTCCAAGAGATTTTTTAGGAAAGCTAAAGTTTGAGAACCATGAAAGTTGAAGCTACCGAATGTAGTAAATTTCCACAAAGTCCTAATGGGCTAATATCAGCCGTTTTAAAAAGAGGACGATTATTATGACTGGAATATGAGGTGTCCCCAGTAGGTTCCTGTCTGAGAAAATGTAGGACTGTTAAGAGGTAAATGATTTGAGGGCTGTAACCTAGTCAGTGGAGTAATCCATTTGATGAATTAATAATTTGAATGGATTACTGGATGGTAAGGGTAGGCAGGTGGGTGTGGCTGGAGGAAGTAGATCTTGGAGGTGTGCCGTGGGGATTACACCTCTTGTCCCTGGCACCCAAAACTCTCTCTTTCTCCCTTCTGCCATGAGCTGCCGTGCACTTCCACCAGCATGTTCTGCCTAACCTTCAGGCCCAGATCAGTTGGCTCGAAGACCATGGACTCCAAATTCTGAAACTGTGAGCCCCTAGCAAACTGTCCCTCCTGTAAATTGGCCTTGTCAGGTATTTCGGTCACAGTGAAGCAGACTGACACAATGGTGATAATTAATTGCAGGAGTCTCCATTGCATACAATTGAAGGCAGTACAATCAGCTGTATCATTTATTCCTTCCTTGCTAACATTAGCAACTTTTTGTTTGTAGAAGACGTTCCCTGAGGCCTGCTATTCTAAGCTATTGATCCCAACTGCTTTTCTTCCATTTCGGAAACTCCAAATGGTTAAACTGAGTTGGATGTCATTGTTGTTCCTTTAAGAATTTCACTAGTGAGTTCAGGAGAGTGGCAGGGCTTGCTGTGACCCTTTGTAAACAGAATCATTTGTTAAATCGGGAGTTTTTAGTTCTGTAGCTGCCAAGATATTTGCTGTCGTCTTCAGAAAAGTCTACAACAGCTTCCCCAGAATCTTCTGCGCAAAAATGCTTACTCACAGCCAAAGCCACTTTGCATGTGAAAACCATAAAGGCCATTAACCACAAATAAACCAGGAAATACAACAACATTGTCCCCCAACAGCAGGAAGCTCTAGTGTGCCCAGTTTATTGCCTAATGTTTCAGATAAAGCATTTAAATGGATAATCTATCTTGCAGACGTGTGTGTGTGTGTGTGTGTGTGTGCGCGCGCGCGTTCAGACCTCTGCTTTTCTTAGGTCCCTCTTTAACTTGCCCCCTGTCCCACACACCAGTTATCAATTTTCTCTGTGTTTCTTTCTGTCTAGGGATTTAATATTACCAACAAGATTGGCTTGGGCTGAGTCAGTCATGGTGAATCTAGATTCCTAGTCAACCTCCAAAAAACATAACAGATCAGGGGCATAGACCAGAATCTAAGGATTAATGACTTGGCATTTTCCAGAGTCTGAAGTTTTAGGTACTTTTCCAAATGCTGCCCAAGGGCTTCTATTGCAAAGGTGCATGCCTGCCCTTCCAGGCAGCTGCAGTCAGCATCTTTAGGCAATGGGCCATCCTTGATTCTGACCAGGCATGAGCCCTTGAGGGAAACTCAGAATTCATGAGGAGGGTGGTCTCTGGACCCCAGGCTCCTAATTTATTCTGCCTTCCCTTCTGTCTAGTCTTCCTTCCAAAGGCTGTCTGCTGATCTTACTGATAGAGACATTGACAATAACTATGTTTCCAGGAAGTACATAATGGAAATCATATGGTAATTATATTTTTTTCCATAAATGGTGGAGTAAAAAGGGACCCTTAAAAGTACCTTGAATTAGCACATTGTGCTACATTGGAAAAAGAGAATTAAGGCCTTTTATAAGGCTGTGTATTATAATAATGGGCTTCCAAAATAGCAAAAGCAATAGATATTTCCCATGAAAGAAAGTCCTTTGACCCCAGGGGCATATTAGCACCCATGTGGGCTTTTGACTCTAAAGGCCTTTACCCATTAAAAAAAAAAAAAGGTTACTACCTCTAGGGTTGAGGAGAAGGGGACATCTTAATAGAACCATCATTTATATTTAGAATGCATGTTTACCCCACAGGCAGACCAAGAGATAGAGGTCATCTAAGGATGTGACCAAGATAGAATCCATTCTATTGCCAAGTTCTTGTGGCTTAGTTTCAATCTGTGGGGACAAGAAGCAAAAAGTCATTTCAGTGTCATTTTGACTCAGAGTTTTGTGAGTTATTCCCCAAGGCCATCATTAGCCAATGGCACATTTGTGTGAATTAGAAAAAGACAATCTTTCTCTGGGCAGATACAACCTGGCACCAGATATCATGGCTGGGCCTTGGTTGTGCGCACCAATACTCAACCCACACAACGATTCTTGACAGCTCTGCCACTCAACATTTTTCCATTGGTTTCAACATTCGAGTGCCTACCATAAGCCAAGAACTTTTCCAGGTGCTAGAAATACAAACACATTCACGCTGCTCCCAAGGAACTTAAAGATTTTGGGAAAAGTCGTGAAGTAAGCAGAGGACGTGACATAATACCATAAATCTATGACACAGCATGGGAGGAAAACTTAGACTAGGGCAGGGAAATGGCTTTTAGGAAAGGCATCCCAAAGAATGCATTTCCTGGGCTGCATTTTAATAGGGAAAAGAGGATTTAGCGAAGGCAATAGAGGGAGCAAGGCCAACCAGTGATTCTGGGGATGGGCAGCAATCACATAATGGGGGGCTCAGGGCCACTACTAGCTCTACAAAAGACTTCTGTGTAATTTAGAGAAAGGGTCTCCCTCATCCCACTTCCAAAGAAATGTGTATTAAAATTCTAGGGCTGCTTCAACAAATTACTATAAACTTGGTGGATCAAAATAAAGGAAAAATTCTGTAGACCACAAGTCTGAAACAGGGTTGTTGGCAGGACTGGTTCCTTCTGGAAGGACTGAGAGAGAATCAACTTGCTGCTTCTCTTCTGGCTTCTGGTGTCGTCCAGCCATCCTCGGCTTTCCAGGGCTTATGGAGGAATCACTCCAGGCTCTGCCTCTTTCTTTACATGAAGAAATATTCAGTGTCTTTCACTTCCTGTGTTTTTTCCCTTTTGATAAATATACTTGTCATTGGATCAGGACCGCCTCCATTAATCTAGAAGGATCTCATTTAGAGGCCCTTTACTTAGTTTCGTCTGCAAAGATCCTTTGGCCAAATAAGCCACATTCACAGATACCAGAGGTTATAGTTTGACATGTCTAGGGAGACTACAATACAACCCACTATAATACCCTCAGCAGATGAAGCCCCTCAGTTGGGCTGGGCCCAGAGCAGGGCACAGTTTATACAAGCAGCACAGAAGGTCTGGTCCTGCTAAGGGGACTGGGTCTTTTTTCTCCAGCAAATCTAAACCATTTAGAAAGTATGTGTTCTAGAAGAATTTGATCTGATTGAGCGTTTTGTTCCAACAACAGTGTGGAGAACAAATTATTGACAAGGTGACAAATGATTCTCTCCTTGACGAACCTTTAATCAGCTTTATGAATCTTCTACTAAACCCATATGTGCCCATCCTTATAAAATGCAGCTGTAGCAAGAACTCTGAGAAGTCAATTTAGTAAGAATCCCCCAACCTCAGTATGTCCTCATCCTCAATATACGATCAGATTCCTTGTCCTCCATCTTCCCCCAGGGGTTGTCTGCCTTCAGCAAGAATACTCTTAGTTTCAGTTGAGCCACAATCCCCTTACCTCTGATGTTTCTTTTTAATAATTTCTCCCTCTACTCACCCCACTCTTGTTCTTAGCTATAAATCCCCAGTTGCCCATGAAAGCTCGCAAGGCAGCAGGTGGCCAAAGAAGCTCGCCAGGCGGGTTCACCAGAGTCAGACAAAAGTAGTGGATTGAGATTCATTAGAGTCTGTGTCCCAGGTGAAATCTCCAGCCCCCCAGGGTGAAAGTCGGGGTGGGAGAGCCAGAAGAAATCGCACGTGGCTTTGGCTGCTCAGGGTTTTTATACAGAGGAAGGGGCTGGGAGTCCTCCCCAGGAAAGGTGGACGTCAGGGTCAGCAGTCTCCTCCTGATTGGTCACCTCTGGCGCAGTGTGTTGCTTGCTCCATCCCCTTGCAGCTGCCCAAATTTGACCCGACAGCCCATGCTGCGTTTGGGGTTGAGCCCAATCTTCCTCCCTCACTGCTAGACCTGGTTGTATCTGATGAGATGGTCCTGGATATAGTCTTCCTGACCAGGCTTTAACAAGTATTGTTGAACAATTTTCTTAATTTAACAAAGAGTAACTGCAGGTGGGTAAGAGATGAATGGGCCATATTAGGGTCAGTAAGACCAATGAGGAGACTTGCAATGATGGAAGAAGGGAAGGAGGTCCAAAATGACATTAGTGGCTGTGGGGATGAAAGGAAAACAAAGCCAAGCTCACAAGATGCTTTGGAAGTGGATGGGGCAATTGAGCTAGAGTAGGAATCAAAGAAGATCCCCACATCTGCAGACTGAATAAACTGTGATGTCACACACTGAACACACACACACACACACACACACACACACACACAATTTTAGGGGTTGATGATGATTTCAGCTTGGGTTTTGTTTCAAGTGAAATGCCTGAGGTAATATCAATGTGGAGCTTCTTTTGAGCCACGTAAAATGGGAGGTCCAGTGTGAAAAATAACTAAATTCCTTGGATATCCAAGGCGAACAAAAATGAAAAATCAACAGTTCATCCTCTGCAAGAGTGAGAGTTCTGTAATCTGACACTTCTAAACCTGCACTTCCACTTGTTTCTCTAGTGTTTGTCTTCATAAGCTTCTGACAGTGCTTTCTCAGAATTGAGAAATTTTAAAAGCTGCAAAGAAATCTCCACATGTTCTGTACAAAAGAAAATTTTTATGCACAAGTAACTCATCAGAATGGTCCCTTTCAAACCAGTTTTTCCATACAGACAAAATTGGGTCTGCTAGCATTTTCTTAAAACCCAGCATGTCTGATCATATCTAAGAAAAACTGAAAGGAGATCCTGAAAGGTTAGGCAATACTAACTTCATCTATTACCCATGATGTACAAATAAAGGAACAGGGAGGACAGGCCACTTGCCTGTCTGAAGGCATCAAGAGGCTAGCTGGAAACAGTGGAATCTTTTCCCCTACAGACACTTCTGTGCTTTGAATAAACAAGAGGTTGAGCTTCCTCAGTTCACCAGAGGGTGCTAAAAGGTGGACCTAGAATGAGAATCCAAGACTGTTACTTCAGGGCTTTTGCTCATCCCTGAGCTGCATCAGTTTCTTTCTATAAAAGAAAGACCAAGTAATCTTAAAATAACCTACAACTCCCACCGCCACCCCCATCCTTTCACCAACTTAGAACTTGGTCAAGAATGAGACTAAGCCCTGTTCAAAAGTAGTAATAAAGAGTCAAATTTGGAGCCGGGCGTGGTGGCGCACGCCTGTAATCCAAGCGACTTGGGAGGCTGAGTCAGGAGGATTGCGAGATCAAAGCCAGCCTCAGCAACTTAGCAAGGCCCTAAGCAACTCAGTAAGACCCTGTCTCTAAATAAAATACAAAATAGGGCTGGGGATGTGGCTCAGTGGCCGAGTGTCCCTGAGTTCAATCCCTGGTTCCAAAAAAAAAAAAAGAGTCAAATTTGGCCCAGTGTCATGGCACACACCTGTAATCCCAGTTTCCCAGCTGTTCAGAAGGCTGTGCAAGACCAGACTGGGAAATTAGTAAGACCCTCCCTGTCTCAAAACAGACAATAAAAAAGGGTTGGGGCTATAGCTCACTTTAGAGCACCCTGTGTTCAATCCACAGTACTGCAAACAGAAACAAAACCAAAACAAAACAAACAATTGAGTAATGATGAGTTAGAGACTATTTCATTAGAAACTTACAGAATGGGAAATGATGAGGAAAAAAACCTTTCACTAACTTCCTTGAATTTTCCCTCAGATTAATCTGCATAGTAGTACTATGTTAAAATACTGAGTTCCTTCATTCTATATTCCGTGATGAAGAGATTTAGAGTAGAGTATTTATCATCTCTTTCTGAATGAAGTTCTTTATAGTACCCCACTCTCAAAAGACTGTCCCATGCAGTGTATGCTTCAGAATGCAGAATAAATTCTAAGAGAAACTGTGGAGGTGTGAATAGGCTGGGGTTGCATTTATTTTATACAAAAAAGACGGATTTCAGCAGCTACCAGCTCTCAAAAATTAGATACCATTGCCCTGTGTACATGCATGAAAGCACAGATGGTGTGACTCTACTTTGTGTACAACCCTTGAAACAATAGCTGTACTCCATTTGTGTTCAATGAATCAATAAGTAAATAAAATAAATAAATAAATAAATAATTTTTAAAAAAAATTAGAGCCTGTGTTCAGAAAATTACTTAGTTCATTGACTCCAACAAACTCCATATTGAAGGACATTCATTCAATAAAATCTTTCATTTTACAGCCAAGTAACAGCCATTCCCAGAAATTGTGCTTTTAAAAAACAAAATCCTGGGATTTAAGACATGACAATCTAGTAGTGCACGGGTTGGACAATCTCTAAGTGAAACCTGAGTCAGATTTCAGAAGGGTGAAAGGAAGCAATGGATCTTTCTACACATTACAACTCCCTTCAGAAGGATCTGGAGCAGGAACTTCCCTGTTTTGGACACACGGATATCTTCACAAAGATGAATCTTCTCACTGAATGGGACACGTAAGGACTACAGCCTTGTGTCAGTGTAGATCAGGTTTTAAAGAGAAAGAAAATAATTTCAACTTTTAGAACTTTTCAGATTTTAAAACTGCTGAAGAGGAATTGTACACCTGTAGGTAGTATTTCATCTGTTCTTGAAGAAGATAATTAATGGTCACCTAGAACTTAACCAAATATTGTAAACACAACCTCCTCCACTTTTGCCCTCCCAATTTCCCAACCCCTAGTAATGAACTAGCAATCTGAACCCTGATCACCCTTGGACAGCATTCTAAAGCCGCACAAGCTGCAATTCAATTGGAACCAGCACCAAAGATTCCAGACTTCCAATCTTGATTGTATTGGTCTTTTATAGATTAAAATTACTTCAAGCCATTTTAGTGCCAATCATTTTACAGTTACAAATTAAGAATATATATATGTACATATATGTGTACATATATATATATTTAGCTCAGAGCTGTAAGGAAAGTTTTTTAAAAAAATAAATGGAGAGAGAGGAGTAGAGTATGCAGATGTGGAGTCACTATTAAAAGTAAGCTAAGTGTTCACAAATTTTAAAATGTAATGCATTTTCAGTCAAAATGCAAATGGGATTGAGGGGAAATTATTAAAAAAAAAAATCTGTTTGGGAAAAAGAACATGCTAGAGCACTCAGGAAAATTTAGTGGAAGAAGAACTAGCAGTTGTTAAATAGTCAACAAACAATGAGGTACTGCTGTAAAACAGAGAAATTCATTCATCGAGAATTTAGCTTGTGTCAGGCTGTTCTAGGTCACACAGAAACAGCACAGAACAAGAGCAATAGGGTCCCCTTGCGCATGAGTATATATTCCAGTGAAATACCCAGATATTGATAACAAAAATCAGTTGGTCATAAGTCTTATAAAGTTACTTTTAATCTGTAAAGGAAAAGGATGCAGGGAGAGGCTGTGGTGACTCTTAAAGATCAGGTGCTGGCCTGGGATTGTGGCTCAGAGGTAGAGCACTTACCTAGCATGTGTGAGACACTGGGTTCGATTCTCAGCACCATATACAAATAAATAAAGTTGTTCATCAAAACAAACAAACAAAAAAAAAGAGAGCGATCAGGTGCTCAGGAAAGCCCCAACAGAATCATGCAAAAAGCCCAGGGGCCATGCCAGTATGTTCCAGGAGATGGCATTTGATAAGATAGAATGTCCTGCATGTTTTGCTCAGAAAAATAATTAGAAAATAAAATAAAGCAACTTTATGTAGAAAATTAAGTAATGTGATTGCTATGGTTTGGGTATGGTCTTAGGGACCCCCAAGGGTTCATCATGATTCAAGTCTTGGTCCCAGGATGGCATTGTTGAAAGGAGGTAGAAACTTGGGGTGAGGGACTAGTGGGAGGTCCTTAGGTCTTTGGGGCAGGCCCTCAGAGTCCACTGTGGGACCCAGGTGTATCTCTCTCTCTCTCTCTCTCTCTCTCTGACACACACACACACACACACACACACACACACACACACACTGGCACAGCCCTCACCACAGGCTAAACCACTGGCTCCTCCCCCACCCCATCTTGGACTTTAAACCTCCAAAACTGTGAGCTAAATAAACCTCCTTTTCTTTATAATTTTTCTGGGTGGTGCATTTTGTTATAGTGGTGCAAAACTGGTTAATAGAGCAATTAAAAATAACAAAAATATCTGAAAGAGTACATTGCAGTGACTTATTCAAATAATCACCTAGAGAAACTGTGAACTTATTTTTAACATTGCCATTATTACATGCATATTTAGGTAAATCTTGTATAATTTCCTTTGCAGTCTGTTGATGGGGCCCACTTGGCATTTTCAAAGTGATGACTGAAGTAATTTGAAATTTAGTCCCATCTTTATTTCTTGAACAAGTACTTCCAAAGTACAGAGGTTTACTGGTGATGAGGTTATTACTAGTGCCAACGTTGTTAGTTTGAAGAAAACACTTGTC
>JAJEJO010004006.1:278027-377736 GCA_020662805.1 Glaucomys volans | reverse complement strand
ATTTGTGTTCAATGAATCAATAAGTAAATAAAAGAATAAAAAAAAAAATAAATAAATAAAAAAAAAAAAAAAAAAAAAATAAAAAAAAAAAAAATAAAAAATCTGTTCATATAGTTCTTCCTCATTCTTTTAAATTTTACTTGTATGGGTATGCACGTAATATATTTTACTAAACCAGTTCCTTCTTGATGAGCATTTCCATTATTTTCATTTTTCTACTGTTAATACACACACAAAGAATATGTCCTTCCATCCTTATGAGAGTTTTCTTGGAGATAGTTTCTTAGAAATTATGCAGTTAGCTATGTAAAATTTTTCTCCAGCAGTGATGCAAAGGACTTCGCTCCAGTGGACGCATACAGAATGTATGCAGTATGCCTTTCATTCTCATGCCCTGACCATAGGTATTATTAAAACTCTTAGTTTCTTTTTTGTTTTGTTTTGCTTCTTGGTACCAGGGGTTGAACCCCCGGGGTGCTTTATCACTGAACTATGTCCCCAGATATTTGTTTTGAGACAGGGTCTTGCCAAGTTGCTGAGGCTGGCCTCAAACTTGCAGTCCTCTTGCTTCACCCTCCTGAGTTGCTGGAATTATAGGTGTGCACCCCCACATCCAGCTTAAAACCCTTAGTTTCTAACATCTAGTCTAATTTATTATCTTGCTGTCTGACTGAACTTATCAGTGGAGCTACAGGTTTATACCAGATATGGCTCCAGATCTCTTCTGATTCTCATCCTTACATAATGTTGTCTATTTCTTTTTTTTTCCCTGTCTCTTAGGCAGAGAATCAAGTGAATTGGCGTAGAGTAAGTGCTGGTCCAGATTCCCCACTTTTCTCCCCCTGATTTTAGTTTGTATAGTTTCCTTGAGATAGACTACATTATGCTAAAATTACAGAAGCAAGTTTCATAGATTAAAAGGATACTTACTTATGATTGTTTGTCATGGGTATTAAACGACCATATTCTTACATCTCTATGGAACACTTCTGGAAATTTTTCTTTATGTAGTTAACATAGCTCTGTGCCTCTTCCATCTTGCTTCTGCCTCTATAGTTTATGAAAAATGATACAAATCAGATACAAATTTAGAAGGCAGAGATTTAAAACTGTGTCCCAACATAGATATAATGGCCGGCTCACTCTTGTTAGTACAAGCTCATTCTGGTACAACCCTGCCATTGACTGAAATTGGACCTGGGGACAGGGATGGGTGGGGAGGGATAGATATTTCACAATTGTTTAATTTTTTTTAAAAGCATTTTAAGATTTTTCAGGTTGACATGCCTACACTGGATCTGAACTTTCCTGAAGCCATCAGGACCATTCCAGAACCTATAAACTTTTGTAATAAGATTGGTGGTATAAAGCAACAAATCAATAGAAGGCCTTTAAAGTTTCTTTCATACTATGTTCCTCACCCTAAATAAGGAAAGATGAGTTAACAATAGACAGGAATCTTGGGAGGTTATCCAAATGAGAAATGATAAGGGCCTAAGCCAAGCCTTGAAAAATAGAAAGGGAAAGATACATATGAGAAAGACATAAGAGATAGAGTTAATAGGATTTGATATCAAGGGTGTTTCCCCAGCCCCCTGTAGTTTTAGCTACATTAGTTACAACTTTTGAAATAACCAAAACCTCTCTGAAATAGAACTCATTTCAGTAGAAATATTAATTTCATATTCATTTTAGCCATTGAAGTAATTGTTTTAGGAATCCTTTTCTTGTCCTTTTGAAAAACATTATCCAGAAATGTCTTTGTGTCATGAAAATAAGGTTTCATTTCATGACTGACTTATAGTTTAATTACACACTAGTTCTTATAAATCATCCCTCTTCCCTGAAAGTTACCTGGTAATCCTAATGAATTTTAGTAACCTATTTAGATAAACTAGGCTTATCCAAAAACTAAAAAATTCTTATTTGCCTTAAACTATTTGTGTTTTTAAACACATATGATAGAACTGAAATACTTTTTCCTTAAACTGAACTTATGTTGTTGATATGGCATATAAACAAAAGCACCAAACATGTAAAATCTTAAATTTTTTTTAATATTTGGATTTTCATACTATAAAAATAGTCTTTAAACTCTGCCATAGGATTTCTACCCTGATTTAAGAAATAAAAGTTTTTAAAAGTATTCTAACATTCAGTGAAACACACACACATATGTTTTTACATCCTTTATTTCAAGAAATTCTCAAATTTTTCCCAGTGGAGCTTTTTTTCCTTTTAACTGTTTTGTGGCTACATAATAAAGACTATATTTTAAATCTTTGAGAAGCTTTTGCAATAAGCTTAAGTTTCAAGATTTTATGCTGTAATTCTTTTTCTTTCTTTCTCTCCCCAATTACACCAGACTAATATTAATGGGTCTTATGTGGCTGTTGGTATTTAATGCCATCTATTTAAATGTAGGACGTGTAATTCTTTTGTAAGTAAGATAGTGTATCTATGCATGCATGTATACATAGGGGCATGAAAGTAGGTGTGGTCACAAAAATAAAATCATAATTTTTATTAACTAAATAAATAGCTTTAAAGTGAGACAACAGTGGGGTTAGATGATGAGTACTGAATTCTGGGGAATCAGGTGTCAGATAGTGATTCTGTAAATTTTCTTAAATCATCAGTATTGTATAAATTACGGTCCTCATCCATAAGCAGAATCCTTTTCTATACCTCCCCAGGCACATTTAATGGTTCCCTCTTATGTACTCCCTTAGCACATTCTAGATATCTCTTATCACATTTTAACATATTGTAGTTATTTATTTACAGGTCTATCTGTCTTACTAGATAGAATTCCTTTAGGGATAGGATGATGTCTTATTGGCTTAGCTCCCTAGTATATATTACAGTTCCAACCACTCATTCAGTGTTCATCTAATGGTTTTCAAATATAATGCCTTCATTGAATAAGCAGTTTTTGTACTCCTATAATCTAGAAGTGAAAGTTAATAAGAAAATTACCATATGTAGCCTTTAGAAAAAGAATATTCTAGGGGTTGGGGTTGTGACTCAGTGGTAGAGTGCTTGTCCAGCATGTATGAGACACTGGGTTCGATCCTCAGCACCTCATAAAAATAAATAAATAAAATAAAGGTATTGTGTCCATCTACAACTAAAATTTTTAAAAGAATATTCTGTATTGAACTTTGTAATTTTTTTTTTGCTTGAGAAAGTTTCTCTTTTTTTTTCACCTAAATAATGGCTTTATTTTTTTCTCTTTCCACAATTTTTGTTGGTGTATTATGGTTATACATAATGATAGAATTTGTATCATTCTATCATTGTATGAATATGTAGCACATATTCATATTCATACATGCACCCAGTATAACAATATAATTTGGTCAATATCACTCCCCAGCACTTCTTCCCTCCTTCCCCTTTCTCACCCCGTGGTGTCTTTCCTCAACTGATCTTCCTTTGATTTTCATGAGATCTCTGCCCCCGTCCCCTGCCACTACCTTTCTTTTTATTTTTCCTCTCTAACTTCACATAGGATAGAAAACACGCAACCCTTGACCTTCTAAGTTTGATTATTTCACTTAATGTAATAGTCTCTAGTTCCATCCATTTTCCTGCAAATGGCATAATTTCGTTTTTCTTTGTGATTGACTAAAACTCCATTGTGTATAATTTCTTTATCCATTTATCTGTCGATGCATAGGCTGGTTCCATGGTTTGGGTATTGTGAATTGTGCTGCTATAAATATGGGTGTGCACATATTACTTTAGCGTGATGACTTTAATTCTCTAAGATAAATACTGGGGAGTGGTATAGATGAATCATGTGGTAGTTCCCTGCCTCGTCTTTAGAGGAACCTCCATAGTGATTTTCATGGTGGTTGTACTAATTTCCAATCTCACCAACAATGTAAAAGTGTTGCCTTTTGCTCCACAACTTCTCCATCATGTATTGCTTATATTATTTTTATATTGTTTATATTCCTTTTTTTCATGGTTTATTGTGACTTTAATGGCTCATATACATATTCATATTTGATTTTTCTCATTTCTAGGATTTTAAAGCCAGTTATTTTTCATGGATCAGTATTTTGAGGATTAGACATGCCTTTATGTAAAATTAGGTTTAGTTAGAGGGGTAATATTATGGTTAGTACTAAGTTGTTTTTTTTTTTTTTATTCATTGTACACAAATGGGGTACAACTTTCATTCCTTTGGTTGTACATGAAGTAGAGTCACACCATTTGTGTAATCATACATGTTCATAGGGTAATGATGTTTGTCTCATTCAATTATCTTTCCTTCCCCCCACCCCCTCCCCACCTCTCATTTTCCTCTATACAATCCATCCTTCTTCCATTCTTGCCTACTCCTGACCCCCTGTTATATATCATCATCCACTTAGCAGAGAAATCATTCAGCCTTTGGTTTTTGGGGATTGGCTTATTTCACTAGTATGATATCCTCCAACTCCATCCATTTACCTGCAAATGCTGTAATTTTATTCTTCTTTATGACTGAATAATATTTGATTTTGAGCTCTTTATGTATTCTAGATATTAATCCTCTGTCAGAAAAGTAGATAGGAAAGAATTTCTCCAATTCTGTAGGCTATCCCTTCACATTCCTAATTGTTTCCTTTGTTGTGCAGAAGCTTTTTAATTTGATACTGTCCCATTTATTAACTTTTGTCATTATTTCTTGAGCTTTGGAGGTCCTATTGAGAAAGTTGTTGCCTGTGCCTAAAACCTGGAGGGTTGACCCTACATTTTCTTCTAGAAGTTGCATAGTTTCTAGTCTCATTCCTAGGTCTTTGATCCATTTTGAGTTGATTTTTGTTCAGGGTGAGTCTAGTTTCATTCTTCTACTTATGGATAATGAATTGTCCCAGCTCCATTTGTTTAAATAGGCTGTCTTTTCTCCTATGTATGTTTTTGAAACCTTTGTCAATGATCAGATGACTGTAGATGTGTAAGTTTGTCTCTGTGTTTTCTGTTCTGTGTCAATGGGCTGTATGTTTGTTTTTATGCCAGTACCTGCAGTTGTTTGTTTTTTTTTTTTTAACTATAGCATAATTTGAAGTCAGGTATTGTGATGCCTTCAGCTTTGCTTTTTTGGCTTAGAATTGTTTTGCCTATTGCTTTTATTCTTTCAGACAAATTTTAAGACTCTTTTCTAGTTCTCTGAAGAATGTCATTTGTATTTTGATGGGGATTACATTGAAACTATATAATACTTGTGGTAGTACGGCCATTTTAACAGTACTAATTCTGCTTTTCTATGAACATGGGACATCTTTCCTGCAGAACGCCATTGTGGCTAGCAAATAAAACCAGTCTTGGTCAAGCTATCAGACAAGGAAACCTGACTCTCAGGAACTGACAGTCTTGAGAGATTGTTTCAGATGACCTGGAGTATGTGGTTTCTGTGCAGTGGCTTACCACAGGAATTTGTATGCCTTAGATGTGCCACATGACTACTAGAGCAACATGGCTTTTATAACTCCACCCCATCCTGTTTCTCATGGAAGAATCTCCTCCCAGTCCCTCCTTTACCTTTAGTGCTATAAGTAAACCAATCATGTGCTCCTCCATTTTTTGCTAGAGCCAGGCCCCCTGATTCAAAAGATAATTGTTTCCTGTGGTTTTTTTCCCATTAAATAAATTTCTTAGCAATTAATTTACAGCCAGCCCATCCCTCTGACAGGAACCCTTTCCCTTGCCCAGGAGGGACATGTGTTGAGACTTCCCATCCTCTGAGGTCTTCAACTTCTTTCTTCAGCATTGTTTAATTTTCATTGTAGAGGTCCTTCACATACTGGGGTAGATTTGTTCCTACGGTTTTTGTTTGTTTTGTGTTTTGAGGCTATTGTGAACAGAATTGTTTTCCTGATTTCTTTCTCAGCAGATTTGTTATTGGTATATAGGAAAGCTATTGATTTTTGTATGTGTCTTTATCTGTCTGAGTGTGATACTGGTGTCATAGAAGGATTTTTGTATGTTGATTTTGTAACCTGTTAATTGCCAGATTTGTTTATTAGCTCTAGTAGTCTTTTGGTGAAATTTTTTGGATCTAAATATAGGATCATATCAGCAGTGATAATTTGACTTCTTCCTTTCCTATTTTTAGCCCTTTTATTTCCTTCTCTTGCCTAATTCCTCTGGCTAGAATTTCTAGCACTATATTAAATAGCAGTGTGAGAGTGGACATTCTTGTCTTGTTTCAAATTTTAAAGGAAATGCTTTTAGTTTTTCCCCATTTACTATGAGGTTGGCTTTGGGGTTTTCATATATAGCCTTTTTCTTTCCCTAGTTTCTTCAATGTTTTTATCATGAATGAGTGCTAAATTTTGTTGAAAGCCTTCTCTGCATCTATTGAGATGACTAAGTGATTTTTTTTCCTTAATTCTATTTATGAGATTAAGTACATTTATTGTTTTGTATATGTCAAACCATCCTTGCATCTCTGAGATAAAACCAACTTGGTCATGAAAGACAGTCTTCTTAATATGTTGTTAAACAAGATTTGCTAATATTTTATTAAGGATTTTTGCATGCAAGTTCATCAGGGATATTGGTCGTCAGTGTTCTTTCCTTGAGGTGTCTTTATCGGTGTGAGTGTGATACTTGCTTCATAGAATGAATTTGGAAGTGTGCTATCCTTTTGTATTTCATGTAATAATTTGAAGAGTATTGATATTAGTTTTTCTTTAAAGATTTGATAGAATTCAGCTGAGAATTCACATTCTGCATTTTAAATTTTACAAATTGATTTATACACGGTCTCTCAGTAATGCATCTACTTGTACACATCATTAACTTGAATAATTCAGACTCATTAAAATTAAAGCACATTGAAGTTCAGACTTACTAAGAAATGTTGAGATTTATGAAAAGGCATAAAGTACTATGATAAATACTCATGTACCCAACATCCAGTTTAAGGAATAAAACTGGATTCCTTATACTTATAAAAGTATAGCTTAAATTCTCTGTACCTCTTCTCAACTTCTTGTCACTTCCATCACACCCTACCAGAGGGTGATGTTGGATCATTCAAGTACATTCCTCATTCCTTTACTACTTATGTTTATAATCTGAGCAGTATGTAGCATTATATGGAATATTTTAAAATTAGTATATGGAGAGTATCATGAATGCAGGTAGTTGTATTCATTTGTGTTTTCCCCCTCAATTTTTTATTCATTAAGATTCATCCATTTTGATGTGTATTTTTACTCTATTTTTTAACTTATTTTGAACTATCCAATCCTTTAATCACTCTCCTGTTGATTGACATATAGGTTGTCTCCAATGACTTTAATATTACAAATAAAACTAAGAAATATGTATTGAAAATAACTCAATAAGCCAACTAATGTTGCAAATTTGGGAATTTAAACTATTTTGGGAAGAAAATCTACCACTATTTTTGGAATCTTTTTAGGTTTTACCCTAATGTTTGTGATCCAATAATAAATGTTTTAATTACATTCCTGTTGGTTGAATTGGCTTGATTATTTTTTGCGACTGACCTTGTTTCTAAAGAAAATTTGAAACAGTATACATTTAAGCAGAAGACTCGTAAGCCAAAATAAATACTGGTGGCTATGTTGCTTCTGAAAATCTAGACTAAGATCTCCCATCATCTAAGTCTAATAAAACATAGACTTCTACTCCAGATTAGCATCCCTATCAACAGTATTACTGCACATATTTGAAAATAATATTGAAATATAGTATTTGTTTTAAATATAAAGGCATATCTATTTTTATTATCAAAAGCAATTTATCATTTAATAACATCTTTACATTAAAGAAAAACAAGTTAATTTTCGGTGTTATTTTTTTTTAATAGACACCAAAGATCAAAATCCAACTTTTTATTTTGAAAATTTTTAAATCTATAATAAAGTGGAAAGATTATTACATTATAAATCCTTTATCTCTGTTCCTCAGTAATATCTTGCCATATTGCTTTATCTCTCTATAAAATATTTTTTAAATTTTTTATTTGTTCTTATTGGTTATATATGACAGTAAAATGCATTTTAACTCATTGTACACAAATGGAGCAGAACTTCTCATTTCTCTGGCTGTACATGGTGCTGAATCACACCAGTAGTGTAATCATACGTGTATATAGGGTAATAATGTATGTCTGATTCTAATGTTCTTCCCATCTCCACTGCCCCACCCCTCCTCTCACTCCCCTCTGCACAGTTCAAAGTTCCTTCATTCTTCCATACCTTCCCTGCCCCCACCCCCACTACAGATCAACATCTGCTTATCAGAGAAAACATTCAGTCTTTGGTTTTGGGGGATTGGCTTATTTTACTTAGCATGATATTCTCCAGCTCTGTCCGTTTACCTGCAAATGCCATAATCATATTCCTCTTTAAGGCTGAGTAATTCCATTGTGTATGTGTACCACATTTTCTTTATCCATTCATCTGTTGAAGGTCATCTAGGTTGGTTTCATAGTTTAGCTATTGTGAATTGAGCTGCTATCACATTGATATCAGTGTGTCACTGAGGTATGCTGATTTTAAGTCCTTAGGTTATAAACCAAGGAGTGGGATAGCTGGGTCAAATGTTTGTTCCATTCCAAGTTGAAATATGATATTCGAAAAACTGTTACCTTTTAAATGTTGAAAGTTAATTTTTTATTTAATTTTTTCTCATTTAAAGATAAATTGTCATTTATATACCAAACTGGCATTCATCCTAAATTTTGAAAATATTCTAGACTTCAAATGATTCAGTTTCTAGAACAAGATGTAAAAACAGTGGTGAATGGTATATTGACAAGATACTTAACCAAATCAAAATCAGGTGCCAGTAACGAGTTCTGATATTTAAAAATTGTGACAAAATGATTTTAAAAGGAAGTTCAGCTGTCTTAGCTTATATCAGCGAGGGAGGTCCCTTGAAATGCAATTGCTTAATCCCTTTATCAGTGTTTGGACAAATTACTGAAACATCTAACCCTCTGAAGGCTTTACCCTATTTATAAATTGTAGTATTGGCCTCTACCCAGATTCAGATGTTAGAGATTAGCCTAAAAGCTGAATACCGATTGAAACAGATTTAGGTAGACTAAATGCTGAGCCTTTCCAATTCACATTGCTGTAATATATTAGATTTCATTGAATGAGACACATGAGGATGCTATAATAAAAACCTTTGATAAAGGGTTCCTAGAGTCAAGATGTATGCCTAGGGCATCATGTTTCTCAGTCCATATAAGTGCTTAAGTAAGTTAAGAAAATACATTCCAATCTCTTGTCAGACGTAGAACTGGTATTCCTGAATAAAACCATCCCATCAGGAAATTGAGTGGCCTGTGGCCAGAGAAGGTATTATTTTTCTTTTCTTTGTTTTCATGAAAATGGCTTTTGATTCTCAGAACTTATTTTTTTCAAGGTAATTTAGTTTGAATCCACTTATGCTCAGAAGTCTCCTAAAAAGCTATAATCTAACTTTTACAATGCATGTTTTATAGCAACCCGCATCTGATGAATTTTGAAAAGTCATTCACAGAACATCAATTTTAATAATCAGAGCTTGATTTCTAAAATGTACATGGTTCTCTCATATGGAACCTGTAATTAATAGCAATTATATTTTCAAAACAGTAACTTTGCCTTTTTGTAACAAGTCTTTCTTGATACTATCTTAGGAGACACTTGCATAACTGTCAATTTTGGGTGAGGGGATTCAGCTTCAAAGGAATTTACATTTGCAAGCTTTCTTGCAGTTTAGATATGCTGCCATCAGGTGGTAGTAATATGTCATATCCATGTGACTCTACAGATGACACTGTGCTAAAGGTCACCACTTTATACCACAATGATTTATAATCATGAGTGTGTAGAATTTTATATGGAAATTAAAATAACAGAATACATGTTGTTTTATCAGTTAAGGATGATTGGAATGGAATTTTTCATCATTTCTGGGATTCAATTGGATGTTTTTTCTCTTTGTTTTTTGTTTGTTTGTAAGCAAAGCATTTCATTTTAGGCCTATATAAACATAAAATATAAAAAAGTAAAATTTAAAAACTAAATATAATTACCATTAACCTTTTGCTTTATTTCCTTCCAGTCTTTTTATAAAAAATTATTATTATGCAATTTTTAGTATGGGTTTTTCTGGAATGAAGTTGAGTAACTTCAGAAAATATTTAGATGTAGCAACATTCTATATACAGCTTTATCCTTTTAAACCTATGAGCTCTTTGTAACTGGTTCACAACTTCTTAATATTCCAGTATTGAAATTTTCCCTAATTGGTATCACCATTCACCTATTGGTACATAATGTAAGTTTCTGATTTTCATAGTTATCAGACTACTTTTTTCTCTGCCATCCATCCACTACCTATTAAGAGAGCCATTATTGCATTATATCTATGGTTGATATTGGTTTTAATACAAAATAATTTCTAATTCATTTTTAAGTAGCTTGGTATTTATTGCATTTTTTCTGTTAGAAAATTTGAACTTTGTTTTCATCTATAAATGAAAATTTGTTGTTCCTTTGTTATTATTTTCATATCATATGACTGTTTTATACCTTTGTAAATTGTACACAACCAGGTACCACAAACATACATTCAGGGCCTGTGATATTCTGAGATGTGGCAACTACCTACTTCCTAAAAAAAAATTTCTTTTTTCTTTTTATAGCATAGAATGCTGCATTAAAGAAATACAATCTGAAGTTAACAAACAATGCCCAGATGTGCAACTGCAAACATCAACTGACTGCTTTGAATGGCTAACTAGCTATCATAATACCTCTAAGTCGCCTTCCATTCCCCATGGAAATCTGATAGAATTCCTCAAAACACTGGTAAAAATAAACAAACAACAAAAAAATCCTTTGTTTTATTATGGGATGGGTTGGGTGAACACAGGTAATATAGTTCCTTCCATTTCTGAGTGTAAACATTTATTTTAGTGGTGATATTATCTGCCATATCAAGAGGTTTATGGTTTGGTTTTGTTCCTATATCCCTAATAGAATCCAGTGAGCTCTTTGTTTTGTTTTGTGGTTTTTTTAAACAAAAAATGAAATTTTAGCCCAGCATGGTGGCACACACCTGTAATCCCAACAGCTTGGGAGGCTGAAGCAGGAGGATCATGAGTTCAAAGCCAGCCTCAGCAAAAAGTGAGGCGCTAAGCAACTCAGTGAGATCCTGTCTCTAAATAAAGTACAAAATAGGGCTGGGGATGCGGCTCAGTGGTTAAGTGCCACTGAGTTCAATCGATGGTACCCCTCCCCAATGAAATTTTATAGAGAGGTTAAATATTTTAATTTCTGGGTGTTTCGTGGTATGATGTAAGACATATCAGTATCAAAAACTGATTGGTATGTAGTGCAGCTGTCTACCAGAGATTTTCATATGCATGTTTTCTGTCTTTCACAACTATTAATTTTCTCATTTCAGCATTAAACATAAGATCCCCATCAACTGTCTCTTTAACAATTGTCATTCTCTGCATTTCCAACCTGTACTCATACCCAGTTCTTTTCTTTCAAGTCAGCAATTTATATAAAACTACTGTTAATTAATGAGAATTACTATATTGATCATTTTTTGATACTGGCCACCTTCTACATTACAGAAGTCTCATCTTTCAGTCAGAACAGTTGTTTTAGTACACCTGCATCTACAATGATGGCTAGCTTACAAACAAGATTCCCAGAGAAACAGTACAATTATTAGAAAGCAGCATTTCTGTAGCCATGGTTTTAATTTAATTTAAGGGGAAGAAAGGCACAGTTCTTGTCTAAACATCAAACATTGGCAGATGTGGAAAATATTTTGAGGTTGTAGATGGTTTAGGATGACAGAATCAGATGAAAATAGTTTTTGGCTGTTGTTATTATTACAGATGTCTCTTTAATGTTTACAGAGTAATAAAAGGAAGAGAAAGGAAGACTGTGCCCTCAAGCCTTAGTCTTTTAAGAAAATCCTCTCACCCATTATCTCTTGAAGGTGGAGACTTGAAGAATAAATATGGATATAGTTATTTCTTTAATTTCTATTAAGAGCCATGTGTATTGAATTTCATTAATATTGATGTAATAATGCTTTCTCATTTAATTAAAAGCAAGAGCTTTTAATTATCTTTTAATCTGTCACACATAAGTCATTCTCTATTCACTGCAGGGCAAAGGCCGCATTAGTTTTGTTCAAACTCATTAGAAGGATAGGCTTATGCCAGACCTAGGGTTTTTTTTGTTTTTTTTTTTTAAACATAATTGAGCATGTTATTTTGAGGAAGGAACCACATTATTAAAACAGATCCAGATTAAAATGGCCTTATTGTCAAGTTTCTCTGTACTAAAGGTGTTGATTTTGATGGCATTTTTCTCATATTTATTTTTTCATACAAAATTTGTAATAATTATCTAGCTATTTAAATAAGAAACAGAGGTTCTCATGACAATTATAGTGAAGTTACTTGCAAAATTTAAACAGTGATATAAAACATGTTTTAAACCTCTGCAGTCTATTATTTTTGTTTGATCAAATATTTACACTTACTAACTGACAACAAAGCCCAAGGCTGAGGCACTAAGATGATCATTCACCTTATAGAATTTATCTTAATGGTGACATGTTACAGATTCCACTTAAGAACATTTCTTTCCAGCAGTACCAAAAGAACTAATAGCATGAGCAGAGAGAGAAAGAAGAAGATAAAGAAAGGTTATATTCATTCTGTGAACCTCTAGAGTATAATAGAAAGAATGCAGATGATGGAAATGAAACCAGGAATCTAGTCTTGGTTCTCTACCTTATTATGTGCAAAGTCTGAAAATCACTTAAGCATACTTCGTGTTAGTGCCCTTATTTGTAAACTGGGTTTTTAATAGCTATGACACAGAGTTTTCATTATGAATAACCCAGAGAATATATAGAAAATGCATTTTATATAATAAAACATATAGACATTAGGTATAATTATTACATAGAACATTAAATTCAGTATTATAAAGCTTAGAATGACCAAAAGCAAATACCAGAAATTTGTCTAGGAGTTGTTCATTATTCTGAATCACATATAATACCTGTGATATCTTTATCAATAATTAATTTCAAAGCCAGCCTGATTTTTACACCACTTGGGCTTTACTTCCATTTCTCTTGTAATAGGCTTATTTCTCCTTACAGAATACAAACTAATTTCAATATTAACTGAAATAGATATAATTATGGAAGTCAGATTGTAAGGAAAATGTGTGTATTTGATTCAAAGTCCAGGAATAAAGTAATTTTTGTCCTTTTATTATTTGTAATTATACCCACCATTGTTTTCTGTTGGCATGGAAAATACAAAGGAATAATTTCATATCTTTTGACGAGTGATTCTGAGAGTATCTTTATCCCATTTTGAGTTAGTTATTTCTTTGGAGAGAAATAAAATATTCTTAGATTAATTTTCAAAGTAAAATCATTCTTAACATGGTTCTCAGAAAGGAATTTAAATGAAAATTAAAATCTTTCAATGTATTAAATTTTATTTTTCAGGATGGTAGCTATTAGTAACCCCTAGGCACATACTATATTTAAAGATCTCTACTCTATTCTAGAATGATTTTAAGCATTGTATGTTCATTTGGGATTTTGTAATAATAAGTACACTCATTCAGGCATGAAAATTATCTGCCAAGAATTAATTAGGGGGCATGATCTTGAATTTATTTTTTCTTAGGAATACATTTCAATCAACGTTTTACTACACATTTTTATATTTAGAATTTTTAAGCTGCACCCTTCACACAGCTCAGGTTATATAATTTGTAACATTAAGAGCTAAAAAGTACATGTCTAGAAATCTAGCTGAAAAGATAATCAGCTGGGCTTTATAAAATTTACAGATCATGAGAGCTAACATTCTAAAATATCTGAATTGATTAAATTACAAATAAAAAAGAAACTTTTGAGGAGCAAAAGAATATTGAATGTAGATTGAAAAAATTATGAAATTGTGCATCTTTATAGAAATACTATTTTCTTCTTGTACTTTGATTTCCCCATTTCTAAATTTATTATTTACTTTTCTCAGCAAGATTTGTTGAAGAATGAACAAAATCAAGAAGAAATGATTCTGGATTTACTTTGGAACCTCTCCTGCCAAAGCAATGTTTCATTACCATCAGCTCTAAGCGAAACATCTTTCCATTTCCTCTCTAGGACTTCTCTTCATTCTGTTGAAGATCATTCCTCTGTAGATGTAAAGTCTATATGGGATGATATAAGACTGCATCTTCGACGCTTCTTAGTCAGCAAATTACAAAGCCATAATGAAATAAACAATCCACAGCAAAAAATGGTATTGAAAAAGCAGTGCATACAACAACTCTTGTTTCTCTATCCAGAATCAGAAGTTATCATCAAGTACCAAAACATACAGAATAAACTGTTGGTTAAACTTCTGCAGAACTGCTTTCCTTCTTACAGCAAGGATTCAAATTTAGATGTAATGGCTCATGGATTCCAAAGTACAATGCTTATATTATACTCAATGATAAAAGAGGATTTTGACACACTGTATGAAATTTTAGCTCCATCCTCAACAGTGAAATTCATTAAAGAAACTTACCTGGATACAGTTACAGAAGAAGTGACAAAATTTCTTGAGAATTTTTGTGAGTTACAGTTCAAAGAAAATACTGTTCGTGTGGTTAAAACAAGCAAGAGCTCCAGCAAGCATAGAGGAGCAGTGCATGCTTTGGGTTAGTGACATTTAAATTTTTTGATTGATTTAACTTAATCCTTTTAATAACTTTAATTTTCTGGGTTTTTGTTTCGTTAAATCTCATTGAAATTTGAAAATATATCAAAAAATAAATGTAATGAAAATTTGCAGTATATATTTCTCTTATGCATTCTTTTTCTGTAAGTATAGCCTTAGAGTGTTTTCTGTTAAATTGTTAATGATATTGAAAATGTAAGCCAAGGTTTTACAAATAAGAGTTTCAGTTCTCTTGATTGCTTATGACAAATGATCAAGTATTGGGCCAAATACACACATACACAAACATGCGGTAATATGTATAACAGAAAAACAACATTTGTAATCTGTTGTATCTTTCCAAGCCAAAGCATTATTACAGAAAATTCGTTTAAAAATTGAACTTTTTCTAATATTTGACCCAGTGTTGAAATTTTACTTTTTAAAAGATACAGCTTTAAGATGAACAACAATAATTTATATTCCTATTCGAATAAAATGTAGATTGGCTTGAATTGGAGATATATTATATTATCTCTGATGTATACCTCTATCTTTATGCTCCAAAATTTGATATTTTGCCTGATATTACAGAGAGAACATTCTTTAAGTAACAACAGCTAAGCTAACATGTGTTGATTCAGACAGTGATGTTCAGTATTTGTTTAATGTTTCTAACCACTCAACAAAGTAGATGTCATTATTAGCTCCATTTCACAGTAAGGAAACTGAGACATAGATATTTTAAGTAATCTTTTCAAGGTCCCAGAATGAACTGGGATTCATATCCTTGACTATCTGATTCTGGAGCCCTGACTCTACATGACTGTGCTCTACTGAGTAAAACGCCGCTGGAAATAGCATAGCCCATTTAAAAACACACAAGCTCTGTATGCTTCTTCAGCGTCAATGTTGTCATTATTTTATTCTTCTTCAAACTCTCCCACCCTCTTATCATTTGAAGACTTCATAATCCCAGTTTAAAAGTATGTTTGTTTATAATTCCTCTTCAGTGATCTATTAATATATCTTAGTCAGGATTTGTAAGTATACTATAGTCGCAAGCTAATACATTCTCTGTTTGTGTAGATACCTATCCTGTTCTTGATGAGCTAAGACAATTTGGACCCATTAAACCTTTAATTGCCTCAGATTTTGTATTTAGTTTGAAGGCTGATTTGTTCTTCCCTGAATGGTCTAGAAATTATATTTCTTGAGTATTAAAAAAATGATTACTGCTTATTGTTCTTTAAGATTTAACAAGATTTCATATGTGTGAGCTCATTTAATCTTCTGAACAGCTCTTCACATTATTCATATATACTTTATATATTAGAAAACTGAGACTCAGAGAGATAAATATTTCCCCAGGCCACACAACTAATCTAATAAGTCAAAGAAAGGGACTTCCTCTGTTTGCGGTATTTCAGTTTCTGTATATATATATATTTTTTTTTTTCAATGCTGGGGATCAAATCCAAGCCTTGTGCCATTGAACTACATTCCCAGCCCCATTTTTTTTATCTTGATATGCCATAAAACCCTGTCAAGAACTGTCCAAGACACTACGATAGTTAGCATTAAAAAAAATCATTCACCAAATACATTCACATTTTTTTATTTTTACATTTCTGTATAAGTACTCATTGAATTTTTTTGGTTTTTTTTTATTGACAAAAATTCAAAACTGACATAATTTGTGTTTATTATCTCAGAAACTGATTAGGGTGGTTTTCATCCTATCCTATCCTATCTTGCCAGCTGGCCCCTCGTGTTAAGTGTTCACCTGGGCACCCCAGAATGACTTTTGCCTGCAATTAATTCAGGCTCTTTTTTGACATTTATTTAGAATGTGGTAACAATCTCTCTGACTCTTCTCTTATTATAAGGTACCAGATAAACATTTAATTTATTTATATATAAGCTTGTCCCTAGAATTAAACTCTCCAACTTGGCATTGTATGGTAACCATTTTTCTCCTTCATATGGTTTTGAATGTCTTATTTCTTTGAAAGCATGTGCTGTTTTAGCATTGTAATACATTTAGAAATGAATAGATTGTATTTTTTGTTCTTTGAAGGAAATGATGAAATAATATAAGTGTTATATAAAATCTTTGATTTGGTGATTTTTTTCCTAGGAAAGGAGGATATTGGTCTTATACACATACAAAGTTTGAAGAGTGATTTAAGAACCATTACTTTCTTAATAACTCAGAGTTTACTAATATGTATTATTATTTTTCTTCTAATATTTTGCAGGAAAATTATCAATTATTTCTTAAAAGGTTTTGCTATATTTTTTTCATTTATAAGGCATTAAAGTTGAAATAATCAGCTTTTAAAAAGCTAAAGATTTGCTATTAATATTTTGATTATTACTTAATTTGTCCCTATCTAGAAATCATAGCCATATTTACACATTATACTGTGCCATCTCCATTTCAGGAGAATTGTTGCCATTCTTATACTGTAACTTTTTTTTATGTATACATTTGGAATGGTTAAGTGATCCAATTATTTTTACTTTTAAAATCATATGTCCTTTGAGTTTAAAGTAAGTGCTATTTTTCTTAATGTTTGAAAAAAGAGGATTATTTATGTCTAGTAAATTTCAATTAAATCCTCTATATTTTAATATGAAAAGATGCTATCAGGAGCTTCTAATTTTAGGATAAATTTCATGGTGCCCTGTATATCTTCCCCTGAGTCCTTCTTGAGGTTATTGTTTGCATGAAAAGGAAAGACTGAAGAGAATATGGTACATATCCTTGAACTTTTTTTTTTTTTTTTTTGGTACTGGGGATTGAACCAGGGGCACTCAACCACTGAGCCACATCCCCAGCCCTATTTTGTATTTTATTTAGAGACAGGGCCTCACTGAGTTGCTTGGGGCCTCGCTAAGTTGCTGAGGCTGACTTTGAACTCGAAATCCTCCTGCTTCAGCCTCCCAAGTGCTGGGATTACTGGTGCGTGCCACTGTGCCCAGCTGGTACATATCCTTGAACATTTGGAAGGTTTCTAAAAACCTGCATTTGGATGAGAGATTGAACTGACTAATTTCCAAGGCCCTTTCCCTTTCATAGTCCCTGACTCTTTTAAGGAGGAGCTCATCCCTCAGGGGTTGAAAAGATCCTTCAGGATAATGAAGGCCCTCACACCAAAGAGAAGATGGAATTCTTGAGCAAGAGAGACATAACACATTTGGAAAAGAGGCCAATCAAAAGCCACTCTACTCCCTAACCTATCCTACTCCTCAAATGGCCATGGCCATGTAAGAGATAATACCAAGAAAGGGTGAAAAACCGTATTGAAGCAAGCCATGCAAAATCCATACAGGAACAAGCTTTGGTGTGAGTACTGTTCTAGAATAATTAAGCCTTACAGAAGGATGTTGCATCGCTTCACACTGTTGAGCCTTGAGCTTGAGGCACATGTAAAGGTTACTCTACTCGATCTCTGATGACAATTATGCTTGGTTATTTTTGAATCCCACACTAGTAGAAGGTGGAGTTTTAAGTAAGAGGAAACAATAAGTGGCGTGAAAAAAAATAGTAAGAGGTGGTAATGTATATTCGTTATCAACGATTAATTTGTTTTGTTTGCTCTACCACTGTTGAAAACTCTAACAAATTATATTGTTGATTAGCTTTATCATGGTTTCTGTTTTCTATTGAAACACTGATACATTGCTTGTTCACACTTATTTTGCTCAAAGAAGGTTGAGAGTACAGTTTAAGTGCTGATTCTGACTGACTCACCAGAACCCTTGTTTTGTGACCTTAGTTAAGTCATTTAACCTCTTTGAATCTTGCTATTCAATAAAATGAAAGAGTTGAATTAGGTAATATCTAAGGAGTCTTTCAAGTCTAAACTTTTTCTGACCACAACCAGATTTTAGGTCTTCAAGTTGATATTAGAAACTGCCATCATATTTACTCTCTTTGCGGATACAGATGTGTTAACTGGCTCAGCATGTAGTTTTATACGATGTAAAAGCCTCGTTTCAGATCTCCATCTGTGTGAGTTTTCTTTCCCCAAATGAAACTTGAAAATAACAATATGAAAGCTGCCCATCTTCTATCCTTACATTTTGGGGGTGGGGGGAAGTAAACAAAAATAAGAAATTGGAGTTTCTCCTTCCACCTTACATCTGAAACTCTTAATAATAATTTCTTTTTTGCCTTTCTCTTTGATCTCACAACCAAGTTTCTTTTGTTTTTGTTTTCAATTTTAATTTTTATAGGAGCAGTTTTTAAAGAGGTAATTGAAAATTAAGATCACAGACAAGAATTAGAAATGCAAGTATTATTCTGTATGGTTGATTGAAAAGAAATCCATATGTCTTTTCTCTGGCATATATTTAAATCAGGCAAGGTAGAGATTTAGTAATGACTTATGTTTTTGCCCAGGAAAGAACTAGCTCATTTCTGCAAAGCCTTAGACTATAGGCAAGGACAATACTGTTTCACAAAAAGTGTCTCTGGACATAAAACGCCTATATTACAAAGTATAAATCGAAAGCCTCAGAATTAGGCCTTTTAAAGCATTGAAGAACAATCTTGTCCTACAAGTATATAGGTAAGAATTTCAACCCTATTATAATGAAACCATTACATTATATATATTAAACTTCTGTAAATAATCTTAGTATATTTTTTCAGCATGTAAAGAAAGTCAAGAGTGATGTTTTGGATATGGACAGAATCGATCACAAGGCCTTTCCTCCTACTAATTCTGTTTTTACATGGTATGCTCAGTGCCTTCTTGAGCCTTCTAGAACATTCTAAAACCAACATACCTTCTACAGGGGAAAGGTTCATATTCCCTTTTGTGGACCAGGGGGATGTTCACCATTCAATAGGATTTCCTTCTGTACTGTTAACTGTCTCCACAGTAGAAGTTCACAAGGTGATCTACTAGGGTAAGAGTAAAAATTAGAACTATTTATTTTTATTTCCTCCTCCTTAAAGGGACAGGCTAAGACAAACTCTTTATGATTTTTAGAATAGTGTTTTTCTTGTTTAAAGTCATTCCTAGCCATTCTGAGTCCTGAGTTTTGATAAGGTACAGATAGCTTAAAATTTATTTCACAGAAGTACTTGAAGAAAGAATGTGTTTTGTAAGGGAGTGCTACTTAGAGCACAGATTCAACATTAATTCGTATTAATGTTTTCTCTTTGATCATCATCATTATTCCTTAATACCTATTTAAAAGTATGTAAGGTCAGTTGTATAGTAGATGCTGTATTTTTAGGTGCTTTTCATTTGCTGTGTTCCACATTAAGCACTTTAGGCATCCATATATTATTTGATTCTTGGAACATGTCTGAAAGTTGAATATTATATTTATAGATTGAGAAACCAAGTTTGGACAAGCTAGGTGGTTTGCCCAGAGTTCTCCTGCTAGGAATTCCCTTGACCAATATCAAACCTATGTGGAAAAGCCTGTTCTCTTGACTGCAATGATTTACTATCTCTTGTCTAAAGAATTGATTGGTAAGACAGAGAATCTTTTTATAACTTGAAACATAATTCCCATTTTGGCCACACTTTAGATCCTGATATTTTGTGTATTAGACTTTCTAGAATTACAATACACATTTATTTCTCTACATATAGGGTTAAACAAACTTGAATTTTAAAACTTTAATAGTAATAGAGTACAAAGTCACATCACTGCATTTTTTATTTGGAAAAGGAAAAAATGCAAGACTTTGCATAATACATGAAAAGGAAATTAATAGTTAATTTTTTACTTGACATTTTAAAAATAGATGGAGAATCTCATTTTATTCCTAGAAATTTGAGTAAGCTTGTTACACTTCAGCTTTAAACCAGAGTCAAGCTAAAAGTAGCTAAGTTACTGAAATAATTGAGCCAATTATTGCCAAGGTTTGAGATCCTTTATACAGTTAATTAATTACAAACAATACTATTAGTTAGCATTATGTTCGTGAGAAGCTTCCACATTTTTTGTTTATTTGACTTATCTTTGCTGCACCACCATCCAGAAATTAAACTGTGCATCAACTCCAGACCTTGTTTTATGGGTGGAAAAAAAAAAACCAGCATTTTGGCCGGTTAACAAATCAAGTTTGCAAAAGAATTAAGATCATAAGAAAAACTTCTTCCCACTGCATCTCAATCTCTCCTAAGACAACAAGCATGCTTTTTCTCCTAAGAAAAGTATTTGTACTTAGATTCTCCCTACCAAATATTTATCACCTCTGAAAATCATGTTTAAAAAGCATGAGAAAAACTGGTCTTGGTGGCACTTGCCATAATCCAACTACTCAGAAGACTGAGGCAGAGGGATCTTAAGTTCAAGGCCAGCTACAACAAGACCCTTAGCAATTTAGTGAGACCCTGTCTCAAAATAAAATAAAAAGTACTGGGGTTGTAGCTCACTGGTAAAGTGCCCCAGGCTTCAATCCCCAGTACCAAAATAAAAATAAATAAGTGAACATGAGAAAAGAGACTGGATTTGTATGGGCACGAGGAAAAGGTGCTTGGATAGGTATGTGGTGGCACATTTGTGTGTGCATATCTTAATTCACCTAAGATTTTGCTTTAACTGCATGCACTCTATTTTCTAGCCTAGCTATTCTTCATTAAGTGTTCTGAGGCTGTCAATCATTGTTCTAGAGACAGAAGGGCAACAAAAATGTAAAGTTATATTTAGTTAGCAAGAAAGTAGATGTAATTAATTGTAATATTTTTGCTTTTGTGTAGTAACAATCAGCAAACACTAAATCACACTCAATTGTTCCATCTTCTTACTCTCTCCTTGGAACACTTGTGTATTCTTTCTAAGGGTAGAAAGACTATTTCACCTGGTACATCCTTAATTGTGACATTCAGATCCTCAGATGGAAGATAAAAATGACTCTCCTCTTTTGTTTTTTTCTAAGGACACAGGTCAGTTTGAAATTTATATACATTATTAACCATTCAGTAACATTTTCATAAATTGAGGCTTTGGATTTTGTTTGGGTTTGGGGGCTGGGTTTTGGTGCTCACAAGTTAGCACTTGTGAGCATGTACCCCACCATTGAACCACATCCCCCACAGCCCCCAATACTGAGGTTATAGAAACTTCATTTTTTGACTTGGAAAAATAAATGTCTATTTAAAAATTTAAGTGACAGTTTAAAAACAGAACTAAAATAATTGATAAAATCTAAAAAAATTTAAATGAAATAATTCTCAAAGTGAAGAAATTGATTTTGCAACTATTCTATATTGATTGAGCAAAGTATGCATACTTGAGATTGTTGCAAGACAAAAACTCATTTTCTGTAGTAAGTTAGTTGCTAAGTCACCTTCCTAAAACTTTCCTGGTTTCTGTTTTACCTTATTAAAATTATGTTATTCTATATGCTAATTTATGAACATAATCCTTAATGTAAATGCTTATTAGCTCTACTGTTTTACATAAAATATTCAGAGGTCATGAATCCCTGGATTCATCTTTAGCATATGTTCATTTTTTTCCAATGGACTATTGTAAATAAGTGTTACTGTTTAATTAACAAGTTTTTTCTCAGGTTCCTAGAAAATGTGGTATGTGACTTCTGGTTATCGCACTATTTTTTTTAAATTTTTTTTAATTGTTGATGGACACAACACCTTTATTTATTTTATTTACGTGGGGCTGAGAATCAAACCCAGTGCCCCGTGTATGCAAGGCAAGCACACTCCATTGAGCCACAACCCCAGCCCCGGTTGTTGTACTGTTAATAAGTCATTAGTACCCAGCATATATATATTACAAATGTTCAAGATGAAAAGTTGATTAGCAAGCAAACATTGATAAGATTCCTTTAAAAGTGAATTCTTTTCAACTGCAGACTGAGAATTTTAATGATTTTTCCTGTACCATAATATTCTTCATTATGAAAATCAACTTGAAATATGTATATTCTGACATAACATTTTCATTACAATTATTTATGTACAAGCATGAACATCAGTGTCACATCCAACAAATCAAATATTTGGCATAAAACAAACCTTCTACCTCGAGGTAGTTGTCATTTAATAGTTTAACATCTTCACCTATTTGTTTTTACCTCAAGAGATGTCTTAGTCCATTAAGCCTGCTGTAGTGAAAATCTCACAGACTTGGGAGACTTAAACAACAAATATTTATTCTCACAGTTTTAGAGGCACCAACAGATTTGGTGTCTAGTGAGGTCCACTTTCTGGTTCATAGATGGCAGTCTTTTATGTCCTTAGATGGCACAAGGATAAGGGAGCTCTCGGGAATCTCTTTTATAAGGGCACTAATCCCATTCATATGGGCTCAGTTAAATCCCCAGTACCAAAAAAAAAAAAAAAAAAAAAAGTCTTTGCCTGCAGTGGCATTTTCTGAGTATGAACTGATCCCTGTAAAGGATTTGATAAGGAGAAACTACTGGTAGCTTTGAAAGTTAAACTAATCAATCTTCTTCCCACCATACTTGAAAATAAGAAGATGATCTTTAGCTTTGGTAAAATGTTCAAAAGTCATTATGGATTGTCAGTCAGAATTTCTTTTGCTTCTGTAATTCTTAAATTTTAATTTCTATTCCTGCTTATACATATATTTTTAATTTTCTTCTATTCTTAGAAAACACTCCTAAGAATGTTGATGGTTGATCTATCTAAATGGAGATCTAAAATTGCTTATGTAAGGAAATGAAAAATTATTTTAAATAAGTAGTGTGTGTTGCCTTAATCAAAAGCAAAACCTATCAGTGTTTGCTTTTGCAGCTTATTTTTAACATTGAATAAAAATAGAAAATTCTTGTCTACTATTTAGAAAGGAGTAGTTTACCCTCTTACTCATTTAATCTCTTTCATAACAGGACAATAGGAAGTACCCAAGATAGCAGGCAAGTTAGAATCAGAGATAAGAATCTAGTAAGGGCTTTGGAATTATCTGATGCCAATAAAATATAAAAACTAAATAATTTGAAGTTTTGTTATTTAAAATTTCATAACATGGTCATCACTGAGCTAATTTTAGAATGAATGTCATTATATTGTTTGTCCTCCAAGGTAAAACTTACTTGAAGTTCAAATTCAGTGTTTATCACTTCAAAAGGCACAATGTAGTGTAATAATTAGAGTGGACACCCAAGTCCTATAAAGAAGAGAAATTACCTCCAAATTTTATGATGATCATTGTCAGAGAAAGCTATATTGAAAAATTGCTTTATAGCAACACCTTTATCTTTTTTCCAGACTGTACTGAAATCATCATAATCATCTTTGTTAATGTTCTTTTTGTAATGCAATAAAACAGTAATCCTTCACCTATTTGAGGAGGATGTACTTTTCAATGTGCATTTTTCTTATAATTTTTCTTAATTATGATAACAAAAGCTTTATAGTTCACAGTTATAGTACATGGGGCTAGTTAGTAGAACCTGGACCCTAAAAGAAATCAGAAGATGCACCAGTGGTAACCCCTTTAAGATTTAATAGCTAAAATCTAATGTGGAATCAGTATATAAAAGTGAGAAAGACCATTTCTTGAATTTATGGACAAGATTTGGTTGAAGCTTTATATCCAGTGAGTTTCTCTAAAGAGACTTGTGTTCTTTTTATTTAGCTTGAGCAGTTGCCCTTAATATCTCATGCTTTGTACACACGCAAATTCATACAAGCTTTCTATATTTGTTGATAAGTGATAATCTTAGATTTTGCCTGTTTTAGTTCCTTGTAGGCAACAAGCTCTTTGTATTATTAGGAATGGTACTTGTAGAGATTTGAGTTACAGAAAAATATGTACTTTGATATATCTATATCTAAAAACAGGGATACTAAATGTGAAATTTAGTCACAGTCATTCAGTCATGAACTTCACAATGTATTTGCTTTTAATATTTTGTTAAATATTATGACCATGTGCCTAGGTTTCTGGGACACACAAAGCATCCTAGAAATCACACAGGTATTTAAAAACATTAAACACCCTGATAAGAATTGTATCCTTGTGGTTTTCTCTGCTGCTCTGAGAATTCTTTAAGGTTCTGTCATTTTCAATCAACAGAGAGTACATGTGATCAGTATATCTGATAAACTTGTCAATGCCTCTTTAACACAGGATTCCCCAACCTATTCAATTCAGACCCCCCTGCTTCATTTCAAGTATCTTGATAAGACAGAGCTATGTCACAGGCAGCTGTGTATAGCCAGCTCAGTCTACAACTAATTTGTGCAGGAAAAAATTAAATCAGGAGGTAAATTATTTCATGATTGCTCATTCCCAACAGAGTTGGGCATCATTCTGAAGAAAATATCAAATAATTGGTTTCAGGCCGTGTCAGACACATGCAATTCCCTTCTCTAATGGCTGTGTGTGGTAGCACCAGTCCTCAGGGGTCAGAAAGGAACTGGAAATAGCTTAGTGCCAGGCACGGCAATAGAGAGACGGAGCACATAGGAAATGAAGTGGCAATAAGTGCAATCCATAGGGGAAATGTGCTTCACTTCGAGTTTAATATATTGGTTCAGAATCTGGCAGGAAGCCATGCAACAATTGTTTACCTTTTTGTCAGTATCTGCATCTGTTCTGTTTTGTAAACAGCACTTAACTCTCAGTTGGTAAATGCTGGAATCAATAACAACTGTTAAGGGATTTCCTTACCCCCCCCTTTCATATTCTATAACAAATGCACAACTACAAACAATGTTTGCTTAGATTAACAAGGAACAGACATTAACAGGGTCAAAGGGATTTGGTTGGGAACATTTTATAGCTTCTTGGGTCTATAGTAATTATATCTGTGTGATTTGAATGTATTTTGTAACCTATCCAAATTAAACTGTTAAAAAAATGCTAGCACTCAGTAATGAAGATGATTTTTTATAATTATCTTAAGTACTGTGTATAGAAAACTGCTGGCACTGTTTGTAATAATTTAGTTCAGTGCAATATTGTGTATTACAGCTGCTATACAGAAATATTAAGTTGCCTTTTGCAGTTTTAGGAAATTAGTGATTATATCCAGCAGTACTAATTATTTAAAACATATAGTTAGCAAAAAAAATTGCACACCATAGTGAGACATAAAAAAGGGCTGATCTGTGACTAGGGCCTGTAAAACTTAGTTTGTCATTAGTAAATTCAAGAGAAAGAATTAGCACTACTTTTAAGTTCACTGTCTTCAGGAGAGATGGAGTAGATGAATGCTGTCATAAATGCAGGATTGTTACAATAATTATGGGATCACTTAAAAGTGAACATCACCAAGATCAAAGGAACACATTATTGCTAATGGGATTTATGCATGCATTTCCCCATGCTCTACTTTGGAAATTTACTCCTTAAAATTTCCACATTCACACTTGCTAAGTTGCCTAGTTTTTACTTTTGTTAAAGTACCTCATATTTTATTATTTCATCAGGTCACTGAGTCAAGATTTGTATTCTCTCTTTTTTTAACTTGTCTAAGTGGTGTGAATTTTTTCCATTTTCTTTTTAAAGTGTGTCTGTGTGTTGCTGGGAATCAGGCCCAGGGCTTCTTTCTTGCTAGGAAAGTGCTCTAACACTGAGCTATAGCCCTAGCTCTTTTTCAGTACTCTTAATTTTTTTTTCCTATTTCACTTGTCTAAATTATAAAAAAGTTATTACCAAAAAAAACTGCCAAATTTTTTTTATAGTTTGCTATTTTATGAAATAGATTTAATTAGAAATAAGACTGAGATTTGAATACTAAAATCCCTTTTTACTCCTGTTGAGACTATAAAGTACTTGGGTTTCATTTTCTTGACTGTGCATAATATTCATTTGTTTGATTTTCTGTCATTGTGGATTGTATTAATTACTATATACTAATATACATGCAACAGCAAATTTTCACATTGTAAATTCACTGTTACCACCTAAAATGTCTAGATTTGGGGGTTTTTCATCAACATAGGAACTACATTTCATATTATCTAAATTTGTACTTCAAATTTCTCTTGGTTTATTTGAAGTGTAGCAAGTTTTCAGGCTTAGAGACAGACCAGTCAGGCACTGCCCTTTTAAAATACATTTTACCCAAAGTTAGAGAACCAATTTATTAATACATTCTATGATGACATTTGCATGATTCAATAAAAATGAAATAACTTTTAATAGTATTTCTTTCTTTTATACAGTATAAGTATGGAGAAAAAAGTATATTTTAATAGAAATTTTTTCTCCAGATTAGAATATACTATAGGAAACCATGGACAAAACTTAAAAGCCAACTTTCACCTCTTATAATTACTTCTTTTACCAAGGGAAAAATGGCCATTTGCTAGCAAATATCTCTCTACAAATTTAAGTAGTATAAAAGCAAAATAATTTAGCTTCTAATATTTGTACTTTGTCTTTTTAACATCTATTTAATAAAAATTAGTATCTCACTTATGTCATCTCGTGTTAAATATTTTAAATCAAACCTTAATCATTTTGTATGCAAGTTTGAAACAAGATTAAAGGCAGGCACTTGGGAGGCTGAGGCAGGAGGATCACAAGTTCAAAGCCAGCCTCAGCAACTTATTGAGGCCCTAAGCAACTCAATGAGACCCTGTCTCTAAATAAAATACAAAATAGGGCTGGGGATGTGGCTCAGTGGTTGAGTGCCCCTGGGTTCAATCCCCAGTGCCAAAAAAAAAAAAAAAAAAAAAAGATTAAAATTTTCATACCACAAGCAGCTCAAAAAGTTCAGTTTTATCATCTTAAAATAATCAAAGTTGCTATCCTATATTCATGTTATACTTAAAGTTAACTCTCTTTAATTGTGCTTGAAAAATTGTAGTGGTTAACCAGAGTATATACATTCTGATCTACTCCATAAGGCACTAATGGGGGGATGGGTATTGTCTATGGATCATTAGCTAATTTTAAAAAATTGATTGTTGAAGGTAGCCTTCTGTTGTATTAGGTTAAGGCAATAATCATTATTCCCTAAGCAAAGGGAAAATTAAGTGCTAATTAGTAGGTTATGAAGTGTGCAACAGTAGTTAGAGCATAAGGAATATTTTCTCACTGATAGCAAACACTACCTGGGGAAAATAGAGTCAACAAATTGATTGCTGATAGCTAACTATACTTTTCAAACCCCTTGAAGTAATATTAAACATTGTAAGACTGAGTTATTCAACATCATAGCAAAGGTTTCTGTGTTAAAATTTAAACTTGTAATTAATTTTATTAATTTTTTGATAAATTATTATTATTTAGAATTCATTCTAGGCATGCTTATTCACATGTAGTGTGTTTGTCCTTTTAATTTTTTTTCAGTTGTAGGTAGACACAATTCCTTTATTTATTTATTTTTATGTGGTGCTGAGGATTGAATGCAGTGCCTCACACGTGCCAGGCAAGTGCTCTACCATTGAGCTACAACCCCAGCTGCATGTGTTTGTCTTTAATTTGATCTTTTTTTTTTTTTTTTAAGAACTTGAAGCCTCTATTCAGTCTGGTCTTTGCTTGTTTTTTCTCATTTTCCTGGTTTTTTTATTTAAAATGAGTCTTTGAAGAAAACGTGGCCATCTTTTTATTAATTTTAGAAGAATTTGAATATAATTAGTTTTCGTAGTAACCAAATCAGAGTGGTTTAGTTATCTGTGCTTTCACAATGTGACACATCTAATGGTTATTGATGATGATGTGATAGAGCTGATGTATTTTATGCTCTTAGTTATCATGACATAGTTTTTATTTAATCTTGAAACTGGTCTTTAGGTTGATATCTCCATGAAATAAAGGATGAATATAAAACTTTTTTTAACTTTTTTAAATATCACATGGACATAATTCTAAATGTCAACTTTGTAATAAATATAAGAGATTTCTAATAAGGTAGCCTCTGTGATTTGTCTGAGAAAGAACATTTGTACTTTTTAAACAGTAGCTAGAATTTACACACTTACACACATTGGATAAAATCTAGTTTTCATGTTGGATCACTCACAAAAACAAGAATGTCTGTCTAAAATCACTTTAGGATCACTCATGCCACTTCGGGACAAAATAAAGGGATACATACTATTCCCCCAATTTACAGTCAGCACCTTTGGAGTCTTCTAGCCTCCACATAAACTCCAAGCACATAAGTTCCCTTTCCCAAAGCTGGAAGTCTTGCTCACCAAACAGATATAAAAGTCTCCTTTCTGATCCTCTGCTTGGTGCGAGTGAGAAGACTGAGCTGATGATTAAAGAGAGTGGCTTTCACCAGGCAAGCTACAGTGTGCTGTCCATTGTCCCTCCTCCCATTTGACACAAGGCCCACAGAACAATCTGTAGCCTGATAGGAAAGTCCCATTTATTGTTTCCATTATTTATTTATTTTTTGTTACTTTTGACTAGAAATCTTGGAGAAATATGATCCTAATAATGCCTTCTGTAAGGTTTTTGTTCCATTTTATTTGTGTTACTTGAGATCGAACACAGGGCCTCTCACCGGGTGTGGTGGCGCATGCATGTAATCCCATCTGCTTGGGAGACTGAGGCAAGATGCAAGTTCAAAGCCAGCCTCAGCAATTTAGCGAGGCCCTCAGCAACTCAACGAGACCCTGTCTCTAAATAAAATATAAAAAAGGACTGGGGACATGGCTCAGTGGTTGAGCGCCCCTGGGTTCAATTCCTAGTACCAAAAAAAAAGGGGGTCTCTCACCTTTTCATATGCACTTGCTCTACCACTCAGCTACACTCCCAGCTATACTTAAGATATTTAGAGCCTCCAATAATATTCTGTCTGTGTGCTTTGTTGCTGGTAGAGCAATTTACAAGTTAATCTGATGAAGCCTTTTCTCCCTTTGCATTTAGGTATGTGCCTGTGATTATTTTCCTTGATAGATAGGCTGGCATAGATGTCTTCCACAGCATGCATTTGGAGTGTCCTGCCACTTTGAGCTGAAGGTGAGAGGACTGGGGTGTAGTTCAGTGGCAGAGCACTTACCTAGTATACCTGAGGCCCTGGGTTTGGTCCTTAGCTACACATACACACAAATGAAGAAGGCCTCCTCTGAGCACCCTGCCCACCTCCCTAGAAGATGCCAAAGACTGGAAAACAGAGTGGGTTCTTCCTTCATAAGAAGATACTCCGTATTTGCTTGTTCTACTTCCAAAATGTACCTCTGGAGCCCTGGTTTTTTATTGTTTTGTTGTTGTTTTGGTTTTTGCTGAGTGGGGATGTTGGTATCAGGGATTAAACCCAGGGGATCTCAACCACTGAGTCACATCCCCAGCCCTTTTTTATATTTTATTTAGAGACAGGGTCTCACTGAGTTGCTTAGGGCCTCACTAAGTTGCTGAGGCTGGCTTTGAACTTGTGATCCTCCTGCCTTAGCCTCCAGGGCTGTTGGTATTACAGGTGTGTGCCACTGCACCCAGCTTTGTTATTGTTTGTTTCAGAAATATTAAAACTGGTGAAAACAAAAGTTTTATGAAAGTCTCAAAGTGTGTTTCTTCAGTGTTAGAAATGACAAAGTCAAGGGCTAGGATGGTGGCTTAGTGGTAGAGTGCTTGCCTTGAATGTGTGGGACACTGGGTTTGATCCTCATCACCACTTAAATAAGTAAAATAAAAGTATTGTGTCCATCTACGACTAAAATTTTTTTAAAAATGACAAAGTCAAGATTGTTTACCTTATTCTAGGAAATGTTATAGGCAGTTCATTCATTACCAGCTAGATTATATGATGAGGACCTTGATTTACACTGTAAAAGTAGAGAAAAAAAGATAAAAACTGAGATTTTAAAAATATATTAAAATATTTTTACTTTATATACAGTCTTTATGGTTAAACATGTAAAGTTATGCTGTTACAAATTTCATAATCTTCACAAATCTGAAATTTCAACTAAAGCACATTTGTAGATTTCATGATGACAGACATTTAAGATCTGAAATAAAGTGCAAATGAAGTGATTTCACTGCTAAAATTGCATTTTTCTAGGGCTGTTTTTATTACTCTAAAGAAATTATTAGAGTAATAAATTTGTTATAAAAATTAAGACATTAAATATACATAGAAAGTGCTCATGTTCTCTTCCCTCCAATTCCAATCCCCAGGGTCACCACTCTTATTCACATTTGTAGAATATTCTAGAAATTTTCTTTTGCATATTTAAGAATTCATGTATGCATTTATAATTTTTAAATGTGAGATCAAAATAGACATTGTTCTGCAATGTTTTTTCGCTTAATATTTCATGACCTTCCCCCATGTCATTGCAATAAGTTCTGATATTCTTTTCAGCAGCACCATGATAGTTCCTAATATAGCTGTAGACACAATTTATTTGCATATGGCTAAATTTAAATAGATCTTACTAGCTTTTAACTCACTCAAAAAAATAATTTTTCCTTCTCAAAATCAATATATGCCCAGTGTTGCCCACTGTTATATAAACATATGTGTATGTATTTAAAATGTATAAAATGAAAAGTGTTAAGTCTCTTCCATACTCTTAATCCTAGTACCTTAAAGCAATCTGTTAACAGTTTGGTATGTGCCCTTCCACACTTATGCATGTCCATTCTACAGATTTCTCTGAAATTTTGTTGTAACTTACTATATCATGGACCTCTTTTTGTATTAATACATACAGAACAATCTGCATTATTTTCTTTATAGGTTGCAAGTTATGTATTTTATGATTATATAATTATCCAATTAATTCACCAACTCCATGATAGAAATTAGGAATTTCCTGGTTTCTTTTCTTTGTGCACTTATATATCTTTATAAGTGATATTCCTGGGGCAGAGAGTAAACTAAATGTGTGTGTGCCTGTGTGTGTGAGTGTAATGTATTTTTTTTCAAACTGTCCTCCAAAACAAATATACTTATTAAGTCTTAACTACAAATATGTAGAAGCATGAATATCCAGATTAATGCATTTAGATGTCACCATTAATTATGATTTTAAGAAAAGTAGTGAAATCCCTGTGCTTGCCTGCCTCCTTCTGGATCAACAAGGTTATTGCTGTCTTGCCAGCTATCTTCTCAATGCTGCAAAATAGGCCTGAGCAAAGGATGGCAGTGACAGAATTTAATGCTCACTGTCCTATAGCTCTTGGCTTTGCTTTCTGGCTTTGCCACTTAGCAGTTATGAGTTACCTTGGATAGATTGCCTTTTTTCCATGAGTGTCCCTCTTTTAAGCTAGAAGATGGAGATTATAATAATAAAACCTTTCTCACAGTGTCTTACCATTAATATGGATATTAACCACAGATCTGACACAAACTAAGTGGTGTCATTATCCTTATTTAAAATATGCATATATACATACATATTGAAATATATATACACACACACACATATATAAAATATTGATAAGGTAACTTGCCATCACATACTAATGTGGTGTTACCATACACCAATACATGAGACTGAATATTTGTTATATTTTAAATCCAATTGCATAGTGACTACTTCATTTTATCTTTGAAGAGCGTTGTACAATGTTTGATGGAGGTGTTATATTAATTTTTTTCAATTTAAAAATAAACACTAGCCTGGTGTGGTGGTGCATGCCTGTAATCCCAACAGCTTGGGAGGCTGAGATAGGAGGATCTGAGTTCAAAGTCAACCCAGTACCTTAGCCAGGCCCTAAGCAACTCAGTGAGATCCTGTCTCTAAATAAAAGATAAAAAAGGACTGGGGTGTATGTGGCTCAGTGGTTAAGCACCTCTGGGTTCAGTCTCTGGTACCAAAAAATAAAGAAAATAATAATAAAATAAACACTAATGTTAAAATAAGACTAAATTAAAACTAAGAAATGTATCCAGAGATCTCCTTTGCTTGTCCTGACTCTGTGACTGCCAGATCTAGCTCAGAACTGATTGTTTCCCCAAAACTTCCGCAGTTCTACAGCTAAAACTGATCATTTGCTCCCTTGTATGTACTGCAGCCCTCCAAACACAACAGGGATACCTGGGAACTTTTCACCATCCCCTGATCCCTGCTGCTTTTCCCCAAACTAAGTTATGCCACTAATAACCACTCAACACAAACTTTTACTTCTGCTACTTACCCTCCCTACCTTTGAAAGAATCACATGATTCTTAATTTTGCCTCACTCCCTAAATATTGCCAAATCTCTCTGCACCTCTCCATTCATGCCACCAAGGCCTTATTTAGGTCTTTATCATCTCTCATTTGGGCTATTAAAATAGTTTTGTTTTTAATTAGATTTCCTATGCTTACTCTTTGTTTTTCTCAAAGACATCTGCCTGCACACCTTCTGCCCCTGTTTCAAGTTCTCCAATGGCTCCTCATCACTGTCATGATCATGCCCCAGCTATTCAATGTTGGAAAGTTAGCCTCTGTTACCTAGCACTTTCTTTCTCCTCATCTCATGCCTCCCTCCATCTCGTATTTTTCACTCTTCACTAAAAAACTGAACTGAGAAAAAGCCCTCCTGATAATGCTATGTTCACCACCTCCCATTCTCTTCCTACCTTCTTTGCCTAATTCCCATTGATCCTTTATGACAGTTCACGTCTAGGAAGTTTTCGCAAGCCATAGCCCCTATTCCATACTCCCATGGCATCCCCATATTTCTATCTTAAGGCTCTTTGTGTACTGTATTAAAATATCTAATTAGGGGTCTGTCTCCCCATGTGAACTCTAAGCACCTCAAGGGCAACTATTATTTTCTCCAGCACCCAATCCACTGTTTACCACATGCCAGGAATTTAATGAATACTTTTTTAACTGCCCCATTTTCTTAAAATCAGAATCTGAAGGTATAATGCTCTATACTGGCAGCCAAGTAATCAACTTATTGAGCCCATACCATTTCAAATATAGTGTGCTAAGTTTAATGCAGATTTAAAAAAAATGAGACCCTTGCCTCCCATCTAGATCAAGAAATAAAATACAAATATATAAAATCTACTGGGAGTTATGCACACAAACAGCTGGGGAGTTCTAGGGGGAAAAGGATTCCATCAGGTAGGGGTTCCTTCTGACTTCAGTCCAGGGCAATTCAGATGAAATGAAGCCTTGTGGGTTACCATGTGGACCGGATCTGGAGAAGCAAAAAGCAGGAAGAGATGAACAACATTATTTGCTTTCCTGCAGCTCAGGGGAAAAGTGTTAGTTCTGAAATGAATTCCAAAGTGAGATGTACACAGAATGGAGGGTTTGGGAAGAAAACCTGAGCTGTGTTTTTTAGGTCTTCTCCCATCTTCTAGCTCAAGCCTGTGTTTATTCCACTGGTTGCCTTATTCCATAGTTCAGTTTCATTCTCTGCTACCTCTCACTCCCGCTAATCCTGGAGTAACTAATAGTTTGTCACTGGAGAAAACCACTTTCCCCAGTGCAATTTTTTTTCTGAAGCTTGAAATGAATTTAAAACCTGATTTTGTTTGGTGCCTTTAGGTGTCTTCATATCTAGGAGTAAAAAAGACTAACCCAAAAAACAACAGAAGAAAAAGCATAGAAAATCCTATTAGAAATTACCAAGTGATTTGTGTTAAATTTCAAACTGCATTAGGAATTCAAGGAAGGAAGATTTGGGAGTAAAGAAGAGCAAACTAGAAAAACTGCTTAAAGATTTGGACTTGAGTTTGGTCATGAGTATACCTTGTATAGGCTGAGGGAAAGAGAAGGTTTCCTTTCACTTCAGAGAGTACCAGCAGTAGAGGTTTCTATTGCTTGTTGAAAACAAGAGGAGAACTATGATTGGCACCTAGAAGCTAGTCTATAAATAACTGATAATGGCATTAGCCAGAACTCTCAACTTGCAAGTGACATCTTTGTTCTTTCTCATCTCTGATTCTTATATAAAAAGGAAAGAGCATATATTAAAAGAATATAGGCCAGGCACAGTGGCGCGCGCCTGTAATCCCAGCACTTGGGAGGCTGAGGCAGGAGGATTGCGAGTTCAAAGCCAGCCTCAGCAACTGAGCGAGGCCCTAAGCAACTCAGTGAGACCCTGTCTCTAAATAAAATACAACATAGGGCTGGGGATATGGCTCAGTGGTGGAGTGCCCCTGGGTTCAATCCCCAGTACCAAAAAAAAAAAAAAAAAAAAAAAAGAATATAGTAGTTAACACAATTGGACAAAGAACTAAACAAGCCTTTGAAAGGACAGGTTTTCTGGAGACCTTAGCAACAGGAACTAGCTCTCTGCCTGTAGTTCATCTTCTCTTGCCTTGGTTTCTCCCTGTATGATGACTTTGTTCTCAAAACCAGTTTCTTTACTCATTGTGGAGTATGGCTTCTGGCAACTTCCTGCTCACATCTTACCAGCTTCCTGGTACCTCAGTTCAGAAAGTCTCAGGGGAGAGTTCTGATTGACCAGGGATAAGCTTGTTATTAGAAGAGGGAAGGGAATGCTGAGCAGAAGAACCAAGGTGTTAAATAAATGGATAGCTGAATGAGTGATAAGATACTTAGCTTAGGAACAGATCACCAAGAATCTTAAAATCCAGTCTGATGCTTAAATTACATATGGTATTATTATTAAAGGCTTTTGAGCAGAAAAGTAACTTGAGAGAAGTGTTTCAGAAACAGAATTTGTCCCTTGATGCATAATATTTCCTGAACAAAGAAGGATATGAGGAAGCCACTTTGAAAAACATTCCCCCACAGATCCCAGAAGTCCAAGTGTGAATTTTGATCAGAGTTTATACTGAGGCAAAGCCATAAAAATTGAGAATAGGATGGCTGGTAGGGATACCAAGAACTAATAGGGAGGTAATGGAAGAGGCTTTCGGAGGGGTGGTTTCCAACTCAGCAACAAGAACAAGTTAGAAATCTAAAATCTCAGGCTCCACCCCAGACTTAGTGAATCACAAACTCTGGAGGTGGGCCAGTCAGTCTCTGTGTTAAGAGCTCTATAGATAATTCTAATACATGTGAATGTTTGATTGACACCAACGTAGTGTGTTTTTTGAAAGTGTGAAGTATGGAGGCAGACTTCCTTAAATTCCTAGCCATTGCTTATGAACTTTGTGACTTTGTACAAATTATTTAAGCTTTTTGTACTTTAGAGGCAAATGCTAATATTAGTTCTTTCCTCACAGAGCTTAGAGAATAAACCTAAATGTGAGGGGAAATACTTATAACAGTATTAGATACATAGTAAGCATTATTACATAATTATTTTCTATTATTGGTAGATCTTGGTATTTGAAAGAAAGGTATTTGTATAAATGATAATGTACACTGAAATAAACATTGGCTGTGTGTGTGTGTGGCGGGGGGGTACTAGGGAGTACTCAAAGGGTATTGAGCTCACACACTTAACAAAATAAGCCATGGACCAAGTTCGTCCTGGGAGCTATAATGCACTCACCTCTATTTTAGAGGACCTGTTCTTCCCTCACCTCTCACTGCCTTTTTCTTTTCCTCCTTTTCCATCTACTCTTCCTTCCTTCTTCATCAAAAACACTCTATCCAAAAGGCACTGAGTTACTTTTAAAGTGTTTGTGTTTATTGAATGAGGTTTTACACTTCTATTGGAACCTAAGATCAAGTAAGTCTAAAATCTGATTATATACTAAAAGTAAAAAACAAGGTTGTTTAATTTTTCATGTGTTTTTGATTTGCTCTTTTTCAACTAAAAATTTTTCCCAAATGAAAAAATCCATAACAGAACAGAGCCCAGGATTGAACATTTATATCTTAAAAAGATGACACTCAACTCCTGGTATTTTCTTTAATTAGTTGCTTATTCACAGACTTCTCTTGGCATTGAGTTTTTCTTATGTCTTAGCATAATGTCTTCTTGTCTGAACTAAAATAGTTGGAGAAGATAATTTACAAGACAGACATGGCAGCCAGAGCCTGTGGTGACTGTTCTGGGTCATGGCCCTGTGAGTCACCCCACTCTGCTTTCAGATCGCCCTCTATATCTCTTATCACCACAAGAGGCACTTGTTACATGGTGTCATTTGCTTGCATTGCCTGAACATTTTTACTGAATTAGCAAGTGAAACCCACTTAAAGGCTTAAAGGTGCTTTTTGTAGACCATATGTCTCTTGAGAAAGACATTATAAAAGATAGTTTCTGCCTCCTAGGTGCTCGAAAATTGTGTTTGAAGTTTGAAGGAAATAGGACTTTACCTTTATGACTGCATAACTTTTTCTTAGGTGAGAAGGGCAGCTAAAAAGGTAAGATTAACTATAAAATTTACTAGAAAAAGGGTCAAAACACCTGGGAAATGTCTTCCCTACCTCTAAGGCTTGCACCCTGTTCTGACAGAATAATAAGCTTATGAGGACAACTTTCCAGATGGGTACAAAAGATTGCTATTATCACCATGGCTGTCTCTTTTCATTGTAATTTTAATATACATTCATAGGCATTATAATTTTCTACCTGGTTTTTAAAAAAGTGTGAAGTGAATCTTATACTTTATTTTTTAGTATAAAAGAAGAAAAATGTTCAATCTCTTTTGAAAGGTTATGATTCAATTAGAAAATATATTAGGAAGCACACTCAGCAGGTGTTTTAACTTAAATCTGTCTTTTTGATGATGGCATTATTTTTATTCCTGTGCTAAATTTTTAAAGTTAATTTTTAACATGTTATATTAAGAGCTGATAATTTAGTTTCTCTGTCATGGCATATTCTTTTAAAAAATGAAATATTGATTTTCACATATAACCTGAAGCTATAGTAAAAATGAATTGTCAACTTGGTTTAAGTTTTTTTCTATAGGCTAATCTTTAGTCATGGTAAGAGAAAGTAACACATGATAAGAAATACAATTAACCAAACTAGCAAAGTTTGAGACTGAGAAAGGAATATTAGGAAGATATTTCATTAATAATGTACCATTAGAAAAATGTAAGTATTTAAAATTTAGAACCCACTTCATTGCACTTTTAAGAGACAACCTTTTGTTATGATGTTCCCGAAAAGAGTCAGCATATCCAAGTGATTGCAACTGGGATTTAAACCACCATAAAACAAAAGTCAGCTGAGAAAATATTCAGAAGTCTGCCCTGGGTACCATTTTGGATTTTGGCTGGATTTGAATGTGATTTGTTCTTTGATTAGCATCCTCGATGTCAGGAATCAGATATTCTCTCTCGTGTTCTTTCTAGGAAGGAAGGAAGGAAGGAAGGAAGGAAGGAAGGAAGGAAGGAAGGAAGGGGAAAAGAGAGGTAGAAAAGGAGGAGAGTATTATACCCTTGGCTATGAGCATAAAGTCAGATCTTTTGCTAATATAATACTGACATCTTTTGCCAGAGGAGATGGAATGGAATATGAGAGAATTTTATCATTTAACAGTAAGTTTAGGTGACATCCAGTGGAGCCAGTGTTGGTCTGGGAACCATCAAAGGAAATAATAGAAACAATTTCTCTTCAGTGTTCTCACTGACACACAAGACGAGCTTCAGGTTGACTCTATCTCCACCCTTTCTAGCTACTTAAGTTTCTCTTGGTATATGAAGCAAAGCCATATTTTCTGTATGGGCCTCTCCGAAAGGCCTTCAATACAATATGAAACAGTATTTAATATAAAATTGGTATATAGTATTAATATGAAATTAATATTGGTATACAGTAATGATATGAATAAAAAGATATTTTATAGAATTTTATTACTATGTAAATATTAGATTTATACTAGATGAAATATTAGATTTTTATTTAAAAAACATGTTTATGGTGGGGGAAAATGAGTTAAAAACAATTGGTTTGGGCTCTTGACAGTCACCAGCATGTTTCATTTCTAAATCATTCGTGTGGGTACTCTGATGGGTAATGGGAATATAGTAATGGGGGAGAAAAGATCTCTGCCTATAGGAGTTTAAGTTTTAGTAGACAGTTGCCAAGCTAACAATTATAATATGACATACTAAATGCTAAAATGAAAGTATGTGCAAGGTAAAATAGGAAGAAGCATGGAGAACAGGAGCCTAACCCAGCCTGATGTCTGAGGGCAGGCTTCTAAGAGAAGATGGCAATAGTATCTTATATTTGTACACTTCCTACCTCCAGAGGATACTGTTCTAATGTATTAACTCAGTTAAACCTCATGCAGTATTGAGGCATAAAGAGACTAAATAATTTATACAGTCACACAAGTAATGGAGAGTAGTACCCACATTTGAACACAAGCTCTCTGGCTTGTAGATTCCAGGTGTCAGCCACTCCATATATCACCTCTTGTACTCTATAAATAGTGCATCACATAATAAAACTTGGTGGGATTGGGCAAAAATGAAAAGAGGAAAGAGAGAGACAGAGGAGTCCAACTTCCAGATTCTAAGAGATCAGTGATGCCTGAATTCAAATTCAGATTAATTAACCTTATGAGGCTAAGCTTCCTCAACACTGTAATTCTTTCTCTACTCTCTGACCATTTAGGAGAGGGGTCCTGATACTTACCTGTGGGGCTTCTGAATTTCCACATAGTCAGCTTAGATCAGGTTACATTTCCACTCCACAGATTTTTATTTCATCCTTTTAATCATTTATTCATTCACTCATTCACTCACTCTGTTGTACCCTATTTTGGGTTGTATATATGGAAGCCTTCTCAGAAAAGAGAAGACGTAATAATTCAGTTCTGAAAACTAAGGTGGAAATATTTTTCTTACTTTTACCCCAATTGTCTTCCTAGTCATTTAAATTTGCAAAATAGTAAAAGATAAAAAAAACAATGCTGGAGAAAAAAGAGAAAACAGCTCCAATTTCTTAGTGCTGGTGGCAAACACAATATCTGATTTTCCAGCTACTTGTGAGGTTTACATAACTAAGAAGCTTCTTTACAAATTCATAGTTGTGGTGTTTGCATTCTGCTTCTCCCCTGCTGTGGCTCTGGGGAACCAGTCCTTCAGGGAGGCCTTGGCTTCTTTAGGCTCTGGAATATACTTAGTGGACTCACCTGTTCTCTTAGGTACTGGGAAAACTACTTATTTGCTCCTATTCCAGTCCCTGCTGCCTTCTTCATATTATAATACTGTTAAAAAGTTTTCTTTGCTGGAACAAATGTATTCCATTTGGATTATGTCATGAATTTCATCTGTACTAATAAGACCTTCACTGGCATTTGTGTCACCTTTTTTACATCACTTGTCGGGTGGCTCTGAGAATACCTCCCCACTGAAAATGGATCCATTTGCAGTCAATAGCAGGGTGGCTAATGTTCATTTTTCTTGGGAAAAATGAAATGTGTGCCTTTTATCCTATTATACTGATCCACCAGCTTCAGATTATCTGAGTTTGTAGCTTCTCATTTTCTCCAGTATCTTAATGCTGTTATTAACAAGAATTCTGTTGCTAATGGTTTTTGAAAATAATATGTGTGCTTTCAGCCACTACCTGTATTCATATGGTTTGTCTGATTGAGCTGGAGTCTGAAATTCATTCCAAATGCTGTTTTGTTGCAGATCAAATATGAGAAGCTCTAATATTTCTCTGGATTTATTTTCAGTGTCCTAATTTTACTAGAAGAGAATGGGGCTAATTATTTTATCTATCAGTCATGAGGTGAAGAACACTTTTTTTTTTTTTTTTCCCCTGAACTGGGGATCTGGGGATTGAACCCAGGGGCTCTCTACCACTGAGCTATATCCATGCCCTTTATAATTTTTATTTGGGGACAGGGTCTTAGTTGCCCAGGCTTACCTGGAATTTAGGATTCTCTTGCTTCAGCCTCCTGAGTCACTGGGATTACAGATGTTGCCCCTCTGCCTGAGCACTTTTAAATATATGATCTGTATTCTTTATGAATGATACATCAATAGATGTAGATGAATATATAGTTATGTATACACACATGTATATACAGATTTCTGAAGTACATATTCATAAATGTATGCACATAGATTTATATAACTGTGGAAAGAGCAAGAGAAATGTTTTTTGTAAATTTTATTTATTCCATGTATGTATAATATGTCAAAATGTATTCTGTCATGTATATCTAAAAAGAACAAATTTTAAAAAAGAATTCTGAGAATATCTGTTCACTTTTTTTTAGGGCAAACTTTTTCCCCTTAAGTATAATTTTATTTTTTAAGCACACACAAAAAATCATATTTTAGACGGAAGTGTTCTATTTCCTAGTCCATCATTGTTTTTATATTCTTTTGCACACATTTTCTGTTTTAGAAGCAATTGTCAAATGCATTTTGTCAAACAGAATACTATACAGTCTGTTTATAGAATATTATAAATTTTCTTTATTTACACTTACACTATAAATATTTATTGTTTTGAAGGTTATATTTTAGGATTAGGTATAAAATCTTTGTTTTGCGCCAAACCTAGTTGTTTCTAGAGCCCATGAAATTTCCTTCATTTCGTTTTTTTTAACCAGTTGTTTTTGAGTGCTACTTTGTGTAAGAGATTATGCTTGCTTCTGAGATACTGAAAGTGAATAAACTGGGCTTAGTCTCTGGCATCATAGAAATAATTTTATGTTTGTGATGAATGGATTTCAATTATTCTTTAGTTTTTTTTTTGTAACAGCAGTTCTTCTTTTGCCTAGGGCAAATCTGTATGATATGCTCTTTAAAATTTCCTACAGAATATCTATTTTCCTTTCACAAATTTGAGGCCAGGCTGGGCAATGTAGGTAGACCCTGTCTCAAAATAAAGTATATAAAGGCCTGGGGGTCTACTTCATTGCAAAAGCACTTGCCTACCTTATATGAAGCCCTTGGCTCAATCCCAAAGAAGCATCACCGCCCCCCCCCCCCCAAAAAAAAGGTCATTAGTGTTTTATACAATAGCACCTGTTGGCTTGGCTTTGTAATAACAAAACCCAGGTTTTCTGATGCCTAAGGGATGATTTTTTAACCACAAGAGTTTTAACTAGAGCTCATGGACCCCTCAGGCAGTGGTCTGAAACTTTAGTGTGCGGAAAACTCCCTTGGGAAGTTAACTAAAACGGAATACTTATGGGGCTGATTGCACAGATGCTGATTGATGATATCTGGAGGTGATCCTGGAGTCTGTATTTTTAGTAATACAGGAGATCCTGGACCATACCGCCCTTTGAGAGCCATTGACGGATTTCAGATGGTTTGGTTTTAGCCCTCAAACTGTGCATACATGGAGATTTTCCAACAAGAGAGTCTAGGAGAATTTAGGAGACTTTAATTTCTCTAAAGGGTCTGCAAAAAATACCATGATGATATTAGGAGCAGCAGTTTACAAGTGAAAAAGAGTACTACTAAAGTCAGCCACACAATCAGCCTGAAGAACCCACATGGAAAAGTCTAACAACTAAAAGAAAAACTGCAAAGCAGATTAAAATATCAGGCTTCACAGTAATCCCCTTAGCAATTGTTTTTTTTTTTTTGGAACCAGGGATTGAACTCAGGGACACTAGGCCACTGAGCCACATCCCCAGCCCTGTTTTGTATTTTATTTAGAGACAGGGTCTCACTGAGTTGTTAAGGGCCTTGCTAAATTGTTGAGCCTGGCTTTGAACTGCAATCCTCCTGACTCAGCCTCCCAAATCACTTGGATTACAGGCGTTCGCCACCACGCCAGGCGGAGCAATTGTTTTTAAGAGAATCTCAGAAGTGAATAGGTGTGTTGGGAAACTGAAATATTGTTTTAAATTTTTTTACTTTACTATAGAAGCAAACAGAAACTGTAATATGCTAATTTGCATTGTGAATCACCTTAAGAGGATACAGTATGTAGTATTTCCCAAACTTATTTGATCTTATAACCCTTTTCAAATGGTTATCAGTTTGAATATGCCCTTTAACAGAGGGACAAACAGTTCCTGGGTGCAACATAGAAGTAACTTTTATCATAACCCTGTTGTGAATTGAAATTTAAGTTGTTTTCTAAATAGTTTGAAAAATAGGAAAACAGAATTTTGGACTGTATTTTAGAAAAATTTAAAATTTAGAAAAAAAAATTAGTTATTATTTGCATAGACCTACTCATTGCTAGTTGACGGTAAATTAAAGGAAGTCTTGCCCTAAAATGAAATTCTTTTTCTTTATGATATTATTAAGATTTAGGTGAGATTTATATTTCCTAAGCATCAGAGCTCAGGGGCTGCGGTTGTAGCTCAGAGGTAGAACCCTTGCCTAGTTTATGTGAGACACTGGATTCTATGCTCAGTACCACATAAAAATAAATAAATAAAATAAAGGTATTTTGTCCATCTACAACTAAAAAAAATAAATAAATAATCAGAGCTCATCATACAACAATCATCAGTCATTATTTCAGATATTTTGTAGCAATTATTGGTGGCAGGCCAAAGATTGCATGTGTATAAACATGTATGTCCAAGTCTTCTTTTTAAAAAATATTTTTCAGTTGTTGATGGACCTTTTATTTATTTATATGTGGTGCTGAGAATTGAACCCAGTGCCTAATGCATCCTAGGCAAGCACTCTACCACTGAGTCACAATCCCAGCCCTGTCTAAGTCTTCTTGAAAGCAAGGCAGTTCCATAGTTGTTTAAATAAATTATTAAATAAATAAATAAGTTAATGAGTGAATAAAGAAAGATCCAGTTGACCTAGATGAAGAAAAAGGCCCCCTGGATCAATTGATTGTATCCAGATGAAGTTTTCTGGAGAGGTGATTAGGAGGAGAGGAGCAAACAAATAATATTCAAAGAAGAGGGAAGAGATTATTTTAATGAAGGAAAACAACATAAAGGAAATTTCTGCTGGGAGAAGTCCTTTCCTAATTTGGCTAGCAGTGAAGAGTCTCAGGGACAGAAAAATAGATATGCTTCAGTAGATAGAAATCATGAACTAAGGTGTGATGATTAGGACACTAGTCCTATGAGATACTGTGGGAGAAATAAGTCAAATAAGTTTGGGAAATGCAATTCCATCCTTTGTGTTTAATTTTGCTTTAATTGGCCTTTCAAAAAATGAATTTATCACAGAAGTATTTTCCCCATAAATTAAGAACCTTACAATACCCCTTGGGAGAACACTGAGCTAATAGTGATAGGAAATAAGGACTACTAATTAATGGGCCTCGACCATAATCATTGCTTCTTTGGGACAAAAATGATTAGATTTAGGTCATACATGTTATTAGGTCCTCTTGCATTATTAAGTTATAAAGATTTGTTGAATTAAAATGGATTTGTCTTTCAATATTGTGATTTGTCTAAAATAGAAGGTCCTTCTAACTCCAGGTCATGAGCATAACCTCTCTTCATGTAGAATCCTCAATTCCTACGTAATTTAAACAAGTGCCACTCAGGTTATTGTGTTACAGTGTTATAGTGTTTAGTATTTTGACTGTTAAAGATTTTTCTTGGGATGTTTCTTTGTTTATTCTGTAAATATTTACAATACTTCCAATTTAGAATTGAGCAAAATAAAACCTTCCTAAATATGTTTCATTTTAATTCAAACTATTGAATGGCCTTTCCTGATTAAAAAAATATTAGGAAAGATTCTTACCATTTTTGAAAATTTGTTTCAAAAATATGTTAAACTCAAAAGGAACTTTTAAGATTTAGAAAGTTAAACTAGTCTCTTATCTCCCTAAGCAAAGATTACAAGAAATCAAATTAGCCAAATGGGAATCAAACAATGACTAAATAGAACATGATTCAAGTATTCTTTTTTCTTTTTCTCTTTTGAGGCATGATATTTCTGGAAAAATCATAGTTATGTGTGTTCCTCATATATCTTATGAACCTGGGATTCTTAAAGAAGAATGGTAGGTGTAAGTAAGGCTGTTTAGAGGTTGGTTTAATGTATATGGAAGTGAGACCAGTGAATATGGGACTGAGGTCATGTATGTGGGACTGAGATCAATGTAGAAATGAATAGAGTTTTTGTAGGCATTTGTAGATTTTTTTCAAGTTTTTTTAAAAATTTTTTATCCTTTAAGGATGGGACTAAATTCCACAGTTGAAGTTGGTAGATATTTTTCTCATGTACTGGCAAAGATATCATGATATTTTGTCCTTAGTGAAAGACCATCATATGGATATAATTCAACATCAACATTTTAAAGACTGACTGAAATGAAGTAGATTATCTATAAAATAATTACATTTTTGGAAACTTCCTTCTAAATCCATGTAAGGAAAGTAATCTTTTTTGATTTGGAATTACCAGACTAAATCCTATATAATTTCTGAAGAGCATTCTTTAATATTTTCTCCCCAAAAGCACTTTATCCTTACTTTATAGGAGTTTACAGATTTTCCATTTTATAATTTTTTCCTCAAGATAATCCTTAAATGTATGTTTTAAGAAGTGGCAGTAAAGGGCTGGAGTTGTAGCTCAATAACAGAGCACTTGCCTAGCATGTGTGAGGGACTGGGTTCATTTCTCAGCATGGCATATAAATAAATAAAGATATTTTTATACAAAATATATAAAATTATTTTTATATAAAATAAATGCAACTAAAAATATTTTTTAAAAAAGAAGTGGCATTAGTAAAGGATTCTTTAAATCCCTGAGAACATGATCATAAGTGTCATGTGATGATGTCAACCTAAAAATGAAAACCAAAAATTGAACTTAAAGTTATGTAATAAGTGAACTATTTTCAAACTCTTAGAGTATAAGGTGTTTTCTATAATAATAAAATGGTAGTGAGACTTGACTAGTAACATAATTATAAGAATAAATATTTATCTTAAGTTATACTATTCTTATGCAAGCAAGAGATATCACAATTATTTAGACAGGAGTTATTTTTAAACATGATTTCATGAACTACATAATCTATATCCTATTGCTGAATTAGTTTGTTTTTTTTTAATGATATAGAGGTAACATGTATAAAATCTTGAAGAGTTATATATACTTTATCTAGTCTTTTAAAAAGTTTTTAATTTCAGACTTACAAAAGAAGCTGCCAGAATAATAATAAGAATTCCAAAATTTATTTCATATTCATATTTCTCAAATGTTAATATTTTGCATTCATTACAATTTTACATTTGTTTTCTCTCTTCTCAAAACCTTTTTTTCTGAAATGAGAGTTACAACCACAATAACCAATTTATTATATATTTCAACCATAAAAACAAGAGTATTCTCTTTCATAACCACAGTACATACAGTTAGTTAAATCAGAAAATTAAGTCATGCAATAATAGCATTGGATTATAGACTTGCTCAGATTTCACCAGTTAACCCCATTTAATGTCCTTTATAACAAAACTAAAATGATGATCATGTGTTGACTTTAGTTGTTATATCTTTTTAGGCTTATTTAGACTAGAACATTTCATAGGTTTTTTGTTTTCTGACCCCACACTTCATATCAGCTATTTTGTAGAATGTCCTTCAGTTTTTCTTATGTTTTCTCATGATTACATTCAAGTTATGCTAGATTTTAAAACATAAGATTGTACAAGATGTGATTTCATAACAACAAATCACATCCCTGTTTGTAACTCTAAGAATGAACCTAATTAATTAATTGCCATATTTGCATCAAACAGAATATTTATCTCCAGCTTCCCTGAAGAAAGGACTCTCCTAGGAGATTTTATATGTGTTTCTTAATGAACAAATTTGCTTTAATTATGGAGTGTCTTGTTAATTTGGATGGTTTATGGAACCATATAGATTGTTCTAATGTTTACTGAGCAAACAAACAAAATGTTCAACAGTATTGATCTTCTCTTTCCACAGTTACTCCTGAATGCCCACGGACAGGAAGAAACCTTTCCCTTTCCTTAGATGAACTCAAATTCTTATCATACCTCATAAAATCTTTTTTGAAGCTAGAAAATGATGTTCAGGAGCTGTTTGAAGAAATGTTTTCATTGTTTAAGATGCCCAGGAATGCCTCAGGTAATATACTCTTTTGTTTAAATCTTTTCTTTTAATTGTTTTTTTTTATTTTTACAGACTGCATTTTGATTCATTGTACACAAATGGGGTACATCTTTTCATTTCTATGGTTGTGCTTAATGTAGATTCATACCATTTGTGTAATCATACATGTACATAGGGTAATGATGTCTGTCTCGTTCCACTATTTTTCATAACCCCCCCTTCTAATTTCTGTCTGTTTTTGCTTCCTGCCACTTTTAATCTGTACCATTACTTGGAAAAAATACATGGTAAAATTTTTGAGATAAACATTCAGTATAGTGCACATCATGGATTGCATTTTTATCTTTTGTAGTTGGCAGGTTCCTTAGTTCAAATTAACAAAGTTGTGTCTGGATAATTGTCTACAGTTAAAATCAGATTGATTTCCCCACCCCCAAAATACACACCTAGTCTATGGAAAGAATAATCCCACTGCTAGGGGCAGATGCACTAGCAGCCAGATGATCTTGAGTAAAACATTTAGTCTCCTTTGACCTCAGTTTCCTCGTCTTCCAAATAATCATGGAGGATTACCTTCATTTTCTATTTATTTTCTTTTAGAATTAGATGCTTCAGATTTCAAAGTATTACATGGAGTTCTGAGGATTAAATGACTTAGTGAATGAAGTACTTAAGGAAATGTCTAGCATATAAGCAAGCAATAAATGTGAGTTGTTGAAAACAGTAATTACATATTATGTTGTTTCAGGTTTAGTTAGTCTTAACAAAATCCCTTTGAAGAATGTTTGTTGAAATAGTGTTCCCAACATTAAATATAGAATTCAAAGACATAATAGTGAAGGTACATTCTCTATCGTCATATCTATTATTTATAGATTTCATTTTTATCAGAATGGAACATACAAAATTCTGTCACATGATGCCATATATCATTCTAGGGAGAATGATTCCATCTGCAAAACAAAATGAGGGAAGCAAAGGATTAACAAATAATCTGAAAATTTCAACCCCAAAGCCTAGTTTCTTAAATAAAAAAATTATAAGATTATAAGTATATTGAGAAAATTAAATGTATTTCTTTATTTACTTTGCCTCATGTAAATAACATTAGAAAAATTATAGGGTTGAATTTGTTTTACATTAAGTTGTTCCTGGCTTTCTGTGTTTCAGGTTAAATTTAGGTAGCCCTATTATAATACAAATACTGTAAATCACTGTGTTAGTCCTTTTTCTTTTTCTTTTTTCTTCTTTTAATGATATTTTTAGATGTTGATGGACCTTTATTTTATTCATTTAATTTATATGTGGTGCTAAGAAGCAAACCCATTGTGTCACACATGCTAGGCAAGTGCTCTGCCACTGAGCTACAACTCCAGACCCAAGTCCTTCTTCTAACTGTAATGAAATACCTGATGCTGGATAATTTATAAACAAAAGAGGTTTATTTATCACTCATTTTTGTAAGATCAAAAGTCTAAAAGGAATGGTGCTGGCTCTCTTGAGAGCTCTCCTAATTGTACTACCTCATAGCAGATAGCATTATATTGGCAAGAGCACAAGCAAAAGGAAAAGATCAGATGGCCAGACAGAAAGCTGGAAAGACAGGATGATCCAGTCTTGCCCTTTTTATAATAACCTTCTCACAAAAACTCAAGAGTCCCAGGATAACCATCTTGATCCCTTCCACAAGCAGTGCTCCAATGACTTCCACTGGTCTGCATTTCTTGTAGATCCCACCACCTTTATACTACCACACTGAGGACTAATTTTCCAACACATGAACCCTTGCAGAATAGACTCAAACCATATTCAAACTGTAGTGACCACTTTTCCAAATATGGAGCTAATTTTAAGAGAAATAGAGGTAGATTATAGATTTGTGAAATTGACAAAAAATAAAACTGTAAGACAAAAAATATTAATTTCAGTTAAAGAAAGAATGAAAAAAGTAGATTTAATTGACATATCAGTGCCTTGAAAAGTTGACATTTGGTGTTGGTACTCATTGCATCATGCCTGGCTAAGATCAGGCACCTCTTACTCACCTTTCTGGTGAATCTCTTATGAAGTGTACATTAAAAAATAGAATGAACTTCAAAACATATAGGCACCTACCAATTGTGAATCATCCTGATTTGGTCCTAGATCAGGCCCTTGAGAATTTGTGTCATTTCTGAGAACTTTATTATTTGTAAGTGTAGCATAAATTCACAAAGTTGTATGTGAGAAGTATTATAAAATATAAAATGACATGGTTTTGACATGAAGCAAAAATTTAAAATGTTGATTTCAGAGAAAAAGGAGAAAAAGAAAAAGCTCATATAGCTACATTAGATTAAGATCAAACAATGTGGAAACTTGCAAATTCTGAATATCTGAGAGCGATGGTTAATATTTTTGAAAAAAATCTACAAAGCAAATATTTAATTATGCCATAATATACTGTCCTACCCCAAATTTTGTCATCATAAAAGCAGCATGGCAGACAACAGCAACTTCAATATCACATTAAGAATAGTGTACCATCCAAACACACTTGTGGATTAACAAAAACAGCATGTAGAAGGAATTTTGAATGGCAGGTACAAGAAATGACTGAGGAAAAATAGGAGTACTTTGGATTAGACAAAGGGAAATGAAGGAAGGGAGGGGGTATGGGAATAGGAAGATAGAATGATTGGACATTACTACCCTATGTGCTTATATGATTACATGACTAATGTAATTCTACCAGAAGAATGAGAAGTCATACTCCATATGTATAATATGTCAAAATATATTATACTATCATGTATAAGTAATAAGAACAAATAAAAAATAGTAAAAAAAAAGAAATGACAGGACTAGAATACCCTCTTATAGATGCATATTCTTCAATGTTTAAATTTGTATTTTTTTGTAATAAAGCCAAGATTGATTTAATCTGACACAACTTTATGGAAATGGTTCTCTGAGAAGAATGATCTTGAGGGAAATTGTCAAGAAATATCTCAAATGTTTTATCCAGTGTCTCCAAGTTAATCAATTCTTATGAAAGGCATTGGTTTCTTAAATTGGGAAGAACATTCCTGAGGGTTAATGATTTGCTTAAAAATCTTTTGTCAGAGAGAATGAGAAAAAAAAAGAGAACAAGTCACTTGGTTTTCTGTATATTTGTTTTTATTGGAATATATTTTGTTAACATGGTAAAAGTTTCTTGCCATGGCTATGTAACTTAAACAATATGATGAAGTTAAGATTTTTTCTTCATTTTCCAAATGTTTTAAAAACTTACTTAACAGGTATTTAGGATCACATACAGAAAATACAAGATGATTAACCAAATACTTTACTTTCTAGTTTGATATTTACTATAATATTGTAGACATAGCCAAATTGGCAGCTCTCCTAGTAATTTGAATGTGAACAAGAGTTTTTGTAGAGACAAAATAAATATTTTCAGAGAAAGAAATTTAGTCATTATATATACTTGCTTTTATTTGGTCATGATTTGATGGCTAATTTCATCATTTTAGAGAACAATAGGACATTATTTGATTGTTATGATGCCTTACTGCATTTCGTTTGGTTGATGGTATTTTATGGACTGGGTTTGGGTTTGATTTATTGGGCATTTCTAATGTTCCTTCAGAATGCAATTGTTCTTTGGGCAGTTCCTCAATTTTTCCAAAGGTGGCATCTGAGATTTATCTAAACCAGGAGGTTTCTTGGTCCTCATTTTTCTTTAGCCCCAGCAATGACAAAGCGCAATGGCTGCTTCAATTGGATGTAAGAAGAACACTTAGGGTTTGTCTCAGAAGAATCAAAGATTTCAGATCTTCTGAAAGATTGTTTGTACTCTTAGGGGGTCTTAAGAGGGGTCAAATGGCTTCTAAGAGTTCCTTAGCTAGATGGTTAAGGGATTGTATTAGGGAGGCGTATGTAGTTAAGGTAAAGAGGCTCCTAGGGTTTGTAAAGCTCATTACTCTAGGACTTTAGCTGTTTCTTGGGCAGAGAGGTCGAAGGCTTCCACATTGGAAATTTGCAAGGTGGCCACCTGGGCTTCTCTTCATACTTTTTCATGGTATTATCTCTTGGATGTAGTCTCTTCTACAAATTCAGCTTTTGGTGGGAGGTTGCTTGTGAGCCAGAAAAGAACAGTGAAGAAAAGAAAGACTTGTAGTTCCCACTTAGAGCTGCCAACAAGGCAAGTTGCTTTGTAGTGCACACAATGGGAACCTAAGAAGACCAATTTGGGTGTGAAAGTGGATGTCACAGGGAAGTACTGCCAACCTGCACTCTCTATGAAAGAAAGAGGCAGTGTGGAAACTAACCAGCAGTGTAAAATGAACCACAGAGAACTCTGTAGGGGAAGCTGTTGAGCAGCTGGCACTCTTGTGACCCTCTGCTCTCTTCTGAGGTTCTTTATCTAGGCATGCTCTTAAAGAAACTATGTTGATCACATGCAAATAACTGATGAACCCAAAAGTGGACTGCCCTCTCTAGACAATAACAAGTGTATAGAATTTTAAATATATTTTAAAATATATACTATAATTCCCCATGTGTTCACAGAGCTCATAAAGTTTTGTACTGCCAAAATTTGAAATTGACCATTTTGAATTCCAAAGAAATACAAAAATGCCACAATTAATTAAAATCATGAGAGATCTTATTACTGTGGATTCAGTGTTATTAATCCTGCCTAAAAATAATCTCTTTTGCTTTCCTGTAAAAGATTAAGCTTTAAAAATATTTTTTAAAATTTTTAGGGGGAATATATTTTAAAAGTTATCAAAATTACTTGATTATTCATTTTTTCTCTCACTCTAAAATTGTGCACCGAGAAGAGAAATCTTGGAAAGCTTATCTTTTTTTCTTACTCATCTTGAAAATAGGCAGATGGTTTATATAAACATCTGAACACATTACATTTAGTGAATAAACATAATGTATTTGGGAGTGAAATGATAAATACAAGATAATTAACTTTTTTCTTAAGACTTAAACTATAGCTGCACAATGGCAGATAGTTATTTCAGGAAAGAGATCTGCAAAGTGTATTCTCCTAATGTATACATGCTCACAGGATAAGGACCTTTTAGTAACTAACTATAGAAAGGATCCCCGAAAGTATAGTCTTAATAAATACCTTTTAAATAAACCAGTTTTATGAGCAATATATTTGTAGAAAAGTAAAGTGACGTTAAGAATCCAAATATTGTCCCTTCATTTCAATAACAACATGATCTTTATTATTTTTTCTTATTTAAAAATGGTTGTTGAATAGAACTAAATGCATATTGTAAAACTTTTGAACAGGACAGAAGGGTAAATGGTGAAGTTATGTCTTTCCCACTTTGCTTGTCTAGTTTGCCTTTTCAGAGACAACTACTTCCATAAATATCCCCAGGTTTACATGACAAAATTTTGTCATACTGTGCAAATGTCCTTTTATTAACAATTCAGAAAATCTAGAGACAACTAATTCTTTCTAACAACTGAAGAGTTTTCCACTGGTCCATGTATCGTAACTTAATGAGCTGTTCATTAATGAATATTTATAGTTGTTTTCTTTATTGACTACCACAAATAATGACAAATCAAATTTCCTTGAACTATGTCTTACATGTACAGAAGTATGTGAAGGATAAATTTCTAAAGTGGAAATGTCAAGCAAAAAGATATAGTTATAAAGAGGATGGAAAAGATAAGCAACAAACTAAAAGAATTGTAAAACATATGATAAAGAACTTGTTTTCAAAATATTCAAAGAACTCTTAAAATCCACCAAGAAAACAGACAACATAATTTAAAAATGCATAAAATATCTTAATAGACACCTCAACGAAAATATATACATGGTAAATAAGCTTAGGAAAAGATGCTCAGTATCACATGTCATTAGGGAAATGCAAATTAAAACATGATACCCCTATACACCTATTAGAATGGCTAATATCCAAAATGCTAGCATCACCAAATTCTGGCAAGGATGTGGAATGACAGGAACTCTCACTCATTGCTGTTAGAAATGCAAAATTGTACAGCCTCTTTGTAAGACAATTTGGCAGTATCTTACAAAGCTAAACATAGCATTACCATATGATCTAGCAATTGCACTCCTAGGTATTTATCCAAATGAGATGAAAACTTAACGTCCACACAAAAACCTGCATACAAATGTTTATAGCAGTTTTATTCATAATTGCCAAAACTCGGAAGCAACTAAGAAATTCTTCAATAGGTAAATAGATAAAAAACTGTGGTATGTCAATACAATGGAATATTATTAATCAATAAAAAGAAGTAAGATGTCAAGTCATGAGAAGACATGGATAAAACTTAAATGTGTATTGTTAAGTAAAAGAGCCAATCTGAAAAGACTCTATGCTGTATGATTCCAATTATATGACATTGTTTAAAAAACAAAACTGTAGAGACAGGGGTAGAAGGTCAAAGGGGTAGAAGGGAGGGTAAAATGGCTGTCAGGGGTAGAAGAGAGGAGAGGAGAGATACAGAGGTGATGCAGAGGGTAATCTTAGAGCAGTGAAATGATTCCATGTGATACAGTAATGGTGACTACATGGCACTGTTTGGTAAGACCCATAGAATTGCACAACACAAAGAGTGAATCCTAATGTAAACTGTGAAGTTTAGTTAGTAATAATATTTCAGCATTGGTTTATTGGCTTAGTTATAACAAATGTATTACATCATTGCCAGATGTTAACAATAAGAGAAAATGAGCACATGAATACTTCTTGTACATTCCTCTCAATTTTTCTATATATCTGAAATTTATATAAAAAATAAAGCCTATTTTTAAATGAAAATTTGGAGTACAATTGCCAAATTAGTTTGTTGTATCTATTATTACTTTTAATGATATTTTGTAGTGCAGAATTATTTTGTGGCTTCCGTTGTTTGTGTTGTAAGCCGTCTCTGTATGACTCTTTTGAAAAAATATACCATATTTTATTTTAATTATATTTTTATTTTTCATTATTTAAAAATCTGTGAGTAATCTGGATTTTGATTCAATGTTAGAATTGATCTTATTTATAACATCATCTTCTTGAAAAGAAATTATTAAATAATAACCATAAGAAAAAGCATTTTAGGAGAGGTACTGGGGTCTGAATTAGAACACAGTATATTCCATGCTTGTATAATTATGTCAAAATGAATTCTAATGTCATGTATAACTAGAAAGAACCAATAAAGAGAAAAGGAAAAAAAAAAGCATTTTAGGTTAAATGGTATACCACTGTTTGAGTTAAAACCTTCTCTGTGCTCTGATGTATCTTGGGAAATGGAGCAGCATTCTTAAACTACAGTTCATGAATAAGCTTTATAAGAGGACCTGAGAGTCCCAAAAGTGTGTGTGTGTGTATATGTGCATGTGTGTGCACTCACTCGCACACATCCATGCACATGTACCGGCCATCTGGTCACATTGTGTATCTTTGTATGAAGTGTTCTGTAACTTTAAATAAATTCTCATAAGTGTTTACAAATCCAAAAACAATTAAGAAGGATTAGAATTGGGGAAAACTTTTCCTCAGGATAGATAAGCTCTCATGAAATTCCCAAAGGGCGATTGTGTTAGTCGGCTTTGTATCACTAAAATAAAATACCTGAGTAATCAAGTTATAAGGAGGACAGATTTATTTTGACTCACAGAGGTTTCTGTCCTTGGTTACAAGGCCCCGTTGCCTTTGGGGCTGTGGCAGCACAGTTCATCACTATGGGGCGTGTTGGGGGAGGAGGCTGCTCACCTCTTAGCACCTGGGAAGCAAACAGAGAGGAGGCAACTGGGATCCCAATAGCCCCTTCAGGGGTCCATTCCAACTCACCTAACTTTCTTCCACTAGGCCCCCTCTTAAAGATCTCGTCACCTCACAATGGTACCACAAGTTAGGGTCCAAGCCTTTAACATGTGGGCCTTTGGGAAACTTATCCAAACCATAGCCATGCTGTTATTACCTACCAAATGCAAATGTTATTACCTTCAGTGCACCCACTGTACAAGAATACTGAGACTAACTTTAACATCAGAACAAAGTGGTTTTATTTCTGTGAACTGGATCCCTTTCCTTTTCGCCCCTCTTTCCTCTCCTTCCCTTCCTTCCTTTTTTTCTTTTTTCTTTTCCTCCTTCATCATATTTTTTTTTTTTTCAGTGCTGGAAATTGAACCTCAAATCTCTCACATCTAGGCAAATGCTCAATCATTGAGCTACATCTGCAGCTGTGAATTGTATTCCTTAGATATCATTCACAAATAAGTTCATAAAACCACATTTGGGGAAAAACACTCATCTACTAGATGATTCTAGTGGTCATAATCCCTATCAACAAAATAAGCTAAATTTTGAAATTTATTTTGCCAAGGGAATATGAACAAACTGATTCTTAAAATTTCTGGTAAATTAGAAAAAAGAAAAGAAAAATTATATCATAGTATATAATTTATCATTATATACTAAGTCTAAGCAAAAAAATGTTAAATTATTCATATTGAATGAAATTATCATTAATGTAACCTTAATGGAAAAAATGGGAAGATTTCTTTTTGGAGTGTTTTTTTTTTAAAGTTTTTTACTTTTTTTATTTCTATATTTTATATTTAGTTATATATGACAGTATTTTTCCACATTTTTTTGTACACAAATGGGGTACAACTTTTCATTTCTATTTTTTCTTTTCTTTTTTTGCGGTGCAGGGGATTGAACCCAGAGCCTTGTGCTTGCAAGGCAAGCACTGTACCAACTGAGCTATATCTCCAGCCCTTAGAGTATTTATTCATTACATTTTTGTAGGTGTATTTTTCCCCTTTGGAAAATATTTCCTTAATTATATAAAACAAAAGTTGAGGAAATATTTCCAATTTAGGCACTAAGGATTATTTCATGTCTTCTCTGTGTTTGTGCTTTTCAAATTAATCATTAATATAGTTATTAAGGGTTTATTTTTTCTGATAAGTTCATGTATTTTTGTTCTTTGTTTTGAGTTAGTATGCTAAGGCACACCACCCATTTTTTGTTTTGTTTTCTTTTGTTTCATTACTAAGAATTGAACCTAGAAACACTTTAGGCTGAGTTACATCCCCAACACTTTTAATTTAATTTTTTTTGAAAGAGTGGTTGAGGCTGGTCTCTAATTTACCATTCTCCTCCCTCAGTCTCTTGAGTAGCTGGGATTACAGGTGTGGGCCACCATGCCTGGCATATCTCCCAGTTTTTAAATGTTGTACCTTAGAATTTAGCTTTTTATTTTTATTTGACTTTTAAATGAACAAGGAAATTATGTTTATTTTCTACTCTTAATTTATCCTGTGTTGTCAACATGAAGGTGAATTAGTGACAAAAGCATCTTTTTTTGCTGACTATATATGCATATGTATGAAATATAAATATAACTAGCATATACATTTCTTCAACTTGTATATGAAAAAGGACTCTATATTATCTCGATCCTATCCTTACTATAATGGTGGTAATTACATGTAGTATTTTTGTTATTGTTTTGTTTTATCTTGTTTTTTGGTAACAGGGATTGAATCCAGGAGTGCTTTACCACTGAGCTATATCCCTGCCATCCCCTGCTTTTTTTTTTTTTTTTTTTCTTTGAGACAGGGTCTTGCTACTTTGCTGAAACTGACCTTCAAACTCCAGATCCTGTGGCCTCAACTTTCCTACTCACATATGCCACCACTTCTGGCTGTTCTTTTCAAATGTTTGCTTTCTTTGTCTGTTTTCTCTTCTATTCCTTAGGAATTGTGGAGAAATCCAATAGAGAAATTGTAATAGAAAAACCTAAAGCAGACCAATTGCTACCAGGAAAAGAGGTAAGAAAATTTTTAGTCATATATAATATTATCATCCTATGTCTGTGATTCCATTATGAATCTAAATGTCTTTTGAGTTTTACTCTTTACCACTACAAAGGAATTTCTGATTGAAAGTTGACTTGTAAGTTTTTGACAAAAATCAATTTAGTAGAGCTACTGTTCTTTTGCACAATCTCTTCCATGGGAGGAGTAGGGAGATGGAAAAAGATCTTTGTTCCTTTCCTGACTCAAGGTCTGCATGTTGAGAATATGAGCTGTAAATAATTATTGAAAGGTGAGGAAATGGAGATTTAAAAAAGGAAAGGAAATAATAGTTTGATCTGGTCACTTATGTTTGCATACCCAACGTGTGCTTGTTTATTCTCAATATCCATTACCATTCTTCTGCTCTGTTTTTGTAGAAAATTACATCTGCCAGATTCCTTTGCTTTCTGAAACTAGGAAAGCAAAGGGAATGTCTGGCCAATTAAAGGCATCAATAGAAGATTGAAGTGTGGTATTTGCAGAAAACCAGTGTACCCTACCCCCTTACTTTCCCTCCCTCTTTCCCAGACCTGTGGAAGTTTCAGTGACTCCTTTAGCTCCTCCCTTGACCCTCCTTGTGCATGATTCAGGTTCTACAAAGCAGGTCTGCCTTGGGTTTAGCTTCCACTTGGAGCCCAGGATCTAGTTTACCATAGCACCATTGCCTTTCTTTGTTCCCCTAGTCCTAGGGTTGGTTGTGGCTTCCTCCCATTTTAATATCTGTTGTGCGTCACAGCCCACATTTGGTTACTCAAGTCTTTCATCATCTAGATAACCAATACCCTACATTAAATTCTTTCTTTTGAAATACCTTGAGTGTTTTCTGTTTTCTCAATGAATCCTGACTTATATACAAGGTCAATATTTCAGAAAGCAAAAGAATGGATTTTTTTTTTAAATAATGTCAACCTAGAAGGCAAGGGAAATAATAAGGACAATTCAAAGTTATACATTGTGCCTTAACCAGAAATCAAAATTAGTACTAAGAAATTAGTATTGGGTAATAAAAGATAGGGATTCAGCATATACCTAATTTGTGCACAGAAAAAGATGCCACATGATGATTCCCATCCCCCCTGGATCAACTGTTAAATGTTTTTGTTCTAACTGAAATTTGGGTGATGCCAAATATCATATGAGAAGAGTAGAGATAAGCAAATGATCTTTCACAAATAGACTTTAGAAGGTTTCAGTAACTAAAGGTTTCAGTTTCCCTTTTAATACTGACTATTAATGTGCTTTTTTCCCCTAAATTTTGAAAAGAAAATTTAGATGGACCAACTTATTATAGTCACATACAAATAATCATGGGAAAAGATAATCTTCACTGCATCCAAAAAATGGGGAAAAATGTCTCTATAGCAACAACAATTAATGGCCATTTTTAGTAGAACATATTTCCTTTAATGAATTAATGAATGATTTCAGTGAATAGATATGCCCTAACTGGGATACAGAAACTACAGCGTTAGTTGTTTGTTTTCATTTTCATGGAGATGAGTTCCTTTTTACATTTTATCTTAAATGTATTCCAAGGAATTACTGTTATGACACACCATTCCACTTCTGAAGTTTTACTTATAAGAAAGGAAATTCTACACACTTAGTAAAATCATCTATTAATTAATTTTATGCAAATATTAAGAGTAGAGAGACATATTTCAGGCTTATGATGTTAAAGATCCAAATAAACTTTAGACAGACAAATTCAGTTACTCAGTATAGTGAGAATAAGAGCCCATTTTTCTGATTATACACACGGAATCATAGAATTTAGCTCTAGAAAATGAATCACATTATTATTTTGTACTGTATACACAAATCATTAAATTAATGCTGACTGGGACATACATACAAGAAAATTAAGCTAACAATCATAATTTCAGACTGAAAGAGACTATAGAAATAAATTCAACTCTTATTTTTCTAACAAGGAACCTGAGATCAAGAGGGATAAGTAGTTCAGTCAGGGGTATAGATCCCAGTGTCTCCTAAAGTCAGAGTAGATAACATGTTACCATAAACAAGATTACATTAAAATAAGGAGAGTTTAATTCTAGGTGCAGGTTTTGACTGCTAGTCATAATGCTGTTAGTACTTTAGAGAATGTCAGGGTACTTGGGGGAAATATACATTCATAAACATATTGCCATATGAGACATAGACCAAAAGAAAAAAAGACAACATTACAGTCCCCCCAAACCCTCTGCTCCTCTCCCGCACAGAGCAATGCAGATCATTTTAATTCTTCATTTCCTGAAACAAATGTAGCAGTGCCTACCACTAAATACAACTAGAGAGGCTAAATCAAATTTTAAGCAAGTGAAAATTCAGAAAGGTGCAGTGGTAGTTTTTCTCTGAGAAATTTATTTCTTATTACTATTTTTTTGGCTTGTCTGGATTTCTGAGATTAAAAAAGAAATCAAAGATTGAATATTAAATGCTGTTTTATGTTGCAGTACTTACTAACAATAAACTATAAAAAGACTGTAAAATCTAATTAAACTTTATTAAATATATTGAAGTTAAAGGTGGTTTTATGTGATAAATTGTAAGTGTAGCTTTCAGCTCTCGTAAAGATGGTTTTATGGAACTATATTTAAGAGATTAAATTTTGAAAAAAGATTTTGATTAAATCCACTGATGAATTAGAATGAAATAAGAGTATATTACTGTGTGTAAAGAATGTACATGTTTTTTGTATATTGCTATATTCCCGAGGTAATATAGTAAGAATGGCTTTTGCAGTATATCAAAGAAAACCTATATTCAATATGTTGAATGAAAGTTATCATTTTGTATCTATAACAATAGAAATATTTGTTTCTAAATTAAGATTGAAAGGTCTTTAAATCAGTTTGTATTTCAGGTCACTTTACTAGATTTTGGCTGGAGGAATGCATTTAAAGAAGTGTCTCTTCCCATGGCACATTGCATAACAACTGCAGTTGAAGATTTTTCCACAAAAATTCTCCAACAGGAACAGAATGAAAAGTCTTCAGCTGTGAGCTATGCTATGAACCTTGTCAATGTCCAGCAAGTTTGGCAAGATAGCCACATGTTTCCTGAGGAGGAACAACCAAAGAAAATTGCAAAGGCAAGTATCAAATGAATTCCTTTTAAACTGCTGACAGGTATGATGGTATTTCTTTTCTTCTTTCTTTCTTTTTAATATGAGGCATTGCAAGAGGAAACTTTAGATCAAATGGTGGCATTTCTTGTCAGACTCTTGATACTTGAGCCAGTACCAGTCGTCTTCTCTGCTGTCTAGGGGACACTGCTACCTAAACCGCTCATACCTCTTGATAGCTTTTTGCTCCCTTGGTCTGAGGCAACCTAAAAGGAGCCTCTATGACACCAGAGATAACTGGGAAAACTTCCTGTTTTGGTTATACCCTTGAAGAACTCCAGGAGACATTTAGGAGGTTAAAGGAGATATTACCTGTCTATTCTTGGTTTGGGCAATTTTAAACTCTTTCTTTACACCTTACTTAAGGTGAAAGAAGTAAGTCTGATACTAATGATATAACATTAGATATATACTAGATCAAATGGTGGCATTTGATATGCTATATCATTAGCATCAGACTTACTTCTTACCTTGTTCTTTGAAAGTCATTGAATATTCTGAAAATAGGAAGTAGATAAATACATTATTAGGTCCACAATGAGTTCAGCAGCCTATATTGTGGATATTTTTAAGAGTCCCTAGTGATGACCTCATTCTACTGCTGTCACCTGGAGGTTCCAGAACATTCCCTAGGGAGTTCTATTGGCTGATTTGATATGGAGGTAAGCTTTGCCTTGCCACCTACCATATCTCCCTCTTCCATTAGAGTATATACATAATATATAGTGAAAAGCCATACATCACTTCTGAAAGTTGCTGACCCTTCAGCAATAAGAAGATGCAACATGAGAAAGCTTGTTTCTTCTAGACTATTTAAATGAAACTGATATTTATATGTGATGTTTAAAAAGATCATCTATGGAAATGTAGAGAAAGAAAATTATGGTAAGTTCAAAAATAATGTAGACATTAATATTAAGAATACTTATTTTATGACTTTTATTACCTCCAAATAAAGGTATTGTCATGTAAAGCTGGTTCTTGAGTTTTTTATAATGTCTCTCTGGTAAGTATGATGTTTGAAGGTTATAGGTAGAGAGGCATCATTTTGGTATTTCCTTATTTGACATGAAGCATTAACTTTCTACAACTGAGAAATTGATTATTATAAAGCTGTGTCATTGTATTTATGTTTGATGCCAAATTCATTACTTAGGAATTTGGCTCCACTGTACATAAATTACACGGTGCTGTCAGAATACAAATAACTCAGCGCCACATTTATTTCTCCCTAGTTTTGTTCTGACATCATGGAAAACCTTGACACCATGCTTCCACTGGCTCTGGCATGCAGAGATGATTCTTTTCAGGAAATTAGAGCAAACTTGGTGGAGGCCTGTTGCAAAGTGGCAACAGCTGTCCTGGCAAGACTGCAAGAGAGAGGCAAGGAGGTTCCTTCCAAAGCACCCCTGAAAAACCTGCACATACTTCTCTCTACAGCAGTGTACATCTTCCAGCATTTCACACACTATGATAATTTGATGAAAGAAACTACTAAGAAGTGAGTGTCAAATTAAGTTAATGGCTATGCTTAAAGAAACATGTAAACTTTAGATATCAAGGAGTGAGAAAATTGACAAGGAGAATTGTTATTTTCATTTTTCTTGACTAGGAAATGTCAAAAATGTGAAACATGGGATGTATTAAACCGGGTACATAGACAGTAAGAAAATTCACCTCTATACTGACATACTCAAAGGGGCATGTTGTAATGACATCATTAAATATACCCCTTCCATTTTGCAAGGCACATTATACCAACCACACTGTTTTTGTCCACGTTTGTATTTATTTGTGAAATATTCACTTGTCTCTTATCTCTAAGCCGATGAGCTGTTAGGAACTACTGTAGAAAATAAATGCATCTTAATCTATTCTAGCAATCAATGCAAACATATTGCAGGACATCTATTTAGTAATAAACTATTCATAGTATTTGAAGACAAAACATCTACCAATCTTGATTCTCATGTATTAGTAGCCTAAAATAAGATGTTTTCCATAGAGATAAAAATTATCACAGGTGTTATCACAGTCTTTCTGGTTATACTTGTATTGTACAGAACTTAAAACAGCACCTTGTAAAGGGAGTACATGAACTTATCAGTCCAGTGTGACCCCAAGTAGCTATTTGATATTCTTTATTCAGCCTTCACAGTCTCGTAGTTATGAAAGAAAGCAGTGTACTCTAAATAGCTGAAGATAAATGACATTTCTTTAATTCCCATAAATAGTCAGATTGCAATTTATACTTGGTTTATAAACAAAATGTGTCAGAAACACTTAATTTCTTTAGGATATTTTTAAACAGTTATGAGATAATTGACATCTACAAAATTACAATTTTTTTTAAATAAAAAGAGTGTTTTTTGGGATATGTGATAGCTTTATAAAAGTTGGTTCTGACAAGTGTATGTTGTTCTCTAGTAGTAAGGATAACCTAATGCCTAAATAATACACTGATTTCTAATAATAGGCTTACAAAGAATATTTTTTGTTTTGAACGATGTATTGACAGTGCAGTTTATCTCAAGTTGAAGTGCATATTTGTAGAACAACAGATGTAGGTCTTCAAAGGACTTGCAAAACAAAGACAAGCTTGCTTTTTTTCTTTTCTTTTCTTTTTGGAAAGTGAATGTGGATGCAGACTTACTTCAGCATTAGGAGGAAATGAATGATTGATATCTAATAATCAAAACCACTTGTAGTACTAAAAATTGTTGCCTCCTACTGCACAGGCCTTAAATCTCTGCCTCTTTGATCATTCCCTCTGAACAGACCCATATTCCTGGTGCCTGTCCAACGATATCAGGAATTCATCAACACTCTACAGTTTCAGGTTACAGACTACTGCGTCAGAGTTTGTGCTACAAGCATTTTACAGGATGCTGAGAGCCACCACTGGGATGACTACAAAGCTTTTTATGAGGTGTGAAGTTAAGTTTACTATCCCTTCCTTTTTACACAAATATGTTTTACTGCCTACCTGCTTTCTGGCTAATTAGAAACATGAGTTTGGCATTACTAACACATGAAGGCTGTTAGGATAATATTTTTTAAATATTGAATTTGTACTTAGCAAAAACACTGTTTTTAAAAACCTGAAATAAATTAGACATCAGAACTCTCCTTCTGCTTGAAAGTAAAAATAACTTAATTTGAGCTGCAATGTTGCAGTGCTATGTAAGGTGTAATATAATGAGATACAATGAAAATTCAAAAAGATAACAAACAGCAAAAACCTGTAATATATTTTTTCCAAAGGGACCAGTCATGGGTATCCTTGCCTTTTTTTCTTATTGTGTATTTCCATCTGTGTTTGATAAATACTTTTTATTAAGGAGCTTTATTCTTTATACTTATTTTGTTCCCTTCTCATTGTTCTTATGAGTGTACTTTAAGACCCATCTGATCATTTGTAACTTACCTATTTTCATTTAGCCATGTTTTGAAATCTCAAATTTCTACTAAATTAAAGTCTAATGATTCCCCGGGTAACCAAACCAAGGATCAATTAAAATTATTCATCATCAAGCTTTATTAGTTTATCTTCCCCTAGACCCCACAAATTATGCACAGATCACAATATTTTAAATTCCTTGAAGTTGATTTTAGGGAAGGATGAATCCTCTATACTATCTTAATAAAAGATAATAGGGCTTTTTTAAAAAAATTTCAACAGCCAAGTTCAATTTCATGGTTTTTCCATTTCAACTTTTTGTCTGAATTAAAGTTTATGATTTGTGTTTTTCCTGATTGTTCTAGCCTTTATAGGGTATTAGAAAAACAGTGGCGTTTTGTTCAACTGTTATTCTTGTCACCTCCCTGGCACTGAAAGTTCTTGTGGCTCCATTTATGCCTGAGTTATCATCATAAATGTTGCTACCACACAGAGGAACAACTTATAAAAAGCTCTATAAAAGGACTTTCCACTTTTTCTAAGGCCATTTTATCTCTTCTTTAGAGGCCCTTCCTAGATAGTTTTTTTTTTTGCAAGAGCATCCATATAGGGTTTTCCAAGCCTGACACACTTCAAACAGTAGTGGTAGCAGTGAGCAGAATGAGGGAAAAAAGTGGTATGGTGCAGCTGGTAGCCTGAGATAAGAATGAACGTATTGGTCTTCTCCTCTCCTGGCAGCTCACAGCCTCCTTATTTGCCTTGAGGTAAACAGAGAGGTTGAAAATGAATCCATCTCATGTTTCAAACTATTTCAACATGTCAGGCTACTAATGATAATTTCATATGATATTTAGTGAAGAGCAGTTATCTCAGTATATGTTCAATACAGGTGTATTTTGTTTTATACGAATTGGGAACTAGAATAGTCGTACAGTATAAATAATAAGTGGATGCATTGAGAACCCGTTATTCAAGTTTCCAAGTATTAAAAAAAAAAAAAAAAAAAAAGAAACAACCAAATTACCATGTAACATGCTGCTTTTATGTCTTATGACAAGGCTTTAGCTTCAGAGACAGAAATAATGAGATAGTTACCCTGTGATTACATGGTACTGTAGCTTCCATATACCTACATGGTCAGTAGTTACAATTTAATTGCAGAGTTAGTGGTTGCTATTTTTTCTCAGAAAAATAAGACGGTACTACTTTTCTGTTTACCAAAAATAAGATCCTTCTAAAAATAGCACAAATTTAAACTGTTTTGACTATACTCCTTTCTCCTCCTCTCCCTGTTACTCCAACTGATTTGTGAAAAAGAAATAGCATGTTTTTGGCAGGCTGGTATTGAGAGGAAAGGAGATGATGCTGTCTGACTGGAGGAGAAGGATAAGATTGAGATCTCAGGGGAACTTATCACCATGTGCGGAACACAGTAGAGAAATAGTAAAAGATATGGAACAATATTCACTCATGTTTTGTGATAACAAGTGAGCCCTAGATATGTTATTTCCATTCTCTAAACTGTCAGGTTGTGAAAGTCAAAGAGTTAGGTATCTCTCTGAGGAGGTGTTGGTCAGATGGCACAGTGGGTGTTCAGATTACATGTTCAAAATTAAGCTTTTAGTAGAGTTGACATCTGCTCAATTTCAGAAACTTGTGTTTTCCAATAGTCAAAGAATAAGGAATTGTCTATTCAAAGATAATATTGAGTGGCTTCTATAATAAAATGCAGCTGCTTGTTTCCTGATATATAATCTAAATAAAAGCTCACATCTGTTTACATTATAGTGGATCTGCAAAAATAACAGATGTTTACTAGCAGAATACTTTTGAAATGACAACAAATGGGGAAACAGGTCAGAAAAAATAAATGAATCACATTTAGTTTAATGAAAACCTATGCACATATTGAAGTTGTATGCATTTTAAAAAGAATCGTTGAATCAAAGACCAGGTTGAATATTTTTAAGTAAACATGAAGTTTTTATAAAGTATTAAAAATTAACAAGTACTTCTTTACAAGAAGATATCTGTGTGCCTAAAATTATCTTTATTTTCTCATTTATTGCTAAAAGGAAGCTATTAAGGAAATTGGTTTTTATATTCTGAAAATTATGAGAATTACTATTGATCACATTATAAGCAGTCATTCATTGCCAAGGGAAAAGTTAGTATAAATTGTTCATGCTAGCCACTATATCAGCTAGGCTTAGTTTTGTTTTCATTTACATGCAAACACAAAAAGTTTGAGAGAATCAACCTCTAACTCCTTAGTTTAAAAAGAATTCTTTATCATAGGACATATCACAAAGAAAGCATATGAAACCATTAATTTTGCTGCCTCACTATTAATTACATACATACATCTTTTTCTTAAGCAGTTTAGATGTGTGTGTAGTTAGGAAGTCAGAAGTCAGTAATTCAAATCCTCTTTGGTTTGAACTTGACATTTTGATGCCCAAGTTACCTTCTTAAGGAAAAAAAATTCTACTCTTTTATAAAAGTCATTTAAAAAGATAATAATTATAAATTATTATTATCACAGTGGCCGCGAAAGATTTTAATAACTGAAGAAACTACCAGAAGACGAGTATAGTAAGAAAATACTTAAAGATGTATCTGCTTAGCAAACCATCAATTTTTGGTATAAGAGAACAGCAGCTATTTGTAGACAACTTTATTTTTAATATAAATAGTGGGCAAAGCATAAATTTTATGGCAAAGAGAATTACTTAGTGCTAAAATAGGAAATTTTACCAGTTTAAATTTTTATATATTAACATAGTAAGGATAATATTTGAAGACTGTATCCTATACTTTATTTCAAATAATCTTTTGATCTGATTTGAAGAAAATGAGGTCAACAACTAGCAAACCTTCCCAAGAGCATGTTACCTAATTAATACTTGCAAATCACTTGAGGCTACTTTATCCTCTCTGCCTGTTCCTCTTGGCCTGGGCCACTGTTGGGTCTCCCTGTGCACTCAGGGAAAATTAAGTGCACAGAAGAAATCTGTAAAGGGATAGAAAAGAATGAGAATCTGGTCCCTTGGAAGTATGAAATGCCATAAAAATGCTAAGAAATGGTGAGACTATGTACCTAGGATTTTCAAAAACTTAAAAAATTAGACCTCTATGGTATCCATTGATAGAGTGGTACTGTTATTAAAATGCCATAGGTGAATAGCCTAATGTAGTAATCTTTAGTAGTTATACATCCCACTTCGTTTCATGAATATTGATAAGATTATAGTGTGCAAGTTTATTTTACTTCTGTCATTTCTTATAATGTGAAATCTGATTTATAAAATTAACTCAATGGTACAAATAGTCTCAGAAAAATATACCTTCATTAACAATTTAAACAGATTTTAATTTTAGAAGAATCAGTCCATTATCTTAAACTACCTAGCATGACTTGTTTAGCAACTATAAAGCTGTTTCAAACTAAATTTTAAACTGTAGGCCAGGAGTAGGTAAATCAAGGATATGGTAGGTTAAATGCTTGTGGTCTGGATTTGCACTAGAATATCTGGTCTTGTAATTGAAATAAAACATATGTTCTTTTGTCAATAAGGATGTTTAACATCTAGTCAAAAATCTTTCCTGGTCATCTAGAGTGTCAGACTCTCCAGCTATTTCCTTTCAGCCTGAACTAATTAGGTTCATAGGAAGTGAACTGACATTTTGGAAGATGTAATTCTATTGTTTAATGTGTGCTGATTTTGCCAGGGGGAAAGATGCTCCTTCTCACTCCAGATGTGGCATTATTTCTTCTGGGCTCTTCATCATGATCTCTGGACCATTCTGCCCTCTAAGTTAGCCCAGGAGGTTCTGGCAGAAGTGCTGGAGAAATCTTTGGGTCTACTGGCCTCCAGATATGCTCGAGCCCATCCCAGTTATAAGAGAACTCCACAGATAAGGTAATTGAAGTTCTGAAAACTACTACTTTTCAAGAAAACTTTTTTTTTTTTTTAGTCAGCATACCGCAGAGTGTACTTCTGAATCTCATGACCCAACTCCTTGTGTATTTAACATGTTCCTAACATCTGAAAGGAAATTGTTTTCAATTCTTCTGAGGTATTTAAGTGGAAAGTTGAATTCAAATTGAAACAACTTTGCTCTTATTTCCTCTTAAAATTGCCTAAAGAATCCATTTGTTTCTATGAAATGATTCAAGATGTCCTGTAATCTGGGATATATATATATACACACACAAAAAAATGTTAATAAGATAAAGAGAGATAATTAAGATCCTGAAATTGATAAAAAAAAAAAAAAACAGCCATGCTGTGATGGAGCAGTTAATTTGACATTGAGCTTCTGGGAACCAAGAGATTTTAGTAGTGGTGTTTTTAAAACCTTTAAATATACAAGTTTATCTTCATTAGGGAAACTAGTTTGTCTAGTAATTTTTCTTCTTAATATATTCCAATTCCCTCTTTCCTCTTTTCCTTTATTTTTTTCTTTTCTCTTCACTATGTATTATTAAAAGCCAGTTAACAATATTGCAGAAAATGAGGCGCACCAGTTACTAGGCTTTAAATTGGAGACTGAAATACAGCACAATTCTATGAGTTATATAGGCAATGAATATTTTACAAATGTCCTTACATGACAACAATGATTTACATGAACAGAAGACTTTTATTTTATAAATACTTTGTCTAATATGATTAAGACCTGTCATTTATACTTTTTTTTTCCAGGTTTATTTTAGGAGAAACCTATATACATCAGAAGCTTTTATGTACTTATTTTTTGGTCAGAAGAAATCATTTTCGGACCATGTTGTAAAGTATATGGCAATCTTAAGGGCATTTAGGTCCTGCTACGGTGTTTCATAAATATGGTATTTTACACAAGATGTTTTGAATTACAGGCCAACTGTTTTAAAAAATTGAACTCTGAATAGTTGGAAAATTCCTTTTGAGAGGAAGGAATTCCTTCATTCTTTTTCTCTTGTAGTATGAATCACATTTGACTATGAGGTGGCAAGTCATTATGAGGTATTTTTAAAACCAGTTTTACTGTTAGCTTATCAAAAAGTTAGTATATTTAATTAATTAACTGTACCATAGAGAATTTGATTTTCATTTTCTGGATGGTTGCATTAAAATGCCATGCAAAGCTAGATTTATTGCTTCTAGTTTTGATAAGTAAAACATATATTTTTATTTGAATGGTTAATCCTAAACCATCATTATTGTGGAAATCAGATAATTTGTGTGTGCATGTGTATCTTGAATGAGTAATTTAAATTAGCATTTAGGGAAAGTTAATATAAACTACAATTATACCTTCTTAAAGATTATTATTGTTGCTTTTGGTATTCTAATAGCCTGTAAAATCATATGTATGATTTATATGTTATATATGTATATTTATAACATTAAAAAAATTTTTTGTAGTTGTAGATGGACAGAAGGCCTTTATTTTATTTGTTTTTATGTGGTGCTAAGGATCAAACCCAGTGCCTCACACATGCTGGGCAAGTGCTCTGCCACTGAGCTACAGACTCAACCCTATGATATATATTAATATAGAAAAAATGATTACATATAACACATTTGAGGTCTAAATATAATTTTTTAAAATCTCCAAACTTATTTTTTTATCATTTAAAATTTCTATCTTATATTGCTTCTGCTCTTAATTTAAAAGCAAAAAGGAATATTAACTGAGGTTCAATTTAGTCATATACCAAAAAAAAATACCTTTAAATGTATCTCTGGGTTTCTACTAAAACTCAAGAAAAGGGAGGCAGGATGGCGAGAGGAGTTAATAGGCACGGGGAACAGTAGGATAGGAGGAATAACTTCTAATGTTCTAGAGCACATTGGGACAAAAATTAATTGACTATTTCAAAATAGCTAGGAAGATTTTGAATGTTCTCAAAACAAAGAAATGATATATGTCTAAGGTGATAGATGTGCCAGTTACCCTTATCTGATGTTGAAATGTTGCACTGTATACCATTAATATGTGTAACTACTCTGTCAATTAAAAGATACATTAAAATTTTTTTTAATTTAAAAGCTCAAAGCTTAGAAGATGGAAACAAAGAAATAGTTTCACAAATAAATAATACAGCACATTTTCTACAAATTTATTAACACTAGAAATCTCTGAAAGTACAAGCATTTCCATTTGTGCTTTCTTATCATTTCTTCTTATCTCCCAGTTGCTGGGAGAACATGCTACCCCACATATTGTAACCTTTGACAACTTAGACATGGATAAAGAGACTTGTTCTGCTCTCAAACTTTCACCTACTATGTATATATGGCTAATAGCAAATTTTTCAGCTAGCTTCTCTTTTGCTCAGTATAATTTAAAGGACAGTTTCTTGAGCTCCTGGAATAGAATCTTGATAATGCAATGTTAACGTCTTATAAAAAGCATTCCTAGAATACTATTATAAATCTTAACCATCCCTAACATAATGGTATTATGGAATGTATAACACCAGAAACTCAAAAGGTATCTTTGATGCTTTCTCTTTTTGATCTCTGAAGCTCTAACATCTAACCAAATCTTTTTATTCTTACATATGCTTAGTACAAGAGATATGAAGGAAAGTGTATATACCAAGCAGAAAGATTATTTTAACATGATTTCCCTCTTTTTCTTTCCAATAGACTTGATGTGACAACAATTTTAATATGCACTGAGAACATGTTATGGTCAATTTGTACATCTGTACAAAACCTCTTGAATCCTCATGAGTCTAAAGATGATAAAATTTTTAAAATCCATACCCATTGTAATAATCTGTTTACAACATTAGCCATTTTGACTTCACCATTAACAGAATTATATCAGTAAGTATCAAATATATTTTATTTTTAACTATAATTGTATATAAAATAATGTATTTAACAAAGCTATTTTCATAGCACCTACTGAATTATGTTAAGTACCAAATAGAAATTTTCTGAAGTGCATTTTTGATATTGTGAATTGGGCCATTCTATAAAACTAACCCCAACCAATAAGGGTTTCTCAATTCTCAAACTAATTTAGTCTCCCAATATGTATTATGTCTGTCTCTATTTATAGGTCAATCCCATTCAATTGACAAGTTTCCAATGTACTTGGAGCATTTTAAGTTTTACTGTTTGAGTTATTTTAATGGGTTGATTGATTATCTTAGTCATTGTTTGATATTCTGTGAAAAACAAAATCATATTTAGTTGCTTTTGGCTCGCTTTAAAAATATGTTTTATTTTTAAATTTTATATAATTAGGTCTAATAAAAAATAAATTTTAGAAAATTGTTCTAAAATATGCACAATTCTGAATGAGACCTAATGGTGGCATACTTTCATAAATCTGCTATAGATGTGCTTTTTTCATCCCTCCAGTACTGGGGATTGAACCCAGGGATACTCTACCATTGAGCCACATCCCTGCCCCTATTTATCCTTTATTTTGAGATAGGGTCTCACCAAGTTACCCAGGCTGGACTTAAGCCTCGGCTTCCTTTCTCAACCTCCAGTATAGCTGGATTACAGATGTGCACTGCTATATCTGACTGGATTTGCACTTTAGTGTCTTAACTGATAATAGCAAGTGGAAATCAAAATGAGTAATTACTTTGAAAAAAATGTTAAATATTTTACTTAGCTAAACAAATAAGATTAAGAGAAATTAAAACTTTTGAACTACTTTTGATTTCTAGTTAATTTAAGTTTTTAATATTATAGAAGAGGTTGGAATAGATCTTATAATTAAAACATTGATATTTTATATAAATCCTCTAAAATCATCCTTTAATAATGAAAGACTAAGTAATTGTATGTTACTAGTTACTTGGATAGTAAAAAATTTATGTAACATTTCTATTTCTTAGACTAAACTAGGTAAAGTGTTCCTTCCTGTAACATTCTGGTAAGAGTGGCATACAAATCTTGATTTTCCATGAATTTTAAGACTTTTGTGTCAGATATTCTAAGAGTAATTAACAACGTTGATTGCAATTTTCCTATAATTTTCATCTATTCTTTCACTGTCAACAAAGCCATTGTTTACAGGTTGTTCCTTCCAGCAATCCAAGTTGAGAATTAATTTTAGAAATGGACAATTCTTTTAGAAAGGGGAAGAAACAGTGAGATAAATCACCATAAGGTTGAGATTATATAGATAATGCTTCATAATCATAAAAAGCTTAAGTCTGAAGCCCATAATAAGTCCTGCTAAACTAAACTGATTTACCATAGATGAAAAAAAATTGCTGTGCTTTCGGTTCAGTGGGTCAGTTCATCTAAGAGGAAGGCCCTGTGAAAATCAGGAACAAAGTTGACAAATTTCATGGATTTGTCATGGTGAGCAATATTGAATTTCATGGTTTGTCACAGATGAATTGAAAAATTTTAACCCCCCAATGCATATGTAAAACAAATAAATTATTATCAGAGATTGCATACTTTAATAATAATAATGTAATATGTACACTCATTATTGTTAACCTATGGCCTTTTGACACATTTTTTAACAACTATACAAGTACTCAAATCTCTGTGATTTGTGCATTAGATAGTACACTGTAACCTCATTCAGCAAATTTAAATTGCTAATTTCAATCAGGATTACATTTATAACATTTTATATCAACCATTGCCTCTGGATTTTTTTTTTTTTTTTATTGAACACAAATGGAGTACAGCTATTGTTTCACTGGTTGTACACAAAGTAGAGTCACACCATCTGTGCATTCATGCATTTACACAGGGCAATGGTATCTGTCATACACTCTGTTATTAATTTTACCCCCCACCCGCCCCCACCCCTCCCTTCCCTCTATGCTAGCTATCTTTCCTCCATTCTTGCCATCTTTCCCCCCCACATTATGCATCATCATTCATTTATCAGAGAGACCATTCGGCTTTTGGATTTATGTGATTGGCTGATCTCACTTAGCATAACAGTTTCCAACATCATCCATTTACCTACAAATGTCATAATTTTATTCTTCCTTATAGCTGAGTAATATTCCATTGTGTATATATACCACAGTTTCTATAGATAGCGATATTGCTTTCAAGCATGAATAAAAATCTAGATATACTTAAATTCCTTTTAAATATTCCTCCTTTCAAAAAAAAACCCACAAATTTTATCCTTTCACATGGATTTAAATTGTTTTTCTAGAATATTCTAAACTTTGAGATAAATTTTGCTTTTTGTTGACAGAGGAAATCTACAAAGCAGCGTGTTCTTTACCTACTAAGGAAAAATATATGTATTTTGCAAAAGTCCTATTGACTTATTGAGCTTCTTTTCACAGCTGGAAAATGAGATTGTCATATTATTAGCATTGTAGGAAATTTTATCTCTATATTATATTGCAAAATTAAAACATGCTTTGAGGATTGGTAAATAGTAATAATCAGATGTTGATAACATTGAATTTTTGTAAATTGTACCTGCTGTTCGTTTCCTATGTGATAGTCCTTTTTAGAAGGTGACTACCTTTATTTCAAGATAAATGGAATGTGCTTTCCTTCTGAGCTTAGTGTAGGGCCACTAAATTCCCAGGGCAGGATTACATGATTTTAAAATCTTTTCAGGAAAAATGCATTTGCAGAAAATGTGTGTTCTTTTAAAACTTGCCTTTGTAGATTTCTGTTAGAATATTGTAAAAGGAGTGCTTTAGATTTGTCTTCTAGGGAAAGAGACGTAATGAAATATACAGTATTTACTGTGTTTTCTCCACAGTGCTTAACACTTGTAGTTCTTTTGTGAAGACAGTTGAACTGCATTTGGAAGCATCCTCCCTTGCATATCCACATATCCACAGTTATTTGTCTCCTATGTTGCACTTTGCTTGCATAGATTATTAGTTTTAGCTTGTATATAGCAAGTTAAACATTAATTCCTAGAGGGATTTGGGTGTTGACTCAGTGGTACATACAAGGTTTGAGTTCAATTCCCAGCACCCACACCCCAAATTAATTCCTAAAGTTCTAGGTAAATGCAATTTGATTTCAATTCAATCTCATTGCCTCTCTATGCCCTATGATTAAGCACAAAGGATACAATAGTAAGAAAGATGTAATATCTGTCCTCAAATAATTTAGCAAAGACTGATAAAATTTTTAATTAAATAAGTTTTAATTTTATTTTAAAATTAAATAATTTTTTATATTTCCAAAATATTTTGATGTGTCATATCAAAACTCCTAAAAGTAGAAACTTTTTGAGGAAGTTGTCCATTCCAACATTAAATAACATTGAAGAGTAGGATTCCAGTAAAAGTACCAACCTACCAGTCAGAGGCTAAGCCCATCAGAAATAGGTTAAAGTGCTGCTCAGTAAGCCAAGGGATAGTAGTCTTATCTTGTCTTCCCTGTGGAGGCACTCACAAGATTTTAGATCAGTGAATTCCAATGGTATTTCAATGCAGGGTGCGTAGCTCTGTTTCAAACTAATATTAGGTCTTTTGAGATTATGATCTTTGACTGCATTTGTTTGTTTTGTTACATTTTTGCTTTAAAACTGTTTCACTGTCCCTCAAAAATCAAAATATTTTGGACTAAAACTTTGTTTTTCATATCATTTGGAAAACAGGAAGTTCCTTAAGCGTTAAGCATAGAGTATGCTTATGTAAAATGTTGAGCATATGGTCTTATGACCCAGCAATGAAAACAAGAGTCTTCACAAAGATCACAAAGATTCAGTCAGGAATGTTCATAGAAACATTTTTCATGATAGCACAAAGTGGAAGCAAACCGAATACTCATTAACTGATAAAGAAAATGTGGCACATGTATTTAGTGGAATATTATTCAGCAATAAAAACAATGTATTAATATGTGCTATACTAGGAATTGACCTTAAAAACATTATGCTATTTGAAAAAAGCCAGACACAAAAGAACCCTTACTGTTTGGGTCCATTAGAAAAATCCAGAATAGGTATATCCATAGAGAAAGAAAAGAGATCATTGGTTACCAAAAACTGAGGGGAGAGGGGAATGGAGAGAGAGTGCTAATGGGTATAGAGCTTCTTTTAGGGATAATGAAATGTTTTAAAATTAGATAGTGATGAAGTTATACAACTGCGATTATAATAGAAACCTTTTAATTGCATACTTTAAATGTGTAAATTTTGTGGCATGTGAATTATACATCTTCATAAATCAGTTAACATTTATATAGATTTATTGGAAATAAAATATTTGAAATGTTAAAAATAGTCTGGCAGAATGTAAAATGATCCAGAAAATGACATTTCTTTCCATTTTGTTTAGAAGCAGGTAGATACTTTTGCATGCCTCCCTCTAAATATTATTTTTAAGGGGAAATAACTTTTTTAAAAAAATGCACAAAACCAAACAACTTTGTATGTGGGAAAGCACTGGGAAAGAATTTTGGAGATGACCTGCACCTCAGCTATTTACTGGCTGCTTCCTGCTGTACCCTGGAGTCCAGTCTTATTTTCTCTCCACCATTTGTCCTGTTCTCCACCTGCCCTGTGGCTATGTGCTCTTCAAATTCATCTTCCATTCCACTAAGCATGCTCTGGCAATACCTTCTATTTATCCCTTTTTTTTTCCTACCACATATTTACTGTGGATCAACTATAGACCAAGCACTGTGCCATTTTCTAATTTAAAAATCATCATTTTCTAACCTCAGAGTGATTTTTGTTATGAAAAATCCAAGCCAGGGGCAGGAGAAACATAGGGAAGCATAATTTACTCTAATATTACTAAATCTCTCATTTAAGCAACAACTTATGGCCCCAGAGGTAACACTTTTTTTTTTTAAGCAAATAAGTGAATTAGAACTCAGTTTAAATCTTGAAGTGGATTGAATTTGGTTGTTTCTACATATTCATAATGGCTTTTCAAAATTTTTAAAAATTTTTTTTATTCATTTAATTTTGATCCATTAAACACAAATGGAGTACAGCTATTGTTTCTCTGGTTGTACACAAAGTAGAGTCACACCATCTGTGCATTCATACATGTACACAGGGCAATGATGTCTGTCTCATTCTTTTATTATTCTTGTCCCCCTACCCCAACCCCATCCCTCTCTTCCCTCTATGCTATCTATCCTTCCTCCATTCCTGCCTCCCTTCTACCCCATATTATGCATCATCATTCACTTATCAGAGAGACCATTCGGCCTTTGGATTTTGGGGACTGGCTAATCTCACTTAGCATGACAGTCTCCAACATCATCCATTTACCTGCAAATGCCATAATTTTATTCTTCTTTATGGCTGAGTAATATTCCATTGTGTATATATACCACAGTTTCTTTATCCTTTTATTTATTGAAGGGCATCTAGATTGGTTCCACAATCTAGCTATTGTGAGTTGAGCAGCTATGAACATGGATGTGGCTGCATCACTGTAGTAATCTGATTTTAAGTCCTTTGGGTATAGGCCAAGGAGTGGGATAGCTGGGTCAAATGGTGGATCCATTCCAAGTTTTCTAAGGAATCTCCACACTGCTTTCTAGAGTGGCTGCACCAACTTGCAATCCCACCAGCAATGTATGAGTGTACCTTTTTCCCCACATCCTCGCCAACACCTGTTGTTGCCTGTGTTCTTAATAAAAGACATTCTAATTGGGGTAAGATGAAATCTTAAGGTGGTTTTGATTTGCATTTCTCTTATAACAAGGGATGTTGAACACTTTTTCATATATCTGTTGATTGCTTGTAGATCTTCTTCTGTGAAGTGTCTGTTCATTTCCTTGCCCCATTTATTGATTGAGTTATTAGTATTCTTGGTGTAAAGATTTTTGAGCACTTTTTAGATTCTGGAGATTAGTGCTCTATCTGAAGTGTGTGTGGCAAAGATTTTCTCCCACTCTGAAGGCTCTCTCTTCACATTGTTGATTGTTTCCTTTGCTGAGAAAAAGCTTTTTAGTTTGACTCTATCCCAATCATTGATTCCTGCTTTAGACCTCTGCAATGAGAACTACAGAACACTAAAAAAAGAAGTTAAAGAGCATCTGAGAAGATGGAAAGACCTCCCATGTTCTTGGATAGGCAGAACTAATATTGTCAAAATTGCCATACTACCAAAAGTGCTATACAAATTCAATGCAATTCCAGTTAAAATCCCAACAATGGACCTCATAGAAATAGCAATCAATCATGAAATTCATTCGGAGGAATAAGAGACCCAGAATAACTAAAGCAATTCTTAGCAAGAAGAGTTAAGCAGGGGGTATCACAATACCAGACCTTCAAATATACTACAGAGCAATAGTAGCAAAAACAGCATGGTATTGGCACCAAAATAGACAGGTTGATCAATGGTACAGAATAGAGGACACAGAGACAAACCCACATAAAGACAGGTATCTCATTCCTGTATTTGGCTCCTTGACAAAGGAACCAAAAACATACAATGGAGAAAAGATAGCCTCTTCAACAAATGGTGCTGGGAAAACTAGAAATCCATATGCAGCAAAATGAAACTAAACCCATCTCTCTCACCCTGCACAAAACTCAACTCAAAATGGATCAAGGACCTAGGAATTAGACCAGAACCCTGCTCATAATAGAAGAGAAAATAGGTCCAAATCTCCATCATGTTGGCCTAGAACCAGATTTCCTTAACATGGCTTTTTATTTTAGGACTATCAAAAAGGCTTACATGTCATTGGTTTTTAGTGCTGTCTCGATAGTTCAGTTTCAAACCAATTCTCCTCCTAAGGTTGTGGACTTCTCTTGGTATGTTTACTTATCACCAGGTAACCTCAGTATGTACAGATGAAACAAGAAGTCCACCCCTTACCACTCTACCCTGCTAGAGTTTACATCCTTGGGCTACTTTTATTCATTCATGGGGGTTTATTCCATTAATGTCATGTGAGAACCAATCCTCCTGGGAGGGATGGCCAAAGTCAGAGTGGCACAAGAAAAGCATAAAACCCAGCTAACTCTTTTTAGCTTTCAGTTGTTCTCACTTTTGATGTGCCTTGGATTTATTTCATCCCAGCATCTGGCTACATAAGCCCAAGAAGCCAATCAGATTTGTTAAGGAAAAAAAGGAAAAGTTGCAAACATGCAGATCAGAAACCCAAAAGACAAGGCATCTAAAGTAGGGAGTGAGGCAGCACTACAGTGTGGTAGCCAGAGGCAGTGTTGTATTAATGAGAGGGAAGGTGCATGGCTCTCTGATGTTGGAGGAAGGACAAGGGCAAGGAATTTCCCAAATTCACTTTTTTCCCCTCAAGCAAAACCTATTTACAGCCTCATTTGGGAATGAGAAGAAAAATATTTTGCTTCAACCTATAGGCAATTACTTATTTTTAAGATATTTAAATGTGCTATATCAAAATTCATTTATGTGCTTGTGGAAAATACAATGCTATGGCCCATACGATTGTTACTTTATTCTTTACTATGAATTATTCAGAGCATCCTCTCTTTAACTGTATACCAAAACATCATTAGAGGTTATCTAATAGCTAGCTCATAATTTCATTCCCCCATTGAGGCTTGTGGGCCAATTTTCACCCTGTTATACTCTCCAGAATAATGAAACTAATTTGGGATCTTGCTGTGGAATTAAATGCTCATACAGATCCCACCCCCTCTGAGACCATAAACATCTGCCATAACGTCTCTTATAGCCAAATAACCTTACTATTACCAGTGTGACTGAGCAACTGTCAGTGGAGTAAAGAGTTTAGGTCCTGGCAGAAATGTCCTTGTAAAAACTGATTTGTCAGTGGTTTGAAGTCTTAGAAATTTTGGCACCAATTAGCCATTCTATTATTATTAGACCCTACATTATTTTTTCTAGTCTTGAGTATAACACTGTAACTTGGCAACCATTTAGACTATTAGGAATTCCATGTCAGTTTTGAGATAGTCATAAAACCTTCTTAAGAACTATTTACAACTGTTATCATGCTGAGCCCTTATCATATATAAGGCACTTGGCTAAATTCTTCATATGCATTATCTCACACTGACCCATTATTCCCTAATTTACAAATAAGAAGACTGAAGCTAAATAAATTGCTAAACATAATATATCAAATAAAAAGCATACCCAGGATGCTTGGGTATAACTGAGGCTGCTTGGCTCCATTGCTCCTATATGTACCCATACACTGTCTACAAATAACCTTCAGTGACCCTGTCCTTGGGGTATGGAGCAGACAAAAATACAACAACAAAATAATGATGATAAATGTAAAAGGATTAGAGGTGAAAGTCCTAGGGAGAAACAAAGCACAGTAGGAGTATAGAGAGGTGATGAGAAGGGATGTGTTTTAGACAGAGTGGTCAGGGAAGACTTAAAGAAGTTTCTGAGGTGGAGCAACCTGTGGAGCTAGCTGACCACAACAGAACATTCTAGATAAGGTATTTTGGGAGAAATGAGGCAGCCCCTAGATAACTGGACAAATGGGTATTCATGCAAAGGGCTCAAAGTAGAAGGCATAGGCTGTGACACTGTGTGTCTTTGTCCATCTCCTACTGTTCTTTCTGCTCTGCTCACTCATCAAACCCTTTATCACTTGTCCCATCTGTTATCTTCAGTCTTCTGCATCTTTTGAGACTGCCTTTCTCTCCAGACCCTTTCTGCATCCCCTCTGCTTCCTCCCAGCAGCAGCCACCTCTTCCTAGTATGCCAGCTCTTGCATGTCCCTTCCTGTTGTTCCTTCCGCACCGAACAACAAAGGTTGGGTGCCCTCCCATGGACCAGCCAGGGGGGCACGGGGTCAAACAGGATGGTGAGTGTCGACGGCTGAAAAAACCCACACCAGCCGGGAGTCTGTCGAGCAGTATCTCAGTTTAATGGAGAGGTGAAACAGGTATATGAAAAGGGAGCGAGGGGAGGAGATACAGGCGGGGGCCAATCATCTTAAAGGTCAACAGCACATGCAGTATACAGCAAGGCCTGCAGGGCAGAGGTCTGCTAAGATGTAAAGCTGTTCAGGTTCATGGAAGTTGAATGAGCCAATCCTGGGCCGCCACCTTGGTGGTACCACGAGTGGGGGAGGCTTTTGCCCCGAGGGTGTTGTTAATGTGGTCGCCATTTTAAGGTGTGTCCCTACACCTTCCCTGCACCTACATTTATTGGCCTCTGGGGACTCTGATAGAGTGCTGGAGAATAGCACTCAGCAGTCCTCTTGTGCCTGTTTACAATGCCAGCCACACTCTTCATTTACTCTCTGGACAGCTCCTTCTTCCATTCTTCTGTCCTTTGGCCAACTTCTGACCTTGCCCCATCCCACTGTTAGCAGATGGCTTCGCCCCTCTACTTGTTTCAGAGAATTCAGACCATCATGAATACTGTTTAACTCCCCACATCCATTCTTTTTTTTTTTTTTTTTTTTTTTTTATAATTGTGGTACTGGGGATGGAACATGAAGCCTCATGAATTCTAGGTAAAGGTTGTGCCACAGAGCTACATCTCAACCTCACATTCATCCTTGCTTAATTTTAAAGACTGCTCACTCCATTATATATTTTATCCTTATTCACCTCCAGATCCCTTGACTGCTTTCTGATCAAGGTGTCTCTTTTCCCAACTATACAAATCTTTTCACTTGAACTCTCTATAACATTTACCTCCTACTCTATTTCCTTAGACTTTTAAAATGTTCTTTCTGGCTCCTGCACCTTAATGTCTCCAATAGAAAAAATTTTAAAATCCCTGCTTTACCATTGTGTTTTGCTCCTAAAACAGTTTACATTGTCTCTGCTTTTGTACCCACCATTTACTCAAAGCACTCAATTGGACTTCTGCCATCATCACGCTAAACAAACAGGGGCAATATCATCTACATATACCCAATTGCTAACTCCAGTGGATTCTTTCTCTTTTTATCCTCTCTGCAGCTTTTGGCAGTTTTATCCATTTTCTTTTTCCTTGCTCTTCCTACCATCATTTTTTGCTGGCTCTTTGCTTACTTCTGTGATTGTTCCTTCTTGGTTTCATTTGACAGATTCTTTTTCTCATCTCACTCTTTAAATGTTGATGTGTTCCAAACATCTGTCTTTGACCATCTCTTCATATTACACTCTTTCTTTGATTGAATTCATCCATTTACATGACTCTACCATTATGTGATGACTCCTACATCAATATCTCAAACTGGATAGCCTTTGTATAGGCTACACCAGTAAATCCAATTACTATTGGATGGCTGTCTTTGGATGTATTTCCAGTATGTGCAACCCCCTCAACATATCTAAACTTAGATAAAACGCCTTTGAAATGATCTAGGATACTCCCTTTCCCTTAACTTTCACCTTTTACACTCTCCTGCCATTCTCAACCCCAGGTCATTAGGTGATGAATATTGTTCATTCTATAAACTTAACTTTTTTTTTTTTAGTATTTGCCTCCTACACTTACTATGCTCCCTGCCTCTTACCTTGATTTAGGTTCTTTTTCTCTCTGACTGGTCTAGTGCAATATTATGTCAATCCCCTCCAATTCACTACTGTGGAAGTGATTTTTCTAAGAAGTGAAACCTCTGGCATCACTCCCATGCTGTAAACTCTTCAATGATTCCTCCTTGGTGATACAATATCCAGACACTTAGAAAACCATATCCTGGCACCTGACCTAGCTTCTGCTTATCTCACCGTCTCATGCAGTGAATTGCCTGGAATATAAATAAACCTTAACAAAAAGCCTGACTTGGAAGCCTATTGAGGATTTTTTTCTGATCTGAAATTTAGTAGGGGTAAATGCCTTTCAAGGAGGAGATGATACATTAAATGTCCAAAAAAAAAAATCCAAGTATATTTAATTAGGAGATATTCACTTAGCAAGATCACAAGGGGAGAGAAGGATCAAATTGGGAAAATGTGAGGATACAAGAAATGAGATATGGAGTAAAAAGATGCAGGTTGGTTTTCAAAATGGAATTCCATTCTATTTTTATCGTTGAGAGTCAAAAGGCACTATTGCTTCTGTATTATAGAGAGAGATGGTACCACTTCACACAATTCCATTTCTAAAATTTTCCACTCACTATTCTTAACTCTATATGGGCAAATACAGTCTGTTATTTTAAAAATTTTATTAGCCAGGTTGTCTACTAAGGATGTTATGTAACAAATTCTTTATTATTATGTCAAGATTTGTACTTGAATTTGAGCCAACCTAGAAAAACGTAGTCACGTCCAAAAGATGGTTGTGGCCAAAATATTACAATTTTTATATCACAGTAATATACTTATTATACAATTAAGTTTTTCTTACCATCTCTCTCTAGTCTTTAGGAATGTACAAAATTAATTATAAAATCTCAAGTATTATTTAGTACTTATAAAGATTAAAAAGAGGTACCTACTGTTAAGCAGTTTTATATTAATGAAGCAAATATGGTTCAATATTAGAATTTATTAGAAATAGGTTGAAAAGGATCCAGTGGGATATGACTACCACTCAGGAGAGACACTGTGCCTTCATTGCACACTTTAACAAATTTTATAGTGTATTTTTCAAAAATCTTAAATGATAATGGTGTTGTTACAACTGTAAAGATTGTTAAGTGGAGGTTTCTAAAGATCCAAATCTCAATTCATACTTTTCCTAGCTTTCCTGACTTGTCTACCTGATCCCTGAGTCACCTATCCCAAGAGGATGAAGTGGGTGCCTTGTTCTAGCACAATGCTATTTTGTATAAAAATCATTTACTGAGCCAGGTATGGTGGCGCACGCCTGTAATCCCAGCACCTGGGAGGCTGAGGCAGGAGGATCTCGAATTCAAAGCCAGCCTCAGCAACTTAGCGAGGCCCTAAGCAACTCAGTGAGACCCTGTCTCTAAATAAAATGCAAAATAGGGCTGGGGATGTGGCTCAGTGGTTGAGTGCCCCTGGGTTCAATCCCCAGTACCAATAAATAAATAAATAAATAAATAAATAAATAAATAAATAAATAATTTACTGAAAATTAAGTGAAAGTGAAATCAAAAGTTTTTTCATTTGTCCTCATAGTTAATGTTTTCTGAATATTCTGAAATAACTGTGTTTCCCTAGGACGTTTCAGCATGGCATGGATGAGTCTGCTTCAGATTCCTTAAAATCATTTTTAAACCAACCATTATATTGGGTTTCTTGCATATCACATTTCTACCCTTCTTTGCTCAGGTAAGAACCTCTAAATGGCATACTATCTATAATTCTACGATTCCTTTTAAAATTTAATAGAAACTTTGATTCCCGGCTATGCATGTATCTTACAAAATGAATTTATAACTTTTCACAATAGGCAGGTAAGTAAAGAGTATTATTTTTTAGCTCAAGAATCCAAGGCACATGCCTCATAATAATTCCACTAACTTACTGCTTTAGTGATATAATGGAAAACAGTGAATTTCTGAAATTTAGTTCTATTTTAGCTAATTGCCTAGCCATTTAAAAATTCTTTTTGATCTATGATGGGGGATTTGACAGTTCTCCAGTTAATTATCAGATATAGACAGGAAAAGTAGATAATCCATGTAACTTAACACAGAGCCCTTAGAAGTTGAGAGAGGAGTAACTTTTATAGTTATGAATAGGATCTTTCACCATTATTATTTAATTAACAGCATTTAAAAACAAGAAAAATCATTTAAAGTTTGATATGTTCTTCTAGAGTAATCTGATGACATTTTGTGGCATTATAGAGAATGGCAGTTTGAGTCTTTGTGGAATATGTCATTGGGAAATGCCTTTGCTTGATATCTGAGAATAAAAATATCATGCATAGCTGAAGGAGGTTTTGTTAATTCCCATGCATTCTTCATTCATCTTGGAAATACATTATTGGTGATTTCACCATCTAGGTTGACTGGCTGTATATCTGTCTCTTGGGAAACAAGAGTCCCATCCATAAATAGAAAGTATGAAAACTTCATTCACAAAAATCTCTATAGACACAAGTACACACTGCTTGCTTATATGTGCCTGTCTTCATATAAGTAGTGGAGAATCCAGGATTAGTGAGACATAGACCCTTGTTTCAAAGACCTCAGTGTATTGCTATTACGTCACTTTTACATAAAACTTTGTCAGTATGTCTGATTAATTCCTTGTGATTGATTTCTGAAAATGGAATGCCTTCAGTACATTACCATTTCGATACCTTGTCGTACTGCATGCAAATATACTTCTGTGTCTTTAGGAATTACATAGCTAACTCTGTAGTACTCATTACTGCAAAAATAACAAATGAAAAAACTGGATATTTTACAGTATGAATTAAGCAAACAACCTGCAACATTTTGATGAGTTCCTAACTTCTAAACATATTTGTTCTCCACATTACCATCACATTTTATCTATTTTTATTGCCTAGTTTTATCTTATATTTGGAATCATGGATGTTCTCCCTCTTTGGGTGTAGCTCTCTCTCTATGATTTCTACTTCCAGACCTCAGCAATTCAGACAACTAGAGGCCCGGGAAATCAGCATGAAATGAGTTTATTTTTCAAATAGTTGATTCTTATATTTAAGTTCTCTCTCTTTTTCATAAATAAAACAAGTGTAAATGAAACAAGATGTTTTCTTTCTGCTTCTGCTTAGCAAACAATCTCCACTATTATCCTAATAGAAAGATTAGAACACGGGGATGACTATTTAGCCCATAATGCAAATCAAATTTGATTAAAGCTTTCTAGAGGGCAATTTAATAACATGTATCAAAAACTTTAGAATATTTTAGTCTTTTTTTCAGCAATTCCATTTCTAGGAAACAACTTTAATGAATTAACCAGAGATGTCCAATCAAAGCATTATTTGTAAAATTTTAAAAACGGAAATAAATGTTCTATAGTAGATTGTTGGACAAATCAGTTATAGGGTAGACATAGTGAGAAAATTTATATAAATAAATTATATATATTATATATAATATAAAATTATATTTTATAATATATTTATTATATTTTATATAATAAAAGGGTTGGTTTGGAAAAACAATGACATAGGGAAATCATTGTAATTGATAGTTAACAAGGAAATCAGGTTCTAAATATAAAATCATCCAAGCCAGCCCAGTTTTTGAAGTGTCCTGTATCAAATATGATTTCAAGTGCTTTATGTACATTATCTGTTTTAACCCTTTGTGTCATTTTGTAGGGCAAGTACTTGTGTGCTTTTATTATGAAGAGAAAGGTAATTTGTAGGTAGCAACTTTCTGAAAAGGACAAAGCTGGGAGGTCAAGCCCTTAACCCAACCCATTCCATTCTAAAGTTTCAACTCTTGACAACTGCACCTCCACCTTTCAAAAGGAAGACACTTCAAAGTGGTACCAAGTGATGTGCTTAAAAATCACTCTCTTGCAGAAATAAGATTGTCAGTTATTCACTAAGATTCTTTTTTGTGGTTCAACATTGCACAGCCCCTGACACACTAGTGCTTATCTTAAAAGGGAGTTCCCAAACTTACTATATGAAAGAATCCTTGTTTTCCAGGGAAGGAACAGTTAGATGGGCTGGCTATACTAGCATGTATAGGGCATTATAAAAGTATTTAAAAACCAATATTGAAAGAGCTTATAGTGAAGCATTTATAGCTTTTAGCTCTGGGTAGTGGGCTTGCAAGTAATACTAACTTTCAAAATTTCTAATAATGAGTACAATATAATTTTATTATGATAAAAGCAAGTTTTAAAGGAAGTAAAAGGAAAACTCATTTTCTTTGATTGTTCTTTTGTTCACATGGCATAAGCTGCAACCATATATATAGATGATTTTACTTTTGCATTTTTAGATCTGAGTTTCTCCAACATTATGATTATGTCCAGCTGCCCATATTTCTTGAATGGTCCACTTTACTAATGGAAATCCAACATGATATCCTCCACTGATCCTTCCTTCCCCTCTTGCCTTGTTCTCTCTGCAGTCTTTTCTGTTTAGAGTGTCATTATTCTTTGATGCTTCTGAGATAAAATCTTCTGAGCTTTTTCTTTGCCTAGTCCCAGTCTAGTATCATGTTCACTTAATTCTTCCTCCAAAGTGGTGGTCCTCTTAGGACCACTCTTTGTCTCCAATCTATTATGATGAACTTGGTCCATTTTACCATTATTAACATGTCTAACATTACTGTTTTCATCATGTCCCACTCCTCCTCAGAATCCTAAAGTAGCTTCTCCTTCATCCACACTTTCTCCTGCCTTCTTCCCTAGCACACCAAGTCAGTTTCCTCACAAATCATTAAGACTGTTATTTCCTACTCTAATTTTTTGTTCATTCTCAACTTTAGACCTTTATGTATATAGTTTTCTCTCCTGCAATACCTTCTATTCTCTCCTTAGCTTTTCCAAATTCTTCATGCAAGTCATGATATTAGTGCAGCATTTATAGCTTTTATGTCTAGGTAGTGGGCTTGATATGAGGACCTTCATTCCTTATACCCCACTTTGTGTCATACTTTCTGAAAATTGTTTTCTGCTAGGTCCATATAATCTGCCTGGGAAGACATGATCCACATGATTTATAAGCTGACAGAACATGATATAATCAGGAACCTAGGGCAGCAATGAAAATAATTTCAAAATAATTCAAGTTATTGATTTGCATTTGTTAGACATGGCATTGGGAATTCCTAGTTCACCATGATATGACTTTAAAAATCTGTACCTTTCCATCCATTTTCCTTATGTATATCAGCTGTCCTTGAATCTTTTTCCCCCCCAAAATTATCTTTTAAAACTCCATCCTTCCCCTTAGCAACTAAATAACTGTTCAGGGACATACATGGGTTAGATGATGATAAACTAAAAATATATTAGCTTTATCTTTTTTGAAAAGGGATAACTGAGAGGAGAGGTGATTGGAATAGTTAATATTGTGAAGGATTTTACTAATTGATTCCTCTATTTATTAGTACCTATTCATTGTTTCAGAAAGGATTTGAGTAAGCTTTTAACAATATTAAATAAATTAGAATAATTAATTAAGTAGTAAAAAGGAAGAAAAAATCAGGGAAAAGGACATGAAATTAAGTGTTAAAATGCATAAATAGCTATATGGATCATAACTTTATAGTTTACTACTGAAAACATAAAGTATATAAATGGGTAAAAGCAGAATTTTTCATGTTCTTCATAATCCTGGTAATATAGTATAGAAGATATTGCTTTAGGGAAAATAAATGTATTTTCAAAGCAGTGTAAAATGTTCTACATTCATTTTCCCTAGCTGGGGGTATAGACTGACAATGTGAGTTGATTTAAAAAGAGTAATCGGTTTCATACTAGATTAAACTAAGGCATGTGGAGAATATATCAATCTCAAGGTTAATACTATGTCACTATACTGTGCTTTCATATAAATGTTCAAGGAAGAATACTGTCTTAGTCGCTTAGAGTATGTTACATTATGATGCTTTTTATTATTTTTCAAACTTTCATGTTCATGTGATTATTTAAAGATTTAAATTTTTTAATTTCTTTCTTTGCTAAGCACACTGGCACACTGAATCCAAGTAGCATAATCAGTTTGAGTAAGCAGGATTCATTTTACACTGCTCATTTTCTTTTTTATGTGGACAACATGATGTTTTGATTCATGGCCAGTCCATTCTGAGCCATATATATTTCTTTCAACTGTGCTTTTGTTTCTATTATGCTTTTACTTAAAGTAATCCTGTTTGGAGTTCATATATATATATATATCTTTTTCTTTCCTGAATATAGTAAGGTACCTTTGGCTCGATTATATGGTATCAGGTTCACCATTCACTTCTTTAATAGTTGCATTTTACAAACTTTCTTCATGTAAGGCATCATGATGAGTATTAACAGTGAGAGAAAAGACAGGTTATGAAGTTTAGGACAAATATGTTTTTCTCAAATTTTACATATTGTTGAGGAATACAACCTAGTTACATACTTGTGAACAGCACACAATTCCATTTTCTGCTTCTTCCATCTTGAGATTTTCCTCTGAAATATTCTCATTTCCTTTTTCCCTCTCCGTTGCTGTTTCTCTTTCTCCTTGTAGGTTCATTTATTTTAGTCTTGCCATTAAATATTGACTATCTTTAGTGTTCTATCATGTAACCTTTTAAAAGTGGTGTTATCATTCATATGGCCTCCTGTATTTCCTATGTGCCCCCTTCCATTCATATCTCTAATTTTAATCTCTACTAAGACTACCAACCCATGGATACCACTCATACACAAATACCTTCTGAGGTTTACACTTGGAAAGCAATGACCCAAACTGAATTTAGGTTATTTCCTCTTCAAACTGATCCTCTTTTATTAGTTCCTATCTTAACTATTGATGTCCATCCAATTGCACAAACCAGAGACTTAGGGAGGAAATCTGGAAATCTTTTTCTCTCCTACATATCCAATGAATTCCTAAGTCTCACTAATTTTAACTCCTAATAGCTACTGTCCATAGCATCACATTCATCTTAGTCCAAACTAGCATCATCTCTCTCCTAACTACTGCAATGATGTACTAGCTTTCTTCCCACTTATATGTTGGCCTCCATTTCCATTGTTCTCAAACTGCAGCCAGAAGTTTCTCAAACCCAAATTTGGTTTCATAGCTCCAATTTTATCATGTCATATCTTAGCTTAAAACTGTCTCATGATTTCCCCTGTCTTTATGTATAAAAAATTGTTTTGGCATAGCCTATAAGATCTACATAGAAGAAGGTCTTACCTACCTCTCCAAACTCTTCTCTTACCCACTGCCCTGTGAACTCTGTTATCCACACTTTATCATTTTTACATTTCCTTGCCATGCTATTCCTTTCTACCCCAAAATCACTGCACATCCTTTCCCCTTTTCCCAAAATGTCTTCCTTCTTCACCTAGTTAATCCCAAGTTCTTTTTGTATCTCAGCTCACAACGTGGCTTCTGCAGGGAAGTTTTGCATTGACTCCAAAGAATAGTTCGCCTCTTTTTGCTACATCTTCTAAGAACATCTTTTGCTTTTCCTTTTTTGAATTCTCATAATTATAATTTTGTATGAGCATGTGCACTATATGTTTATCCTCCACTATTTTTTAATGTTTTGTCTCTATGGTTGAGCAAATAGAAGTCAGCCAATAAGTATCAGTTAAATGAATGAATGAAGGCATGAATAAATGAATGCAAAGTATTATCAGATAAATGTCTTGTTAACAAGCACAGACACTTGATTTGAGTAGTAAAACTTAGGCATGGGAAGTATAATTTTGATGAGAAAGTGACTGCTAGCATAATAGGGAGAGAACATCTAGAGAGGAGGACAAAGAGTTTGTCTGCCAGCTGCTGCTGACAAGGTGCTACACAGGGCTGAAGGAAGAGCTGAGAGAGCCCGTATTCTGATGAGGTGCCAAGTGCTAAGAAGAGACGGCAGCCAGGGAGAAGTAACAAGAGTTTTCTAACACCAAAGCTCACAAGGGGCTGTTCCAGAGTGTGGATGGACAGGCAACTAGATCTTCAAAGACATTTTCAAGAGGAAAGTTGGTGTCTATGGACCAGTTATTAAAAGAAGTAAAACTGTCAACTAAACTAGGTACTTCATATACCTAGACATCTTAATATTTCTATTTTTCTTTTTCTATTGTGATTTAAAGATACTATATAAATAATAGAAATGGAGTCAGCAATTAAATAATAATAAAAAACAACAGGTGTTCTCATTGGACACATGAGGTTTTCATACTTGTTAGTTTTGTGATCAAGCAAAGTGAGTTAACCTATGTGGGTTTCAGTTTTAGTTTAAATTTGGTGAGGAAGTGGAAACAACTGCAATACAATCTTTACTGACCTACTTGCAAGTAGCATGCAATACCATTGTCTTACTTCCTACATCTTGAAGCATGTTTTCCTGGGAGGGTCATGAGAATTAAATGAGCTAAACTGCCTCCAAGGCACTTATCACATAAGTACTTACTAAACAATCCTTCATAACTTCTGGGTTAGTAATGAGTTGTGTGTTTCACAAAGTGGAAGACTTTATCAATTATCTAAGCATGTTGAAAGGACCTACTACAAGTGTGATGAAGTGGAAAGAATATTGAACTGCTTTCTCCCTGGCTCTCTACATTTATCAGAAGTGTGATGCTTGGGAGACCTTTTTGTAACTCCCTGTAACAGTGTATTATCTGGTAGACAGAAACTGATAATAGTCAACAGCTCCAGAAGATAACCTCTGCTTCTCAAGAGGGAAGACTGTGTGATCTGGTGATGTCTACTGCCTTAGTGACTCAGTGCTAGATCAGGACATTGAAGAGAGCCCAAACTGGTAGCTGAAATGTTTTATTATTTTTAAAATTAAAATTAGATGGTGTATATATTTTTAGAAATGGAATATGCTAACTAGTGTAACATCGAAGTATGGCTCTATGAATTTTAGATACTATATTTGGGGAAGTTTTAGAAAATGGGATCATCCCAAGGAAAAAGATTGGTTTGCTAAAATCAGGAAATCAGCACAGGCCCTCTTGGGTTGAACACTTACCTTCTACATTTTACACCGTATAGTATAGATATAGCCAACCTTGAAAAAATGAAACTGTTGACTGCATTAGTGAACAAAACTGTTGTAAAAAGCAAGGCAAATTATATATATATATATATATATATATATATATCCCCTGCCTAATTTCTACTTATAATGATTAAAGATTATAGAGATTAAAATATATGCAAATATTTTCAATGCTGAAACTACATATCATTTTCACACTTGTGGTTAAAGTGATGAAGAAAATATTTTGAGTTTTTCCGCTCAACTTTTCTATCAGGTACTAAAATTATCTTCTTTGAAAAAGGATGACAAATTGCTTATTTCTTTTCTTAGAATGATTTTGAAGGATAAGTTATGGGAACTGAAGAGAGTGCTATAATATGAGGAGTTCTCTGCTTTTTTTTCCCTGTTAAGGCCTTCATCCTCAGTTTCTCTTTAGTTATGCCCTTACCTTTGTCCTCTCACTCATGTAATTTATAGTCTCTGATATAAATTTGGCCTAGTAATCCATGCCAGGAATCATCTGGTTGAAATCAGTCCCTAGATACCTTGAATAACATGGCTCCAATTTGGGAATCAGCTCTGAAATCATAAACGTGATTTTGGTCAAAAGCACAGTATCTTCAATCAGGAGGTTCAAAAGAGTGAAACATCCCCAGAAAATGCAACTTACTTACCAAATATCCATCAGATTGAAAACCAGAATAATGGAATGAACATGGATTTTGAAGTCAGAAAGACCTGGATTCAAAGTCTAGCAACTACATTTATTAGCTAAGTGGCCATGGACTAATATCTTAATTATCCTGAAAAAAGGATTAAGTGAGATGAACACTAAGTACTTTTGTGCATCTCCTACTTTGAATTTTCTCAAGATACAGACCCTGAGACAAAGATCCAAGTGAACATAGTTTATTTTCTATGTGAGGACACTTCAAGGGAAATGAGTGAGTGAAGAAAAGAAAAATTTGTGTAATCAAACCAACTATCCAAGGAATTACTGGAACTTGAAGCTTCTGGGGAATTCTAAGAACCAGTATGAAATATGCAGTTCAGGATTATCTACCAAAGGAACAAGGATACTGAGGTATTTATGTACCAACTCCCATTGGTCATTGATTGAGCACTGTTCCAAGGGTTTTAATTCCCTGATACTAACAGCCAGTTTTGCTGGAAAGTAAAGAAATGTAGACTCAAAGGATCCTTGCTCTTTCATTCAGGCCAGTGTGAACTGAGAGGTGAGGGCAGGAGGATGTGGGGTCAGGGACATCTGCTGTGGCTCACCCTTCACTACTGAGATCCACTCCTTCCTGATGTTAAGTTCTCTGAGGCCTATTATTGATTCTTCAAGGTGATGGCTGCTCACAATTTCTTCTTCTTCTTCTTTTTTTTTTTTTTTTTTTTTTTGCCTGTGCTGAGGATTGAACCCAGCGCCTTGTGCTTGCGAGGTAGGCACTCTACCATCTGAGCTATATCCCTGCCTCCCCCCTTTTTCTTTTTAAGAAAAGTTTAATTAGTAAAGAGTTGGTGGGACAAGGCAGAGTACTCCCTGTGGCAGTTATTTTGGAGTCTGTAATAATATTCATCATTATATTTTTCTACAAGTATCCCATCTTCCCTTCACCTATGACCATCATGTTTGCTGACTTATGTTGCTTGCCCAGTGCTGTCACTATGATCTTCGTTCTCCAGTGTGTGAGCTCCTTGGTTTCCATTCTTTATCGGATGGTAGTTATTGCCTTCTCCTGCAAATAGTCATTAACAGACCTGAGAGCATCAAGGGATGCCCTGAGGAATCCCTCGAGTTACAGATACTTCTCCCTGCTCATCTTATACAGCAGCAATCCTAGCTCTTCATGATAACTGGGTTTAATCACTCCTTTCTTTGACTGATAGACTTCTGACATGGGGAGCCAAAGATGACTTAATGGCAACTATGATTTTAGGTTTAGTGAAATTCTAAATGGTCTCCTGTTAGAGGTGCATATATCCCACCCCACCATGGAAACCAGAGCCTCCACTTGCACAGAGCTTCTGTGGATTATGGGAATAAAAAGAACAAATTTCAAGAGGATCATCAGAAGCTTTAGTAAGATGGGTCCCTACCACTTTTATCCCTTGGTTTCTAGATCTATGTAGTTTCTCTACTGAAGCCAACAATTTGGCTATTAGTTCAAGCTAAATATCAAATCTTGAAGGATAATGCTCTAGCACCATTCAATATTATCCTCCAGGTGTGCTTTTAGAAGTCCATTCCAGTATTCTACTAGTCTTGCGACTTCTTCGTGATACATATGTGGTAGGATAAACAAATCCAATTGCCATATAGCCTGAGCAGTAAGACTGCTCAAACCACAGTTCAAAACTACTTCAGAGCCTTCTCTTAGGCTGGACTTTAAGAGTCAAGCTAAAAGTTAGGATAGTATATGCTGATATATATGAGATTTTTTAAAAATTATTTTCTATTTCAGTATAAACACCAAAAAATTTTATAAATTATAAACAAACTACTTAATTAATTCTTATAAATTCATCTGAATATGGATAATATTTTTATGATGATTCTCTAAAAATAATTTGTTAGTTTCATAAACCAGTGATGGTTGAACTCCATTAGTACATGGATTTGAAAAAGTTTTTAGGCCACTACATGCCCCAGAAATATAGCAATTATTAGAGTATAATCTTAACTCATTAAGTCCCAAGTTGAATTCTGTGAATATTTTAATGGCATTGACACAGGTGTGTTAATAATAATTTACAGCTTATTATATAATTTATTATCATTAAAGCTAGAGTAAAATAGACATTATTACCTCATATACATATATGACTGCATGACCTATGTGATCCTACAATATGTACAATAAGAAAAATAAGAAATTGTACTCCACATATGTATAATTTATCAAAATGCATAAATGCATTCTTCTGTTATATATAACTAATTAGTTATACATAAATAAAAATTAAAATATAAAAATAATGTTAATGATACCATTAATAATGTTAATATTATCACAATCATTCATCCATTACTTTCCTCAAAAGAACAAAACATGAATGTTTATTTCAAAGTTAATATAAGTGGTATATTTACTGCTCAATTTAAGTTTTTTAGGTCTTCCATAAATGGGATGATGCGACATAATGAGTTAATTCAGTCCAGCCATAAATTCATTTTGCCTTTCAATGTGAGATGTAAGAGCTCTGTTGGACTTACACATTTTTGTTCTCTTCTTTGTATCATAGTGGAATTCAACATGTACATATTTGATACATACATATATACATATATATAAAATTTCCCTTTCTGTCATTTTTTAAGGCTAATTTCACTTTCACAGATCCACCATCTCAAAGGATGAGGGAACATATGCTTCTCCATATGCCCAACACAGACTCCTCAATGCATTTTATTACTCAGAGCTTGGTGATTGAGGAATGTTTGTACTATTTTATTTTTCCTCATAGTGAGTCGTTCTACTGTACATTTCAAAATTGTGATAAGTTGAAAGATCCAAGAACTGAGGTATCTTTCAACAAGCAGTTTTCCATCTGGTAAATGAGAGATTTTATTTATAACCAGGTATGCAGTTACAGTGGAATGAAATGACATTCAAATTACTTTGTTTTGTTACATGACTGAAGAGCTGAGTAAAAACATTAACCACCTCCAATCCCTTCTCCACACTGCAACCAGATCAGGAAATTCCTCTGCCTTAAACTTCGGTAGATTCAAAATCTTCACCTTGGGGTCATGTGGCCCTCCATGATCCAGTTTCTGCCTCCTTCTTCAAACTGTTTCTCTAAGATCCCTCTGTCTATACTCCAGCCAATCTGGGTTTTTTCAGTTGTATCCTTAAGTCAGCTCTCAGTCTGAGCATAACATATTGATAGGAAATGTTTAAAAACCAAGTTGATTTTAATACATATCTTACTAGATTTTAATACATAACCTATTACCACTTGTTTTTTCTCCACTATACCTCAAGGGAGCTTCTCTAAGACAGCATTTGTGATTTATGATGGAAATTGGGATGAGTATCATATCTCTTGGTACCACATCTGAAACTCCTGCAAACACCTGAACTCTCTGTGACAATTAATCAGAACTCCTTGGATGCTCAGAACTGGTGGACTTGATTCCTCCAGTCTGAGGGTTAAGTAACTCCCTCTTCTCTACCACCCAGCCAAGGCAGGACTTTCCCCAGCTAACAGCCCAAGTGTCTGAGCAGTTAACCTGCTTCCAGTTATGTAGCTTCACATAGGATATCTGAGTTGGTCCAAATTTTAAGCACTGGTTGAAGAATTTTGTGGTTCATAAGGTTATGAAATATTCCAAAATGCAAAGCCAAGCAAAGGGAGAGGTACTTTGAAACGTCTTCGTTTTATATCCTCAAATCCTCTTGATTTTGTTGAATTTGGACTTTGAGCAACGCTTTCTTTTTTTAACTTTGCCTACCCATTTAGGAGCAGACAAGTCAATCAGCTAACATTTATAGAGTTTAAATATGCTGAGTTTGGGAGCTTTAGGGTATATAAAATGAGTATCTTCAGGAGACTTGAATCTGGATAGTGAGATAAAGCTTTAAAAATATAATCAAGTGCGAAAATGTGTATGCTTGTCATTAAGTGCTTTAATTCAGAGTAAAACCACTATGAAGAGAAAATTTTAGTCATGACTTCTCAGGAAAAAAGTGGGAATTTTTTGGTTGTTGCAAATTAAAGATTAGGTTAGATTAAGATAAAGGCTCAGGGTCATAGAAGATTCATTGGATGAATGGTGCCTTAGCTCAGGCCATTATAACTTAAGCAAGAGACATTTATTTCTCACAGTTCTGGAGGCTAGAAGTCTAACATTAGGGTATCAGCATGGTCAGATTCTGGTGAGGACTTTCTTTCAGGTTGTCAGCAGTCAACTTTTTGTATCTTCAGGATAGAAAAGGGCAAACTAGCTCTCTGGCCTCTCCTATCTGGGTATTCAACTCATTCATGAAGGTTCCACCCTCATGACCCAATTATCTCCCATGGAACCCATCTCCAGATATCATCTTATTCGGGTTAGGGTTTCAACAAATGAATTTGGGGGCAACATAAGCATTCAGTCTATTGCAAGTAGCATCAAAGGCTGACCTATATGGGCACAAAGACACAGAGACAGCAGACAGTGCTAACTGGTTCTATTTCTACTACCTGTGTTCCCAAATGCACTGCCTACTACAATGGTTCCTAAACCTTAGCATACATTTGCTTCTCTTGGAGAGAACTTGTTAAAACAAGACCTACCTCACAAATTTCTGATAGAATAAGGCTTGAGAATTTGCATTTTAAACAAGTTCTCAGGTGATGCTAATGCTTCTGCTCTGGGACCCAAGCTTTGAAAATCCAAAGTCTTGACTGTGTTGATAACTGGATGGCCCAAGTATGCTGCTTCCCCTAATGTTAAACACCACAAATTGGATCTCTCAGTAATACCCTTTCAGTTTGAGGCATCCAATGCTTCTGCTTCCTCCAACACACCTTTCCTTCTCAATGCCACACTGTTCCCACTATCCATGTGACCCAGCTAGAGTGTTTGACTATTGCTTACCTTTGTGGTTTTTGCAAGTTAATTTCCCATGTTGTGACCTTCAGACAATCTAAATTTTGAGATATTTAAAAAGTAAAGGTGAATAGTATTGTCAGTTTCTAATTCCTACTTTACTTTCTGATCTCCTGCCCATACATTGATAACTAAAAGTGGGGATGTGGGCTACCTGTTTTCAATTTTCTATTCAACACTGATGATAATTTTGCAAATAGAAGTTTATTTATCTTGGAGTTATTTCCCTTTGATGAAATTATTACCCAACTAGGTAGTAATGTGTCTGTTAGTAGCAGTTCTGCTAATTGCATGTTGATTTAAGGTTTTACATATCAAATAATTAGATTATGTTTGACACTTGATAGAAGCTTTGATTCCTTTAGTTTAATCAGCTATCATAGTATATAGTAAATCACGATGTAGCAAAAACTCATTGGAACTTCTTTCCATGAATAACAAAAGGAGTTAATAGCACATAGTAGGCATTCATTATATGTTTGTTGAATGAACAAATTAATAAGTGCATAAATGCATAAGTGCATAAATGATTTCTCCACGAAACAAAAATAGACATAGTTCTATGAAATGTAGGCGTGATTATTTTGTATCAGTTTGAAATTTGGCAGGCAACCAAATGTTAATTTGCTTTTAGCTAGTTGAGATTAAATGTAATTCCTTCCCTGAGCATCCCCAAAGTAAGTAAGCATGAAAGCATTTTCAGACTAATCTGGGAGGAATTGACATTTAAAGGAGTTAGCGTTACATCTGTACTTTAAGGCTATTAATTTCATAGATAAATTAACTTCATTACTCCATCTTTATCTTGCATTTTGAAAGGACTCCATCAGCTGGAGGACTGAAAGCGGAGGGTCAGTTGAAACTGCTCTTATCCCAGCCAGGTTGTAACTGGAACTTGCTTCTGGAAACCCTACTGAGCAATGATGGTCTTTTACCAAGAATCTTGTTGCAGAGCTCAAGTGAGTATTTGTAGTTATAAGAATGTCCTCAAAAACCCACTCAATGCTTGAATGAAACTTTTTTTGCCTACTAAAATATTGGCAGAAGAATATAAACCAACCGCATGTATCAATAGTCTGTGGGATTAGCAGCAGGCAAACTACGGAATTGTTTTACCAACCTATGTAAGAAGTTTTTGTTGTTGTTGTTTTCAGGGACTTTGAATGAGGGGAAACAATATTTTTATATGACACTGTTCTATCACAACTGCCGTTATATGGAAGTGTGTCAATAATCAGGGATTGAGATGCCTAGGGAAATTGGAAGAACACAGTTACATTTTCAAAGCACATGCCTGAATTAGATAATAAATAAAGAGATAAAGAGGTATTGCATTTGAGCAATATTAGACATTTTAGTGTATCTTCAAGAGTACTTATGCAATTTATGAATAAGCAAGCTATGGCTTGCAGCCGTATCCATTGGCACATGGAGAAATAATTTCTCCAATTGAAATTGATGAGTAATAGAAGACTATACTTAACTAGGTTTCTTTTTTCCCTATAGATGCTATTTTAGAAAATGACAAGTAATGTTATGGCAATACAATATTATACCCATTGTGCTCCCCTTCATATGTGAAGTCCTCTAACCATGTTCACATACCCCTATGCATTTTCCATAATTCTATATCACATGTCAATCCAGATTAGTTTTATCAGTCACTAGTTTCACTACAGGTTCCCTGAATCAAAATCTTTTTTTCTGTGGTACCTCATCATCTGAAGGACTGAATCCAGGTCCTTCAGCCATTGAAATATGACCCCAGACTAGTTTCCTCACCTTTTCTTCCAGTTTCCCTCTCACACATTAACCACCCACCCAGCCCTTTTCTAATCATTGTTGTTGAAGCCCTGTGCTTGTGCTTCCTCCACATCTGTGCTCACCTGCTTATCCCACTTAAAAGCTGCTCCTCAAACAACTTGGTCTCCATCAGTCTTCAAGGGCCAGTTTGTGTTCCAGATCTCTGAACATTCTACCTCGCCCTGGTTTCTTCCTCCCCTGAACTTCACAATGTCCCTAACTTTGTCTGCTTTATCTGTCCTGCCTTCTATTGCTGTATTTGTGTATGAAAGAGGCAAACATCCCCAGGCCCTATCATCCTATTAGTATGAAAATGAGCTTCACAGCAATCCCCTGACCAAATTGCTGTATTCATTTCCAGTAATTTTTGGCTTCTCATAGCAGCTTAGGATCAGTTCCCCACATTCTTCTCTCCCATCCACCCTCACATTCAGTTTCTCAAAAGTCACTTGGGAGACACCCCTCTTGTGCTGCTTCTTCCCTGGTGCTCTCAAAACCATAAAACCATGTGGTGCCATAGTTCACTAGAACTCCCCAGGCCTCACTGTGCTGAAGCAGAGGTGCAGAGGTCACTTCTCTCCCAAACCCTGAATTTGATTTTTTCCTTTGGCCCTCGAGCAATATTGTTTGAGCCTCAAATCTTAAACATAAATAAATATTTAATTAAATTAATTAATTTATTTATTTATTTATTTTTTGAGCCGGGGATTAAAGTCAGGGACACTCGGTCACTGAGCCACATCCCCAGCCCTATTTTGTGTTTGATTTAGAGACGGGGTCTCACTGAGTTGCTTTGGACCTCACTAAATTGCTGAGGCTGTCTTTGAATTCGTGATCCTCCTGCCTCAGCCTCCCTGAGTGACAGGGATTACAGGCATGTGCCACTGCACCCGGCATAAATAATTACTTTAAAAAAGAAAAAAGTGAAAGTTTCACCTGAAAGTACTTTCCTTAGTTTCAAGTTGCAACTCCTAAGGGGAAACTGACACTAGGGAAAATTCTTCCTCAAATAACCAGCATTGTAAAGACAAAAAGGAAAACAGGAGGCACACCTTGACGGATTCAGAGAAGCCTTTATTCCTTCACAGATTCGAGCGTTATTTGGGTCCACTTTCTGGATGGGAAAATGGCCGTCAGTTACAGAGGGGATTCAGGTTTTATAGGGTATTGGGAGGAGGATGTAATTATTGTGTATGTACAGGTTAAAATTAGACACTGAAGGATGAGTATTCAAATCTTGCCCAGTGTCATTCAGGACTAGGTTGACAGGGGGAAGGTCAAGGTTTAGGGCCTAGCATTCCATATCTGCCCTTTTCCTTTAGGGCTTGTTTCGGGAATGCACTGGGAGAGGTTTAATGTTCCACTAATTTCTTTTCTCACTTCTAGAGCCACACTGTCCATTTTCTTGGGGAGTTATTTTATAGGAATATTATTTTCCATAACCCTTCAAGCATTTTAAGTGCATATTAGGTGTCAGGCAGTGTGCTGAGCACTTTACATTTGTCATCTATTTGATTTTATAAGCCTATAAAGTTTATATTCTTGTTATCTTCATGTTAAAAATAAGAACATTAGTAGAAGACAGGAAATAATCAAAATCAGAGCTGAAATCAACGAAATTGAAACAAAAGAAACAATTCCAAAAATTGACGAAACAAAAAGTTGGTTCTTTGAAAAAATAAACAAAATTGATAAACCCTTAGCCACGCTAACGAAAAGAAGGAGAGAGAAACTCCAAATTACTAAAATTCGTGATGGGAATGGAAGTATTACAACAGACACAATTGAAATACAAACATAATAAGAAGCTACTTTGAAAATTTATACTCCAACAAAAAAGAAAACATGGAAGACATCAACAGGTTCCCAGAGGCATATGAGCCACCCAAACTGAATCTGGAGGACATACACAACTTAAATAGATCAATTTCAAGCAATGAAATAGAGGATGTCATCAAAAGCCTACCAACAAAAAAAAGTCCAGGACCAGATGGATTCACAGCCGAGTTCTACAAGACCTTCAAAGAAGAGCTCATTTCAATACTGCTCAAAGTATTTCACGAAATAGAGGAGGAGGGAACCCTTCCAAACTCATTCTATGAAGCTAATATCACCCTGATACCAAAACCAGAGAAGGACACATCAAAGAAAGAAAATTTCAGACCCATATCTCTAATGAACATAGATGCAAAAATTCTTAACAAAATTTTAGCGAACCGCATACAAAAGCATATTAAAAAGATAGTGCACCATGATCAAGTGGGTTTCATCCCAGGGATGCAAGGTTGGTTCAACATCCGGAAATCAATAAACGTAATTCACCACATCAACAGACTTAAGGTCAAGAACCACATGATTATTTCAATAGATGCAGAGAAAGCATTTGATAAAATACAGCACCCATTCATGCTCAAAACACTGGAAAAAATAGGGATAGTGGGGACATTCCTTAATATTGTAAAGGCTATCTATGCTAAGCCCACAGCGAACATCATTCTAAATGGAGAAAAATTGAAAGCATTCCCCCTGAGAACTGGAACAAGGCAGGGATGCCCTCTTTTGCCACTACTATTCAACATTGTTCTTGAAATTCTAGCCAGAGCAATTAGACAGACCAAAGAAATTAGAGGAATACGAATAGGAAAAGAAGAGATCAAACTATCCCTATTTGCTGATGTCATGATTCTCTATCTAGAAGATCCTAAGAATTCCACCAGAAAACTTCTGGAACTCATTAATGAATTCAGTAAAGTAGCAGGATATAAAATTAATGCTCATAAATCTAATGCATTTTTATTCGTAAGTGATGCATCCTCTGAGAGAGAAATTAGGAAAACTACCCCATTCACATTAACCTCAAAAAAAATAAAATACTTGGGAATCAATCTAACAAAAGATGTGAAAGACCTCTACACTGAGAACTACAGAACACTAAAGAAAGAAGTTAAAGAGCATCTGAGAAGATGGAAAGATCTTCCATGTTCTTGGATAGGCAGAATTAATATTGTCAAAATGGCCATACTTCCAAAAATGCTATACAAATTCAATGCAATTCCAATTAAAATCCCAATGA